>QRDG01000054.1:113560-607513 GCA_012064385.1 Puccinellia tenuiflora
CTTCTCCAAAACCTGCCTGAACTGTCCCTCACTTACACCATCCCTAGCAATGAAATGAAAGTGTCAATGTGTTGGTTGGCATGATGATAACCCAAATCAGAACAAGTCACAAATTATGAACCTATAAAATATCAGCTGCTGTGGCCTGTTCCCAGATTCCTTTTGGAATGAATCGAGGAGTTTCCTGGGAGAAAAAAAGAGAGTAAAATACTACCATATGTGGTATGCACATTTAAATTTAGGTGCACCTCATAGGATCTTACTTAACAATTTCACCAAGTCCTTGGATGAGTTCTTCGTGTTGACCTTGTGCGTTAACCTCGCCACGATACTTGGTTACCTCAGGCCAGTCTTGGGAGGCAACAACCTAATGGGAATCCCGTAGACAATTAAATGTGAAGAAAATATACTAGGGTAATTAATTTCTACATACTGGAGAAAATATATCTTACAGAAGCAATGGAAGGGCTGAACCATCTAGAGCACTACGATGAGTAACATCGGCACCAAATATAATCGTTGGCTTGTCTGAAACAATTGGTAAACTTTCCCGTTATTGGCAAATACCCAGTTCCTTCCCCCACACTGTGAAAATGGTAAATCAATTCAATGGAATAACAAGCTTCCTTAAACGGAAGTAGTAATTTTTATTGACTTTACCTTGGCATTAATCTTAAGAGCAACATTTACCAAACATTGAGGATCTGACTTCAATACATTTTCCCGTAGACAGCACTGCGACATCACACCGATGTCTGTTTCACAGATCCTTTTAATGTCACCTATGGTATACAATTAAATCAGGCATGAGAAATGTAGTAATCAAATCAGTAAGAGACTCAAGTTTGTGATAAGTAATGTAACCATATAGGCTGCCATTTTTATCTGGCAACAGAGCAAGTAGGAGGTCAATCTTGTGTGCCTTCAGCTCATGCAGACATATGCGACGGAGTATTTCTTCAACTTGATCAGGACCAACAGGGAATATTTTTAGGATTTGCATCTTGGAAGTCCTGAAAATAAAAGTGAAAAGACTGAGTTGTCAATACCCTTTGGGTCGGAACACATCAGAGGATAATAAGAAAAATTACCAGTCCAGTATTGCGGCACGTGTCACTCAGCTTCTGGCAGAATTGTTGAGCGTCTGGCTCAGACAAATTAGGGCAAAAGTTTACACATATCCAGTTAACAACCTTGGCACCATTTACGACTTCTGCACGTCAAAGTGAACACTTAGACAATGTAGAGAACTCAAAACAAATACATGCAATACCAACCATACTCTCAGTAGTCAGTAACACATAGAAAACCAGAAGAATTCCGTAATTGTTTAGTATGGGATGATGTCAAAGGATACTGGGTAGTAACAGAGGAGAAATCTCTAAAGAAAAAAACAAGCGCTATTAAAAAAATTGTAAACTATATAAGCCAACAGAATACCGTGTCGAAGAACAAATTCCAGAATAGAACGATGTAGTTCAATATAGCAAAGCGTCATGGGAGATTCTAGCCGGTCAAATAAAAGGATAACTGGCAGCTATGCCGACTAATAAACAGACGACTAAAGCCACCGGCAAAACTAACGAAAATAGCTATCATATAATACTTGAGAAAATAGCATGAAAAATGTGAATTCCTCAAAAAACAAAATATGAAAAAATGTGAGTTGTGGCATGCAAGGAGGTTCGTAAGATGTTGATCTCTCTAGCAGATTTCAAACATGCAAACAATAGTAATTGCACTTCTAAAAAAAATGCTCTCTCTAGTGTATTTGGGAATATTTGAATTACTCGTATATACCTCGCCAGTCATGTTCCACGTCCCATTCTTTGGGATGAACCGGTTAGAGACAGGACCATAGTACTTCAGCTACAACAAGAAAAACAAACAAGCTAAGTAAAGAAATCTACAAAGTGGAAAAGAATTGAACTTCTAATATTGGAAATTACCATTGGGGGAGGTAGAACTCTAGCCTGAATAGAAGTTGGATTGTTGTCAACTTCGATACCAAATTCATCTGAACGTTTGGCGCTATTGTAGTTGTTGTTTTGGACGATCTTAATCAAAAATAGACAAGGGATTAGTGAAAGTTCAAAATGAGCTTGCTCACGGGCATATAAAAACAGCAAAAGAAATTACTTTGCGAATAGCCTGCCTCAAGCTTATATGGAGGCTTGCAGGTTATTGCCATCATATTAGTAACCTGACTTTCATCCAACTTCTTTTGGTACCGCTGTCCCAAAACTATATTGCAAACCTGAAGTTCAGTTGGAAGTGTTTTATAACATATATGCAGGATAAGTGTATAGAACATCTGAAATGCAAATAGAAGTGTATAACATGACGATGGTGAAAATGTATAGAGGACCAAAATATATACTTGCAAGTGTATATGAGATATTGAAGTGGAAGGTTAATAGAAAATTTGAAGTCCGTTTACACAAACCTCCATTGGAAGATAGTTTGGTCTCTCCTCTGTACCAACTTGCAAGCATGGAGAAAATCATACTTTAGTTGCAGCTGTAGGTTTCTTTGAAATAGTCCATGACAGTTTTGGATCCACCGTCGATGATTCGAACCTAGGAATTTTTGGTATCCACGCAAAACAATTATGAGAATAAGTGATGCTAGAGGATTAATGGCGCTAATGCTACTGACTAGGATGATTTGTCTCAACATTAAGGAAAGGGTGAGTTCGTACCTCAAATCTCTGCTAGACTGCTTTGTCAAGCTAGAAATGTGGTAGTTTCTGCGCACCTCTCCACGGTGCGTGACTTCAACCCTCACACCCCTGAGGGCCTTGTTAATCTGCAGATTCAGGAAACGTTAAACATTGAACTACCTACCACTGCAGCAGAATACTGACGCAGTACAGTTGATAAGAAAGCACTTTGGATGGAAAATATGTGTACCTTCTCATGATCAGAATCAGTAAGATCGTCAAGAACATCTTTTATTGTTCAGAATGTCTCCCACAAACTCAATCAGCGGCTTAGCTTCAATGAAAGCAGTGGAAGACACGTCTGTAATCGAAAATGTGCAGTACATTTATTCGCAAGGCAGCGACAATAGCTCTAAGTAACAGGGTGTAGATGAGTAACTGTCAGCCTACGGACTGATGACACAGTAAACTGCAGAGCAGCGTGTTTAAACAGCAAGCTCCATTTTCTCATTACTAAATTAGAAGTTTCTTCAAGCATGTAACTAATTTAAACTAACTTAATTTCTGGAGGTACTAACTTGAACTATCTTAACTAATTAACACATCTGACTCACCTATGTTCAGAGACAATCCACCTTGTGTAGGTCTAATACTTTGGTAGAACCCCACGCGTCCTTCAATACCCAGGCCTAGTTTCGTGGGATTCTCGGTCTTCCACGAGAAGAAAGACCGGCCTACCTTGACATAACTGCATAAAGGTACAGACAAACAATACTGTTTCTGTTGGAAATCAAGAAAGCCAAGTAAAAGATCGAGAGAGGCAAGGCAAGTTTTTACTCCTCGCGTTCGTTGAGCATGATATCCCCCAACACGATGTTGAGCGCCTGGAGCGCCTGCGCTGGTATGTCTGTACTGATCCCAGCCATGAGCATCTGCAGCTGTTGCAGGCTGACCAAGTTCGTGTGCTGTATTGTCACCTTATACTTAAGGTCGTTCCTGCAAACATGGGAACACCTGATCAAATGATCGTGTGTTGACAAAAACTTCATGGTTGCCTTGGTTGCACTGTTGATGGAAATGAGCTGCACTCCTATTTGAGTTCAGTTTACCTTGCCCCAGATGCACCACCTATCTTGTTGTCAGACAAGGTGACCTCGAACTCCTTTGTCTTGAAGGGCAGCTCGCCAGCGGTGTACATGGTATTGCGGCCATCATAAGCGGGGAGGCGTCCACCGAGGCTGGTGGTCTGGTGCTGGGACACGAGACTCGTCATGACAAGTCGACAAACACTCAGCATGGTCGTCTCCGGCAAAATGGCCACCTGAAAACAATAACCCCGGTGATCAGTGCAAGGCTGGGAAGATAGTAGGTATGAAAGGAGTCGGTGCTTGATCATCGATAAGAGCATTTATTTACATCGTATTGGTGCAGTCCCTTGCCGGCGAGGCCAACAAAGAAGTGGTTAGCCCTCACCTCGCACTCTTTCCCAGCTTTGCCAAACCCTGGACGCGCCGGGAACGTCGGCTCGGCACGGGTGATGTCCAGCGCCTTCAACTGATCCCGGAGCTTGTCCGCCTCGGCGGCATAGCGCTCCGAGACCGAGAGGGGCTTAGGGTTCTTACCTCTGCTGCCGCCCCCACCACGGGGGGCTTGGCTGCCGCGTCCGTAGCCATAATTGCCGCCGCCGGGGTCTCGTTGATAGTTGCCACGGCCACCGCAGCCTTGGTACCCACGTGGTCGAACCCCACTGCCGGGGTCTCGTTGATAGTTGCCACGGCCACCGCCGCCGTACTCGTTGCCGCCTTGGTACCCACGTGGTCGACCCCCACCGCCGGGGTCTCGTTGATAGTTGCCACGGCCACCGCCGCCTTGAACATTGCCGTGCCCCGCTGGAGCGGCGTTGGCGTTGGGGTTCCCCACTCCCCCGTCTTGACCATTGCCGCGGCCGGCACCAGGGCGTGGGATTGCGCCAAACCCCGATATCGGCGGAGCGGCGTTGCGGTTCCTCGCAGGGGCTGGGATCGGCGGAGCGGCGTTGCGGTCTCCCCTTCCCCCGTATTGACCATTGCCGCGGCCGACACCAGGGGCTGGGATCGCCGGAGCGGCGTTGGGGTTCACCCTTCCCCCGTATTGACCATTGCCGCGGCCGATTCCAGGGGGTTGGATCGCCGGAGCGGCGTTGGGGTTCACCCTTCCCCCGTCTTGACCATTGCCGCGGCCGACACCAGCGAGTGGGTTCGCCGGAGCGGCGTTGGCACGTGGGAGCGGCGGCCACCCGTATTGATCATTGCCGGGGCCGGCACTGCGTGGTGGTTCGCCCCACCGCCTTGCCATGGCGTCCAAGGAAGCTCCTTTTTTTGGGGGTTCGATTCGCCGCCGCCGCCGTGTTTCGGAATGAACCAAAGGTCGCTCTTTTAATCGGACGCCTCCATTCCATTTTGTTCTGGAGTCAATACGCTTTCCACTAAAGGAAACGGATAGCTGGAGTAAATTCACAAATCGGAACTGGATTTGTTTGGGACTGGAATCGACGGCCCAACCCACCCAACCCAGCCCAACCCAGAGTTTTTCTACCCTTTCTGTGAATACAATTCAAACAGCACATGAGTGACCACTGAGTCTGTCGAATTTGAGCAAGTCTGTATGTAAATTCATCCATTTCTCGTCTGACCGAAATACCGATAATTGATCCCCATGCGGGCGAGAAGAATGGTCTTACCGTTCACATACGTGCCATATGGTATAAAAAAACGAGTTTGCAAATACAGTGTGTTTCTTGACAGATGGGTTGCCGAGTGTTGGATACTCTGAGCAATTGTAATAGCAATTTTAAAACTGTAATATCATTATTTGTGTGTTCTCGCTTTGGTTCCGCAACGAAGAAGCTTGTTCTACATGAGAGCGTCTCGTTTTGTAGCCCCGGCTACATATAGCTATTTATGTTGAACATTTGATTTTTTTCCAAGTTCCAAAAAAATCTGGAAAAAAATGTGCTCAATCAAAAATAATGCTGCAAATACAAAACTATAGATCTGTGTGAAGAGTGCACCTCCAACTATTTTCATAATTTGTCTTCTTCATAGCCCAAAATTTTGGATTGAAATTTTGCACAGTTGTAAGGAGACACTGTAGGCTACATCCAGCTTTATTTTTATATTTTTTTAAAACTTCAAATACTATTATAATTTTTAAAAATAAAATGCCATGACAAGTGAGTGCCAGCTTAAGCCCAGATCCTCACACCAAAAGCCAACACTAAGTGAGCTGCCACTTGTTACTATTACAAATGAAACAACCTGATTATACTTGCACCAACACTAAGTCATTAGTTTGTTTGTTCCAACATTAAAATAAAGGAAGTAGATATTCACACCAAAGACATTTGTGAATGTGATCAACTCCTGGTAGCACATTCTTCACATGGTACTTAATGTCACGGACAAATATGTGAACCAGCTATTATATTAGCACACAATCAATACGGACTATGCCATGTAGAGAAAAGAGGCATAAATACTACAGACAGGCCTACAGGTAGCAAATGTTTGGGTTAACTTAGCCAAGGTCACCGGTCATTGCACAGGCCCTCCTCTAGAGAAAATACAAGATTTACCACCACCAAAATACAACTGATAGTTGCACCAAGCAAGTAAGTGCCAGCTAAAGTCCAGATCCACCCATCCGCTTCCAAAAGAGGTGTCTAGTGTCATGGAGCTTAGGGTTACAAATATTACATACTTAGTTAGAGGGGACAAACAATAGGGCATGCATCCATCAGGCAGCAAAGCAGCATATGTTATCGATGCCCTTTTCACGGAAGGCTTTTTTGTGGCGTGGAGAACGCCCGACACTAACCACACAGTCGACTCCCGCCGGAATCATTTTCTCGTTGTCTCCTCTTTTAGTCTTAACCTTTACAGTGGTGATCTGCACAGCATGCTTGGGCGGAGAATATCCACCTAGCGTATGTTACAGCAACATTAGAGGCATTAGAGGTGACAACTGAACACAACCATGCATGGATAATCTATATATATAGTGAAAGAGAGCTTTTCACCTTGCACCACGTAAAAGAAGATAGCACCAGAGTCCTTATCTTTGCCGGCATAATCCAAGCACATGTCCTTAACCAAACAATTTGCGTCCCATGAGAAAGGCAAAAAGATCGGCTTGCGGATGTACTCAGAACCATGTTCAGCAATTAGTTCATGAGCAGCAAGCCCTCCATTTCTGCATGTGTAGATAAAGCCATCCACAAATACACATCTACGATTTAAAATGTCGTTTGTCTTTGGCACGTCTTCTATGAATGCAGCCCAGTTCCTGGCAACACGCCATTGTTTGGCACCCATGTCAAACAGAAAGCACAAACGTGTCTCAGCATCACAAACTATAAACGAGTCATCATTCACCACTACATATCCAGACATCGAAACCTCCTTACAGACATCAGCCCCGTTTGTCTTGTAAGGCAACCATGAGGCGGTTGGATGAGTATACTTCGTCTGATAATAAACTCGCATAGTATCAGTAAGACCAATGGTCTCTCCACCAACTCTGGTAACCATAATGAATGGATCAGCAATAGCCTGCACTACAGATCGCTTGATAGTTTCCCAGCTCTTCCTCAGACTAATCTCAAGCATGCCGTGGCCTGAGACAGCATATATTTTTGAGCCACTCTCAAAAAAGTGCAGATCACCACCATCCGGCACATGAAATTTCTGGAGAGACTTGTTGTGATCATCCATGGCGCCCGTGTGGAAGATGACTGCTTTTGAGCCAGCTTGGAAAATGATAAACAAGTCTTTCTTCATAGTTGTTGTAGCAGGATTCGCAGTCACAACAGGACTTAAAGAAGGAACCGTGTGTTGCCTTGAGGGAGGGTCAACCGGAAGGCTGAGACTCGGAAGGCTGAGACCGAAGGGAAAAATTGTCCTCTCTCGCTCTTCAGTGCACTCCGGGCCAATGTGACCGTCGCCCCCGCATTTAAAGCACTTGGGTGTAAATGAGAGGCTTAAAATACTGAAACTGCATGAACGAAGAAAAACTTACTTAGATGTAAGATAGGTTAAACATGAAGCAAGTAAACTCAGATCAAGCAAGACCTGCAACAAGGAAGCATCTTGGATTGCTTTTTGACATGCTTTTGCTCTTCATTGTGCAGCAGGGCTGAATAGCCGTTGTCCGCATACTCCCTAATCCATTGATCGATTAGTTGAGAGGCGGTAAAAAATGGAAGTGACCACCAAAATGCATGCATGATAAAAGCTACTAGCTCCGATCCGGAATAAGTGTCGTGGTGAACGTACTGCCATTGTACAAATTCGTGTACGTGTTGCAGCAATAATTCCAGACCGGAGGAAGTAGCTATGCTTACTGTAAACTGATTAGTTGAGGGAATAAAAAAACAATTCTTAATTTCTGTCAACCCACTGACACTTTTTTTTGACCGGAGGGACTAGCTAGTATGCTTACAGCAGATTGATTAGTTGAGAGAGAACAAAAAAAATATGTAACTAGCAATCAAGGTGACCAACATAAATGCATGCATGATTAAAAAAACTAGTAGCTAGTATGCTTACTGTAGATGGAATTAAAAAATCTGCAACCAGCAAATCGAGGTGAATAACATAGATGCATGATCGAATTCATAAAACTAGGTAGCAGCTAGTATGCTTACTGTAGAATGATCAAAATAACTAGCAATCGAGGTGACTAAAATGAGTGAATGCATCAAATTAATAGTAAAAACTAGGTAGGTAGACTACTATCATATATGCTTACTGTAGAAAGCAGAATTCCTGGTGATCTGGATTGGGCACCATGTCTACCCGGCGGTAAGTGGAGTGCAGCACGTGGATTCCTCCCTGATCTTCCAGGCCACGGAGGCGGAAGGTGGTGACGATGGCGTGAAGGTGGTCGCAAGGGCATTGGCTGTACATCGCCAGACTGATCCAGACGGAGCACAAGAGGCCGTCGGCGAGGCGGGTGAGGAAGCCGTATCCTCTTTTGGGGCTGAAAGGGCATACAATGCCGACATGGATGGGCGGGTCCAGGCTGAGCTGCAGCTGCTGATCATGATCATCCTGGCGGTGGCGGGTGAGCTTGTAGGCGTAGATGTTGTTTTTCCAGAGCATGTAGACGGCATCGTGTTGCTTCATGTATATGGCACGCCCTTTGAGAGGGAGGTATTCTTCTGACCTTGTCGCGTCGGTGCGCACCGGGGTCCAGCAGCCGGTGTCGGTGGCCAAGGCGAGGAAGAGGCCGTAACGTTGGAAGGAGACGAGGATGAGCTTGTCGCCGGGGAGCACGGCGTAACCCTGGAGGAACCCGCCGCCCCACAGCGGGAAGCTGCGGCGTATGAATGGGCTGGTAAAGGGGTCGCCGACCTGCTCCCACCGCCTCCCGCCGTCGACGAGGCGTCGCGCCACGACGATGAACTCTTCGATTCGCACGGCGGCGGACAGAGACCAGATGTGGCCGGCGGCGGAGATGGGTGTGCAAGGTCTGGTACTCCCTTCAATCTCCGCAAGGGGCAACTCCTCCTTGGGGTCTTTGTCCAGTTGAAGCTGCAGGGCCTGGGGTTGCTCGTCGTCTTTGTCGTCCTTGCGCAGGACGCAGAGCGAGCGGCCGTCTGGAGCCAGGGCGGCGCCAGCATGGAAGCAGATCCCCGGCGGCTTGGCGAGGACGATGTCGTGGAAGACCTCGAGCTTGTCGTCGCTCCGGCCTAGGATACGCCCGGATCGCGCCACGCGGAGGCGGCTCACCCGTATGGAGGAGGAGGCGCCGTCTGTTACGCCGACGAGCAGCGACCAGGCGGGGCGCTTGTCGTCGACCAGGATGGAGACGTGGTCCTTCCAGGGGAAGATGTGGGGGATCTCGGGATTTCTGAGCCAGCAGCACTCGCAATCGCGGATAGTGCACGTCCGCTCCATCGACCCGGCCTCAGCCGCCGCCGCCGGCCCCATCGATCGATCTAGGGTTTCAGTGGGGAATTTTGGTGTGGGGAAAGCAAACGAGTTATCCGCCACGGCACGGAGTTTTTTTTTAAAATATTATTTTTTTTAACCCGAATTCGAAATATATTGCGCAGAATCATTTTATTCCAACAATATTGCGCCGTCGGCACACTGCAGGCCGAAACGATCCTTTCGGCACGCTGCGAGCCGAAACACGGCTGTCGGCTGTCAGCTGTCCGACGTGCATGCGCCCTGGCACGGCCGCAGAGCGGGCCCCAGACTTTCGGCCCCCTGCTGGCCGAAAGGAGCCTTTCGGCCGCCTGCCTGCCGAAACACGGCTCCACTCGACAACCACGCCCCGCTGCTCCCTTCTTCCTCCTTCTTCCTCCTTTCTTCTTCCTCCCTGGCTCTCTCTTTCCACCTCGAAAAACAGGGCTTCCTACCTCAATTGATCTCCAAAAATAGCCGATAAATTAGATTTCTGCCCCCACAAATCGAAAGAGGAGGTCAAGGGCATCCCGGATCTGTTAATGGGATAGTTTTTGGAATCGTTATAAGTTCGGTGGTGGAGCAATGGTGGGCAACAATGGAGGGATGTGGTGGTGCTGGTGGAGTAGCAGGAGCGGTGCAGCGGTGGTGGTGATGCTACGTTGAAGCTTGACTGCAAGGAAGATTGATTTTGCACGCATCAAGGGTAAACCCTAATCTTATAGTTATTTTAAGTTTAGTGTATAATTTTGTTTAGATAAGTTGTGAGATTAGATTTATTTTAGGTGGTATATATATTAAGATATTAGTTATAGGTGTATAATTTTGTTTAGATAAGTTGTGAGATAAGATTTATTTTAGGTGTATGTAATTTTGTAGGTGGAGATCCCGTTAAGATTTTTTAGTTATATAGTATTTGATGATGCAATATATTTATTTAGGTGAGGAGACATGTCCGAAGTGGTTAGTATTGTCGTTTACTATGGTTATGGTACTGTCCGCACAAATGAGTCCGGGGTTGATCTGAGTGAATTTGCAAATGTGGAGATTCCGTTGACTGAGCCTGATAAAGCGAGAATAAGCGCGGTTCAGCACTATTTGACGATGAATTTTGGCTTTGATCCTAATTTGTGGACTGTTAGGATTCAGTCGGTATGGTCAAAATCTCGTACAAATATTTATTGGGAGTTGATACCGCTAGATCGGACACAGGCCTGGGTGAATTGGCTAGCATCATGCAAACGTCGAGGTACGAAACCTATCGTCCTCGTGTTGTTTGTGCCTAAGCAGAACAATTTGGCACAAGGTGGCGTTGGTTATGAAGCTGGACAAAATAGTCAGGCAACTGGGTCAGAACCTGTTGATCCGTCTGAATTTATGTCTCAAAGTGTAGAGAGTGGTCAGTCGGCAGGAGCTCCCGAAAGCGGTGAGGGTCCTGAAAGTGGTGAGGCTGACGGTGATGAGCATTGGGATCAGGATGAGGAGGCGGGCGTAGGAAGTATGCAGCAAGAGATGGAGAACGAAGACGAGGATGGGTTGATGACGGATCTTAATTCTGACGAAGAAGATAATGCAGAAGATGACGAAGATAATGATGAGGATGTGCCTATTCCTAATTCCTGGAATGAGGACATGTCGACCGTCATGACTGTGAATACTGGTCAGGAATCGGACTGGGAGTATCACATGAATAATATTGAAGTAGGTGCTCAGTATACCTCGAAGCAGCAGCTAAGGGACGCCGTAACAAGGTGGGCAATGTCCACACAAAAGATTTACCGAACTGATGTGTCATGTCCAAAATATCTGACACTGAGCTGTGTTGAAATTGGCTGTCCTGGAAGGGTGCATGCACACGTTCCGAAGTATGACGTGAATTGGCTCGTCTCGGACGTCGTGGCTCACACATGTATCAGAGAGAACATGTTGAAAGAACATCCAAATCTAACTTCCACTCTCATTGCGCGTCTCTTATTCAGTGAGATTGTGAAGACGAAAGATTTTCCAGCCAAAAATATCCAGAACACAGTAAAGGCAAGATGGTCCTATGATATTTCATACGGGAAGGCTTGGAGAGCTAAGCAGACAGCTTTAGAGGAGAGGTTCGGGACCTTTTTGGACTCGTATGACAACGTCGTCCGTCTTCTTCGCACATTGCAGCATAGAAATCCTGGCACTTATGTGGACGTCCAGCACCGCTATATGGATACGGCTCCTGGATATAAGGTTCTGCATAGGGTATTTTTCGCATTCTCTGTTTGCATCCAAGCTTTCAGGCATTGTCGTCCGGTGTTGTGTGTGGATGGAACGTTTCTCACTGGAAAATACAAGGGGCAGATCCTTACCGCAATAGGTGTGGACGGGAACCATCAGATCATCCCAATTGCTATGGCCTTTGTTGAGGGTGAGAACTATGAGAGTTGGTTATGGTTCTTCAGGCAAATAAAAATAGCTATTGTGCAGGATCGGCCCAATGTTTGCATTCTTCATGACAGACATCCTGGTATGTTAAAGGCTATTAAGGCACTTCAACACCCTTCCATTGATGAAACAACGCCATGGACTGATTTGCAGAGCCGCTGGTGTATGCGCCACCTTGGCGCTAATTTTTACTCACAGTTTAAGAGTAAACGTCTTATGAACCTTTTTAAAAGACTTTGCAGTCAGAACCAGCGGAGTAAGTATCAATTTATATGGGAGAGGCTGAATGAATTCACGAGGAAGCAAGTGAGGGAGAGGAAAGCCGCCAGGGCACAAGCTGTAGCTACACAGGTGGCCGCAATGATGGGAGAAGATGAAGAACCCGTAGGTTTGTGTGACCTTCCTGGAATTGACCCACCCGGAACGAAGAGGAAAAAGGGAACAAGAATAAGGAATTTTGTAGAGTGGATAGAGAAAGAGCCTCCTGTGAAGTGGTCTTTGCTGCACGATACACATGGAGCTAGGTACGGCATCATGACAACCAACCTTGCTGAGATTTATAATTTCGTCCTTAGAGGGAATAGAAGTCTGCCATTGACAGCGCTAGTGGAGGGGGTGCTGCATGGAACAATGACATATTTTAGGGAGAGACGACTAGAAGCCGTCAAGCATATTGAGGATTTTCCCAATACACCTTACTGCAGGAAGATAAAGATATACATGGACAAGAAGATAGAAAAAGCACGGCTGCACTCAGTCGTGAGAATTGGTAATGAAGAAGCGAGGTTTGAAGTACGTTTACCGACTAGAAGATTTGGCGGAGCTAATGAGCTGCTGACCCAGGAGGTTAGGATTGGTAATGAAGAACATCCAACATGTGAGTGCACATGCAACAAACCAAGACTATACCATCTGCCTTGCTCACATGTCTTGGCTGTGTGTGCTCAGATGGGACTGAATCCAGGGTGTTTCGTGTCACCATATTACAGGAAGGAAGAGGTGCTTCATACTTGGACGGGGGAGATGACTGGTTTTATGGTTGTTGGTAATTTTAACAAGGTAAACCCGGCAGAAAGGGAGTACGTTCCAGACCCTTCTCTAATGAGGGATAGTAGAGGAAGACGCCAGTCGCGTCGCATCCGTAATAATATGGACGAGTCTGAAGCTGGTGGGTGTATTCGAATATGTTTGCTTTGCAATGAAAAAGGGCACAAAGAAAAATATTGTCCTAAATATCCTGGACAAGGCAGCGGAGGACGTGGATAAGGCAGCCGAGGACGTGGAGTAAGGCGAGGAGCGTAGTGATGTACGGCAATAAATATCGACTATGTATTATCGATTATGTTTTAATTTGTAATATGTGTGGACTATGTTTTATTCTGTAAAACTAAATTTCAATTCGTAATTTGTAAGACTATATTTTAATTCGTAATATGTATGGACTATACTTTAATTTGTATTATTTGTTGATTATGTTTTAATTTCTAATATGTACAGATGGCTGCATATCCATTGCTTAGTCAGACGATCGATGCAAAACACCGTGCTAGGATATGGGAGGAAGGTAGGCAACCAAGTGTGTTGCGTACACGCACACCAGCAACTAACTGGATGATACACCCTCAATGGATTGATAGGTACGTATCGTCAATATAATTGTAAAATGTCAATACGTTGTATATATTGTAAAATTAATTGTTAATTCTGCAGGCTATCTTGGTCTGGACTTTTGCCGTTCGCACGACTAGTTGAGTCCACAGAGGCCGAGTGGGTACATATCCAACCAGATGATGACGGTGGTGCTGACCGTGATATGTACCAGGAAAAATCTAAACGTGTCCTACTGGACAAATCACTGCTCAGCTCTTTAGTGGACAAATGACGGGAATGAGGAAGGGCGGGAGAATAAAGGCGGGAACGAGGAAAGGAGGGAGATAATGACGGGAATCAGGAAGGGCGGGAGAAAATGGCGGGAGAATAATTGGTAAGGGTGAATTGATGGACGCAAATATATAACATTTATTTTATAAATTTTATTTGGCATCTAAAACTGTAATGGAGATAATAGCGACCAAAACAAAAAAAAAGGGCCAAAATGCAAAAAAAAAACGTTTCGGCCGGCTAGGGGCCGAAACAAGCTCGAATCGGCTGGGCGACCACGCGAAAAGGTCCAGCTTCTGACGCGGGCCTCGCGCGGGCCCCGCCTTGGGATGTTTCGGCCGTCAGCTGGCCGAAACACTCCTTTCGGCCTACAGAGTGCCGAAACACGAGTTTCGGCCAGCCGCGGGCCGACGGCGCAATAGATTTGGAATTGTTTCATTCCGCATGATATATTCCGAATTACGATTAAAAAAATAATATTAAAAAAACTCCTCGATCGGGTCAGCTTTGTCGTCGTTCCCGGCCAAGCCAACCACGTGAGAGGGGTCAGCCTCGTCGTCGTTCACCAAAGAAAACGTAGGCAGGCTCAACGTGGTACATCATCTCTTGGATGAAGACTCGCAATACCTCAAGTCGCCAAGCTCCACATCTTTTACAAGTCACGCTACAATAACAATGATCTCAAGACAACTACTGGCATCCATCGTGGGACTTGCGACATAGGTGTCATGTTTCGAGCTCGCGGATTGGCGATCTCCCCATCGGCCAAGTTCACCAAGAAGTAAACTTTAGCATATCGATGACTCCAATAGGGGTCCCGAAGTAGATCGCCTGGACCACGGCTACATCATCAGCGTCTTCAGTGAAAATCTACAAAATTGGCCATGTGATTAAAATTTAGGACAAAATGAACCTATTTCGAAAATTCTTTTGAATCTAACCCTTCCCGGGGGCGCTACCCTCCACATGGTAGCGCTCTTATCTGGGGCGCTATGCCCCTGCCAACGTGGCAACACTGGCTAGGCCGTCGCGAAAGCACTAAGTCGAAAAGGGTAGCGCCTTTGTGTTGTAATTTCAAACCGCTATAACTTTTGATCTACAAATCCAAATGATTTGATTCCTTTTTCTACATGTCACAATTTAAATTATCTTTCCAATGCCACGAGTCATATGATGGTTAAGACAATTAAATAATATTTTGTGAATTATTTTCTTATATTAGTTTATATTTGAATGTTTAGACGATTTCGAAAACATGATTGTGGGTGAAGATTTTGTTCAGAATCTGGAAAAACATGAGTACCATGTTCAGGCAGCGCTCCGTGTTTGACGCTCGAAACTATTTTCAAAATAGGTTTATTTTATGCTAAAGTTTGGTCTAGGGTCAGTTTCATTGATTTTGACGCGCGCGCGCGTCTCCATAGGCCACATCGGAACAAGGATCGCTGAGTCGCACGTAGGACAAGTTGAGTCGGATGGCGTGGTGCACGGAAGCGGAGGACCATGGCCGGGCATTGGACAAAAAAATTAAATCCCCTCTGCGTAGCTTGACAGAGTTCCGTGTTATTGCAGCTGCGCAAACAGTGGCCTATAGCGCAGGAATACGTGCACCTACTGGCAGCGACCAGCGAGAGACATAGCAGCATGTCTCCCCTCCGGCCGGCCTGCCGCGACGAGACAACTTTCTATCGCCTGTAGCTAGCAGCGGTAGTAGTAATGTGATTGCCATGGAGGTGGAGGGAGACCGCTGGACAATGAATTCTGTCACCGAGAGAGCCTAGCTACGAGTGAAGGAGTAGCAGCTTCTCTCCTCCGCACCCCGCGCGCAGTTTCCTCTGTTGTATCCTGTCGAGTTAAAGCCACGCGGACGCGGTTCACTGTTGTATCCTACTTCGACAAATAAATACATGAGACATGGTTCTGCAGCTTGCCACAGCAGATAAGAGATTCGCCAGCTTTGGCATCACCCTGCGGCCGGATCTTCGTACATCAATGCCCCAATACTACTAGCAGCATAGTAATGCAGGTATTATAGGTTAAGGATTGGAGGACAACTCCTTGTCACAAGCAATTTAATGGTAAGACAGTAAGACAATGTGCGCTTTGCCATCACATTTTGTGCTACCCAAGCGGCACCTCGAACAAAAAAAAGAGTTTGCAATTTGGTCGACATTTGCAAATTATGAGCAAAATAAACGTTTTTCTTATTGAAAACGTGATACGTTACTAAAAACCTCAAATTAAACTAATTTCTTTAAGTCATAACTGTTAACAAAGAAGATCTCAAATTATCACATCTTAGAAGTACATTCTACATGTTAGTCCTTCCAACACTGGACCCACATCCGGAAATGGTTGTTTTTCATGTCAGGCAGTGCGCATAAATCAATTTCAGTCATGTTAGCTTAAAGTTTTATCATGAACAAATTCAGGATCTAATTTATCCTACAAAATGTATGATTTTATTAAATATAAATCGAAATTAAATTTTTATATGCGATTGAGCGAAAACAGATTTCCCCGAAATGGAATCCCTTCCATCTCAAAATAAAATTTAATCTTTAAAAAAATTTCAATTTCTCATTTTCCATAATAATCCCACTAAAAATAATAATTTTCTATAATAACCAAGAGGAGAACGATAGCACAAGATAAAAACAGAACACGGAGAATATGATGGATTGATGGAGTTTGAAACGTCTATTATAATCATCGAATATGATGGATCGATCCAGTGAAAATTAAGAGATCACGAGCAATGATCGCCGAGTAACAATTATTTTTAGGAAAAAAAAGGGAGGCTAATCAGTGCGAGACAGATACTACCTACTCCCTCCGTTCTAGTTTGTAAGGCTCAATTTGCAAATCTCTTGAACCAAGGTGCTAATTGATTGGAGGTGAACTCTTGCATGCATTGGTGGGAGAGGCAACCACCCACTCATAGAGAGGGAATTAAATGCAATTGTGCCTAAGAGGTGGAACAAATTGTTTTTAAGATTGTGCCCTATAAATTAGGACGGAGGAAGTATAATATCATCCCATATATTCCGTATATTTTAGAGATGTCTGTGATATATATAGCATTAAAATAGGGATTCGTAGTATATAGTCGGTAATTAAGTTGAAATATTTATCGCCGGGAGGCGCGCGCGTCGCGTGCGTCCGTTTCCACAAGCTGAAATTAGGAAGCTTTTTTTTTAACATAGGAAGCTAATTAACGTACACTACGTTCAAGGAAAACTTGTCTGCCGACTTACAAGTAATTACCAAACAAATTAAGCGGATCACGCACGCGCGCATGATCAGCAGCAAAAGTCGTGTAAATTAAGGATTTGATGTCTGATGCCCCGGTGATTTGTTTCCATTTTCCCAATGACGCCATCTATCTATCTATATATATACGGAAGAGGTAGCTAGCTATAGAGTATATCGGAATCCTGATCCGCCGTCGCCAAAGCAAAGCTACCGATCGAGAAGGAAGCCGTTCATGGAGCTGCCGCCAATAGTTTTCGAGATGGAGGTGCACTGCCGCCGGTGCGCCGACCTCATCCGCGTGTCCCTCGTTAACGCCTTCGGTACGACCTACCATTCATTCATGGATGCACAAACTAACTAATTTAGGTTCTCACAACCATGGCTTTGCACGCAGGAGCGGAGAGGGTTTATGCTTCGGCACGGATGAGCATGGTGGTGGTTCACGGCGGCGAGCACCTCGACCCGTGGACGCTCAAGTGCTTCCTGCAGCGACTTGGGGAGACGCGTCCCGGTCGTCCACTAGTGGAAACAGGGGCTTCGGTTTGGCCCTTCCGTCCCAGTTCCCTTACGGACCGATACCAATCGTGGCACTAGTCCCGGTCATTGGTCCCAGGGCGCCCGCCAGGACCAGTCCCGGTTCGTAGGGGACCTACCGTCCCGGTTTGTGTTACGAACCGGTGACAAAGGGATGCGGGAGGAGGCGACAGAGGTGGGACCAGCCCGGACAATGCACTGTCCCGGTTCTATTTACAGACCGGGACTAATGGAGGGACTTTAGTACCGGTCCTTGTTACGGACCGGGACTAAATATATTCTATATCATCTTCCACCCCCCGACCCGGCCGTGGCCAGGCCGTGGCCATTTTTGAGCTCCGGGTTCATCTCCATTTTCTTAACCCTTGCTCCTCCCAACCACGAGTTCGGCCCCTATTTTCTCCACCATTTGTCAAGTTTGGCGGCACCTCATCTACCCGACGGTTAGCACTCCGGTGTTCCTTTTTTAGCTCATTTTGGTGCTACTTAGCAAATTTTATTTTTCTAGTGCTAGCAAGGTGTTTGATGAAATGCCTAAGTAAGAGATTTCATTTTTTTTACATGCAATTTTAGCTCAAATTAAAGTATAATGTATTGGGTTTACAGTTGTCCGGTGACCATCTTTACCATCGTCGATCGCCCGCGCCATCCCGTCGCCGGCACCTCCTCGGTGAGTCTTGTTTTTATCCCTTTTTAACTTATTGATATACTTTAGATGCATGTATATTATCTTACTTTTTTTATATGTATAGTGTGTCATGGTTTTGATATCCGTCCCCGTCGGTCCTCGTCCGGTCTATAACGATCCGGATGTCGTTGTTGAACCGGAAATTCCAACCGACCCTATCATCGAGTTTTTTGAAAATGAAATTAATGATTTGAAAGCAAAACTGGAAAGAAGTGAAAATCTCCGTCTCCAAACCCTAGAAGAGAAGATGAAATTGGAGCTCCATATTGCCGACATCGTCGATGAGCACAAGATCAAGATGGATGCAATGCGCTTGAAGATTAGAAAAATTAGAAATTATGCCATTCATAAAGAGGCTTGGTATCATTATGGTGTTGGTTCGATAGTTACCATAGTTGTGATTTTTATCGCATTTGTTGTTGGGCTTAAATTCTTTAGATAGTTGTATGTTAGTTTGAACCAATGTATGTTTGTGAGACTATATGTATTACATTTGGTTATTTGCTCTACTTTGGTTTGAATGTGATGAACTTATATATTAATTCACTTTATCACTGTTATATATTGAAGAAATAGTGTTAATGGTTTTTTATATTTTATTTATATAATGCAGATGAGTCAGATGAGTCGGCAATGGATGTACAGTGACCGACGTTATCCCGACTTTATTAATGGCATGCATTATTTTCTCCAAGTGGCTGAGAAAAACAAGCCGCCAAATGGTTTTATTTCATGTCCATGTAGTGTCTGCAAGAATACTCAGGACTACTCTACCTCACAAACCATTCACGTCCACCTGTTGAAGTCCGGTTTCATGGCCGGTTATAATTGTTGGACCAAGCATGGAGAAAGAGGAGTTATAATGGAAGACAATGAGGAAGAAGAGGATAATGACAACTATCCTATGTTCACTGATCACGGTGGTACATCAATGGGGGAAGATGAAGCTGAAAAAGAGCCCATTGTTGATGAGCCCGATGACGATCTTCGTCGGGCCATTCTTGATGCGAAGATAAACTGTGGAAGTCAAAACGAGAGGTTGAAGTTGGAGAGAATGTTAGAGGATCACAACAAATTGTTGTACCCAAATTGTGAAGATGGGCAGAAAAAGCTGGGCACCACACTGGAATTGCTGCAATGGAAGGCAGAGGAAGGTACTTCTGACAAGGGATTTGAAAAATTGCTGAAAATAATAAAGAAGATACTTCCAAAAGATAACGTATTGCCCCCCAGTACGTACGAAGCAAAGAAGGTTGTCTGCCCACTAGGATTAGAGGTGCAGAAGATACATGCGTGCATCAATGACTGTATCCTCTACCGCGGCGAGGAGTACGAGAATTTGAATGCATGTCCGGTATGCGGTGCATTGAGGTATAAGATCAGGCGAGATGACCCTGGTGAAGTTGAGGACGAGGCGCGCCCCAGGAAGAGAGTTCCTGCGAAGGTGATGTGGTATGCTCCTATAATACCACGGTTGAAACGTTTGTTCCAAAACAAAGAGCATGCCAAGTTGTTGCGATGGCACAAGGAAGACCGTAAGAAAGACGTGATGCTCAGACACCCTGCTGATGGGTCGCAGTGGAGAAAAATTGACAGAGAGTTTCCGACATTTGCAGATGACGCAAGGAACTTAAGATTTGGTCTAAGTACAGATGGCTTTAATCCCTTTGGAGAGCAGAGCTCCAGTCATAGCACCTGGCCTGTGACTCTATGCATCTATAACCTTCCTCCTTGGTTGTGCATGAAGCGGAAGTTCATTATGATGCCAGTACTCATCCAAGGCCCGAAGCAACCCGGCAACGACATTGATGTGTACCTGAGGCCATTAGTTGAAGAACTTTTACAATTGTGGCGCGAAGAAGGTATACGTGTTTGGGATGAGCACAAACAAGATGAATTTGACCTACGAGCATTGCTGTTCGTGACCATCAATGATTGGCCAGCTCTTAGTAACATATCAGGACAGTCAAACAAGGGATACAATGCATGCACACACTGTTTAGGTGATACTGAAAGTATATATCTGGGAAACAAGAATGTGTACCTGGGGCATCGTCGGTTTCTTACGGAAAGGCACATCGTAAGAAGGAAAGGCAAGCATTTCAAAGGTTTGCCAGATCACCGGCCAAAGCCTAGACGGCCTACTGGGGATGTTATATATGATATGGTAAAGGATTTAAAAGTAATCTTTGGAAAGGGTCTTGGCGGACAATCTGTTCCAAATGATGCTGACGGACACGTGCCGATGTGGAAGAAGAAATCTATATTCTGGGAGTTACCCTATTGGAAAATCCTAGAGGTTCAGTCTGCAATCGACGTGATGCACGTGACGAAAAATCTCTGCGTGAACCTACTAAACTTCTTGGGCGTGTATGGGAAGACGAAAAATACACCGGAATCACGGCTGGACCAGCAACATATGCACGAACGAGACAACCTGAATGCAGAGAAGTATCAAGGTCCTGCCAGCTACGCTCTTACCAAAGAAGAGAAGAAGATCTTTTTTGAAGTACTAAACAGTATCAAGGTCCCGTCAGGCTTCTCGTCGAATATAAAGGGAATAATTAACATGACAGAGTTGAAGTTTCAGAACCTAAAGTCTCATGACTGCCACGTGATTATGACACAATTACTTCCGATTGCACTGAGGGGGCTCCTGCCGGAAAATGTTCGAGTACCCATTGTTAAGCTATGTGCATTCCTCAATGCAATTTCTCAGAAGGTCATCAATCCAGTAACTCTGCCGGATTTACAGAAGGAAGTGGTCCTATGTCTTGTCAGCTTCGAGTTGGTGTTCCCACCCTCCTTCTTCAATATTATGACGCACCTCATAGTTCATCTAGTCGAAGAGATTTTCGTTCTCGGTCCCGTATTTCTACACAACATGTTCCCCTTTGAGAGGTTCATGGGAGTCCTAAAGAAGTACGTTCATAACCGTGCTAGGCCAGAAGGAAGCATATCCAAGGGCTATGGAACAGAGGAGGTCATTGAGTTTTGTGTTGATTTTATTCCTGACCTCAAGGCAATCGGGGTTCCTCAATCACGCTATGAGGGGAGACTGCGGGGAAAAGGCACGCTGGGAAAGAAAGCAATAATATGTATGGACGGGCATTCTTATAGTCAAGCACACTACACGGTTCTACATAATTCCAGCTTGGTGGCTCCGTATATCGAGGAACATAAGAATATTCTACGTTTGAACTTCCCAGAGCAATCTAAATATTGGATTGATGAAGAACACGTGAAGAATTTCGGAGGTTGGTTGCGAACACGTCTCTTTAATGACAGCACTGTTGGAGAACAGCTATACTTGTTGGCCAATGCACCATCTTCGACTATATTGACTTATCAAGGGTATGAGATAAATGGAAATACATTTTACACGGCCAATCAAGATAAAAAGAGCACCAACCAAAACAGTAGTATCCGCTTTGATGCAACAAACAGCAATGGGCAAAAGGACACATATTATGGTTACATAGAGGAGATATGGGAACTTGAATATGGACCATTTTTTAAAGTCCCTTTGTTCAAGTGCAAATGGTTCAACCTGACAGGCGGGGTACATGTAGACCCGAAGTACGGAATAACTACAGTGGATATGCAGAATCTTGGATACGACACCGAACCATTCGTCCTAGCCAGTGAAGTGGCTCAGGTTTTCTATGTGAAGGACATGTCTAGCAGACCGAAGAAAAGAAAAGATAAGCAAGCAGTGAATGCATCGTACGACGTCGAGCCAAAGCGCCACATAGTTCTTTCAGGGAAAAGAAGCATCGTGGGAGTGGAGGACAAGACAGACATGTCAGAAGATTACAATAAGTTTGATGAAATTCCCCCCTTCACAGTGAAAATTGACCCAACCATCGCGTTGAATGATGAAGATTGTCCATGGATACGACGCGATAAGAAGAAAAAATGACAGACACGAAGAAGTGTTGAATGATGTTGATGTATTGTGGTCATTTGTAATAATGTATGAGATATTTATTTATCCTAACTTGTTCTATACATATGTGTAATAGTTGGTAGAATTTTGTTTTGACTGTTAAAAAGTTGAGGGTTTTTCATTAAATATTTAAAATGTTGAATATATTTATCCTAACCTCGGATTTTATTAGTACAACGGTTTTACTCAACTCATCTATTTAAATGTTCAATATATATAACATATTCATATTTACATTTGGAAACATGTAAAGTTTATAAAATATAAACATTTGAAAACATTCATAAAATGAAGAAAAAAATACAAACGGCCGTTTAGTCCCGGTCCGTGGCTACAACCGGGACTAAAGGCCATTTTCGGGCCGCTGCGAAACTTAGCGCGCCAAAAAGCCCACCTTTAGTCTCGGTCCGTGACACCAACCGGGACTATAGGGGTCTTTAGTCCCGGTTGGTGTCACGGACCGGGACTAAAGGCCGATTTGAGCCTACTTGGTCCCTCTCCGCAGATTTCTTCCTCATTTTTGCCGCCAGGCCCAAGACGCAGACGCCTCCGGGCTCCTCTCACGCGACGACGCCGCCAGGCTGCCAAAATCTGGCCACCGCCGCCGCCGCCGCCGTCGCTCGCGTCCCTCTTCCTCGCCGCCGTCGCTCGCGTCCCTCTTCCTCGCCGCTGTCGCTCGCGTCCCTCTTCCTCGCGCTCCGCCTAAGGTACGGCCCTCTCAAACTCTAGATCGGCGCGGCGGTGGTCCGATGGCACGAACCCTAGCTAGAATCGGCGGCGGCGGTGGTCCGGTGACCTTAAATCGGCGGCGGGGACAGTTCGTAGATAGGAAATAAACTTCATTATATTTACATAGGGGGGGGAGGGGGAGGCCCTAGCTAGTCCTCGTCGCCCTCCTCGTCGGAGAGGACGACGTACGGTGGTGCCTCCCACAGATGCGCAGGCGGCTGCTGCTGCTGCTCCATGGGGACGTCCCGCGGCGGCGTCCCTGGCTCCTCCAGGATGGCGTCCTGGGGCTCCTCCGGCGGCAGCTGGGGCACAGTCGTGAATACCCACGACTGCCCGAACAGCTCCGGTGGGAATCTCACCGGCTCCTCGTACTCCTCCTCCGGCGGGTCGTAGGCCTCCTCCTCCTGGGCGAGGGCCTGCAGCCAGGCCAGCCCCGGCTGTCCCTGTGGCGGAGGCGGGGGTGGAGGCGGTCCCTGCGGCGGCAGACCGTGCGGCGGCGGCGGCAGTGCGTCCTGCACCACCATCTCCCAGCGGCGGCGCTCGTCGTCGACGAAGGCCTGCCGGGACGCCGCCATGGCTGCCTTCATGGCGTCGTCGACGTCGTCGTCCTCGTCCATGGGGGCGGCCTCGCCGTCGGAGTCGACCTCCAACCATTGGTCGAGGTCGTCCATCCCCTCCGGGAGCGCCGGGTACTCCGTGCGCTCCACCGGCGGCACCGGGGCCGGCGCGAAGTAGCTCCGGCAGCGCTCGTCGTGCTCCTCCCGGAACCATTGGTCCCAGTAGGGGGAGCCCGGCGCGTACGCCGGGTCGTCGAGGACGTGATTGGGGAGGAGGCTGCGCCGGCGTGCGATCTCCACCGCCCTGGCCGTGGGGTCGATCGGGATCGGCGGCACCGGAATCCGTTGCGGATTCAGGTGCCAGTTGTCCGGGAGGTGGACGTCCGACCAGCGCACCGGGACGGCGTTCTCCCAGTGCCACTGCGCCTCCTCCACCCGGACGTACCGGCGGTAGCGCTTCTTCTTGGCGGCCGGCCCGCCGGCCTGCGGACCGGCACGACGCGGGTCCGCGCCGATGATGCGCACTCCGCGCGGCGCCGACGCTGGTGGTGGTGGAGGAGGAGCAAGGGGAGGCAGTCCAGCGCCCCGGCGACGGCCGGAGCGGCCAGAGCCCGAGCCGCTGGACTCGGACTGGTGCTTGCCGCCTGGCCACCACTGCTTCGACATTGCTCCGGCTCCGGCGAGGGCGAGGGCTAGGACTAGGGCTAGGGCACGTTCGATGGAGTGTGGGGAGGGCGGCGGGGCTGTGTGAGGTCGCCATCGCGCACGGCCGGGGATTAAAAAGGACGGGGCCCGCGTCCACCGTGGCCAGCATTGACTGCGGGACGGGAGCCGAGGAGGCCGACCAGTCGCTGGCAGGTGGGCCAGGAGCATTGACTGCGGGGCTCGGTCTCCATCTCCAGAGCCAGTCCAGCGGTCTCCGCCTTATAAGTGGTTTGATGCGAAGAGGGCCGTTAATGGTTCGCCTCCTAAGAAGAGACAGAAAAAGCCGCGAAAAGTGAAGACTCCTGAGAAGTTACCTTACGAGAGGACTGTCGAGGAATCCGAAGCCATCAGGAGGGCCGAGGTTACAGCCCATTTTACAAAGAAACCGCCCCCGGAAGAACTACCCAGCATCAAAGGGCTTCCTCGTGACAAACTACATCACACTATTAGGTGCTTATACAACCCTCCACCAAGGCCGTCATCAGACTATGAGCGCTCTATTGAAAAGTCATACGACTCGGTGTTGGAGAACCGGAAATGCGGGAAACAGATAGCCCAGCTGGGACAACAAGCTACGCAATCGCTCCCTCCGCTTAAGGTACTTACCGACAAAGACGCCCACCGTATGGTACCTCAGGGAAGTGTCTGCCACTTCCCTGAGGTACCTTATAGGGTGCCTTATCAATATGTTCAAGGCAAGTCTTTGGTCACAACTGAGGTGGCCAAGTTACTACCAACAAGGATGCGTCAGTTGAATTCATGGTACATGAAAGTCGCAAAGAAAGGTATAATAGGTATCATGGCAAAAGTTAGAAAGGAGGAACACTTCTACGATGACTACGGTGTGCAAATTGATTTCTCCGAACTTTTCCAATTATACAATGGTTTACCCCTCGATAAAGCAATCATCAGTATCTTTTGTCTGTAAGTTATTTATTTTTGTAATTTAATTAAGTCTTTATATATATATAGCTCACAGCACATTCTAATTTTGGTACGCTATTTGTGCAGAAAGAAGATGATCGACTACAAAAGGGAAATAATAAAACCGGTGGAGATTGGTTTCATGGACCCTAATGTTATTCATGAAGTGAACATAAGGAAGAAACCACAAGTTGTAAAGGAAGTAATGATAGAGGCTTTCAAGCGACACCAAGACAAAAAAGAAATATTTCTTCCTTACAACTTCAGGTAAGTGTTACTAATTGCTTGTACACATTCTATTTTTGCTCACCCGGTATCTTAAGTCTAATTGATGAGTTATATGCGCATGCCTCTGTATGTAAATTTGCAGCTACCACTTTATTCTCGTGGTCATTAGATATCACCAGGGAATAATTGAAGTCTACGACTCATTAAGGAGAGACCCTAGAGAGTACAAGAGCTTGTTTGATGTCATGAAAGAGTAATTTAAATTCTTATCACATTACTATACCGACCTCTCTTTCATTCATTTCGTGATATCAAGTAATTAATTAATAACAGATGTTTTGTTCTTTCTTTGTCGAGTAGAGCATGGCAGACATTCGTCAAGGAAGTACCCGGTAAATGGCACGAGAAGCTGGTATGGACTCTGAACCAAGTAAGTAGTACTATACCTATATCCATGAATTAATGTAGTTTGCAATACCATTACCAAACTTAATGTGTTGAATTCTATTCTCGAACAGTGGTGTCTGGAACAGCCAGAAGGGACCCTCTTATGTGGGTACTACGTTTGCGAGTACATTCATAGGATGACTTATGAAAAATTCGAAAATCGAAGAAACGCAGAGGTACGTAATTATACATTGTTCACAAGTTTTTTTTGACAAAATAATATGCATATCAATTGTATGGAGTTTCATTCATAATTGTTTAATTTTCTCCTACTTTTAAAGATTGTAAGGAAGCGGGCTGGCCTCCTACCAGATGACCGTATAAGAGCAATTGGGGAGGAGCTGGCGGGATTTCTTCTTGATGATGTCATACCTGAAAATTCAGAGCACTATTATCTACATATATAAATGTACTATGATTTCATGCATGTATAATTAATGCATTTGAGTACTTTGTGTACGGAAACGTGACGACAAATTCATGTGTTACAATTAATTTGTAAGTGTGTTATATATATGCATCAACGTGTGATCATAGTACAATATAATTTATATCGACGTATCGACGTGTTTCCGAAACTATCCAAAACCCCGGCACTAAACACACACGACACCCGGTCCGTGCAATTCTGAAAAAAATTAGAAAAAAAAAAAAGGCCTAACGGTAGTCCCGGTCCGTGTTACGGACCGGGACTAAAGACATCCAGCCCGCGGGCTCGCCCGTGGCCACGTGGGAGGTACTCTAATCCCGGTTCGTAGCCAACCGGGACTATAGGGGGGGGGGGGCTCTAGTCCCAATTTGGTAGTCCGGGTTGGCCAGCCGGGACTAGAGGCCGTCTGGAACCGGGACTACTGCCCCGTTTTCCACTAGTGGTCACGGCGGCGGTGCCTCCACGAGGAGGCGGAGAGTCACAGTCGTCAGCGACGGCGGCCGCCAGCAGCGGTCACACTTCGAGGGGATAGTGCATATGGGGCCTCCGCCGCCGTACCCGTACCCCTACCATCCGCCGCCGCCGTCTTACGGTGGGCCGAGATGGTTTTGACGTGAGATAGCAGGCCGTGACGGTGCATGCCCTCCCAAGATGTTATCTCAGACTAGTCTTGCATTGCATGCCCTCCCAAGATTTTTTTTTGCGGGAGAAGAAGAAGCATTACATCGGAAATCTTACAGAAAAGACCCCATCAAACACAAAATTACAGCACCGTCCTTCTGCAAGTTGACCACGTCGTCGACCCGCCGTTGCCGTCGGTGGCGCGCCGCCGCCGCTGCCTCCCTTGATGCCTTGGATCGGAGACAGTCCCCAGGCGAGCGGGAAGTCGCCGAGCGCCGGTCCCAGAGGACCTACACCGTCGAGCGCCGCCGTGGACGATCCGATGTGCCGCCTCTTCATCTTCGTGATCTCGATCTGGAAGCTCCGCCGCCCTCGGAGCCAACCCTGGGGAAGACGCCCACGGCACCTCCGTGGAGATGCGAGGACACAGGTGGTGGTGGATCGAAGTCGGAGCTCCACGGAGCGCCAACGCCGGAGAGGAAATCCACCAGCCGCAAACACCGACTGCCGCGCCTCCACCTCCAGAACGCCGACGGCCAGAGACCAACAAGCTCCTACACTATGTACAGGACACGAGACGGGGATCCCCCGGCCTCCCGCCGCCGAAGCGGCCGGCGGAGGCCGAGGGATCCGGCGAAATCGCGCCGGCGAGGTGGAGTTCACTGGGGGTTTCACAAATCGCTCCTCTGCACTGTAGACGGGAGAGGAAAGCGTCCAAGGTTGCTTGATATGCATGCCCTCCCAAGATTGATCTATTGTCCTAAATAAGTTGTGCGATTATTAAGCACTATGTTTGAATATTTTGTACCAGCTGCTAGGCACCAGATTTGAGTTTGTACCTGCAAGGTTACCCTGTTTTTTTTTAAGCCACAGGTGGCCTGTTATGAAGAACTCCTTTATTATTACTCCTTCGGTTGTTTTATCATTTTTTATCCCACATGTATCTAAATATGTTTTAGTACTTCATTTATGTGAATCTTATATTAAAAATGCTAAAACATCTACCTTTTAATATGGAAGAGAGTACTTATTACTTTGCTTGTAAATATGCCCGTGCCTTGACTGTACAGACTTAGTGTCCCTTTCTTGTTGGGTTATGCTACCGTCAACAATGGAGGATTGCCACAGGGTTTGACCCTGTTTGAAACTCTACGATGGCATCGGTCGAAAATTTCGCTCACAAGCCTAACACAACGAATTAAGCAGATATTTTTCTAAAAAAAAGTGATTTCATACAGAATAATGAGTAACCACGCCAACGACCATCCTCCTAGATTATCTGCATGCCTCTCCCTAACAACGACAAATACCGTGGGCATGCCGGGATCGCCTTGCTGCCGTACAGTTCCTCTAGATTTAGACGCTCGCAGTCCTCCCATGCCATGCATGATCACAAAAATGGCATGGCCAAGCCGGGTTACGGAAAATAGGTTCATCATTTTCAACTAGAAAAGTGGTACTCTGTCTCGCCTCCCTGCCCTAACACGTGTCAACTCCGGAGCCGCATCCCCCCCCCCCCCCGCCCCCCACCACCCTCCGCGTGCTCCTTCCCTCTGCTACTCTCCTCTAGCCTCTTCCACTGTGATACTTACCATCGATGCTGCCTCATCTCCCTCACGCCAGCCCGCATCTCCTCTCCCCGTGTTTCTGTGCCTCGTCGGTCGCCGCATGCTCATCGCTTCAGCGATCCTTACTCGACCACTCTTTAGTTTATTTCGTGAAGTTTATTAATCGTGTAGTGTAGTTGATTTAGCTTGATCTAGATTTGTTACCCTACGAAGTCTCCTTAATCTCCTCCGCTTGAGAGCCGTTTTCCGTGCTCTGGGTCGATTTAACGCCCTTCCAGGCGATTATGTCGCCCAAACATGGTTGAAGAAAGGCGCTGGTGTAGGATCTGTATATATTAGGGCTACTATTACTATGGCTTGTAGGGTTATATGGCAAGATGACAAAGTTTGGCGTTATGCCCAGTGGAAAGCATTGGGTTCTTCGGGTCGAATCCGGTGCTGTCCGACGATGCTGCTGCTCGTCACGGTGCTCCTGAGTATGGAGCCGGATGC
This sequence comes from Puccinellia tenuiflora, assembly GCA_012064385.1. Lineage (NCBI taxonomy): Eukaryota > Viridiplantae > Streptophyta > Magnoliopsida > Poales > Poaceae > Puccinellia > Puccinellia tenuiflora. The sequence goes on from QRDG01000054.1 coordinate 142,602, forward strand.
GGCGAGGAGGAGTACCTCTGGATACTCCATAAATAAGGCCCTTTCTTGCTTCAGGGCTTCTTCCGTGGGGGATGTTCAACATGCTTCTTCAAGCTATCGTGGTAATGGAGAAGAGAAGAAGTGGGATGGTGCTCTGCGACATGATGCTCTCCGGCACATGAGTAGCAAGATGAAATACCTTGGTAACCATGGACGACCTGCCGACTATGATTGCCATCGCATGGGGTTTGATGCTGGCGACGAAGTCCGTCAACTCAACCTCCAGTTTAAGGCCTGATGAAGGACTTGATGCCGCGCACAGGGCCGGCTCTGGCCTTAGGCGACCTTGTGCGGCGCGTTGATGGAGGGCCCATCACCGCATATGTTTTTCACATATTGTCCTAGTTCTCTTTATGATTTATCATCCAGAAATGCCCGAAAAAGATTTTTTATGGAGCGCCCAAACATTATTGTCGATGTGCTTATTGAAATTTGGTCCTTATTTGAGGTAATCAAACTAGTATGAACTATTAGTTGTTATATTTTTCTACTCTTTTAGTCTTTTTGCTGTAATGACATCAATTATTTATAAACGTCTTGAAATAAGAATGTGTGATCAAATGTAAACTTTGTTTATTTTGTGCATATATATCTGGATATGCGGTATATTACCCATCTCATATGGGTCAACTTTTCGACTTTCTCTTAGAGCCCCCACAAAATATAGAGCCGGCGCTGTCCACGCATCGCTTCTTCCCTGATCCAAGTGGTACCGTCCCCGGAGCTGGTGAAGAAGGCCAGCCCTCTATACTGTAGCCACAGAGGACCCATTGCTTTTTCTCTGTTTGTTTGTGTTTAGTGTCATTTTACAAAAACTAGGGACTATCCTGTAATAGCAGCGTATCTTTCTGAGGTCCTGGTTGTAACTTATACCTACCCGTTGATTTGTAAAGTCAGTACCCAGGCCCTTCGAGGTCGCTCCTTCTTAAAGTTTATCAGATGATGAGCTAGAGTGAACTTGCGAGTGAAGCAAGCGAGATAGGCCGCCATAGCGGCGAGCACGCCACGTACGGCACTGAAGCAACCGTTGGAAGGATCCATAGGGCTACCCCGATCGACACACCGCTGGAACAATCGAAATGTCGTACGTGTAACGGCCATGCATGTTTCCACGTGTAGGCCTCGCGTCACACGTACGTGTCCCCTTCCTCACTCCCTATTAATCCCACTACCAGCCATCCACTCCAGCAGCTCATCGATCAGAACGTACATCAGCCAATTCCAGACCAACCATCCTCTTTCTTGTAGCTTTCAGTTCGATTCTTGCGCTCGATCTCGACCTTAGCCATGGCGGGCGTGGGGCGGAACATGGTGGCGCCGCTGCTGGTGCTCAACCTCATCATGTACGTCATCGTCATCGGCTTCGCGAGCTGGTGCCTGAACCACTTCATCAACGGCACCACCAACTACCCGGGCGTGGCCGGCAACGGCGCCACCTTCTACTTCCTCGTCTTCGCCATCCTCGCCGGGGTCGTCGGCGCCGCCTCCAAGCTCGCCGGCATCCACCACGTGCGCACCTGGCGCGGGGACAGCCTGGCCGCGAACGCCTCGTCGGCGCTGGTGGCGTGGGCCATCACCGAGCTGGCCTTCGGGCTGGCCTGCAAGGAGATCCACGTCGGCGGGTACCGCGGCTGGCGCCTCCGCGTGCTCGAGGCGTTCATCATCATCTTGACCTTCACCCAGCTCCTCTACGTCCTCATGCTCCACACCGGCCTCTTCGGCAACCAGTTCGGCGCCGGCTACGGCGCGGAGCACGGGTACGGCGACCATCACAACAAGGGCACGGGCGTCGGCACCGGCGCCGCCGCGACGAGGGTGTGAGCAAATCGCTGCTTCAGGGATGGGCGGAATCTTCTATGAACAATAATCAAGATGTACTGTATGTACGTAGCGATGTGTGTGTGTTGTGAGTGAGCGTAGATGTATCATGTATATGCATACGCCATGTGTTTCTGTGTACATGGACACTGTTCTTCTTTTCTTTCAGGGATTAGTAGTACGTGCTTAATTTTATCAAGTAAGCTTCTTGGTATTCTGATGTAATCGATGATTGGCCGCCCGTCCAGACATCGCCTGAATGAATGTGCTTAGTTTTTTTTTTTAGATTGAATGTGCTTAGTTAGTTTAATTAATTTACCGGTGCAGACATGCGAGAATGATGTGATGTGATGTGATGTGTACAGACATGACTAGCTTGTGCCTGGATCATCGTTACCAACCAAAAATAATAGACATGCAACAAAACGGATCTAAACATTTGATGGGCGGGAGGGCAGGGAAAAAATTTATATTGTACTAATTTATCCGCAAACAAGAATCCAAGAAACTGGAATCAGGGCATCTATCTATCAGCCCATCAGCAAACATTCAGATTAGTAAACAAGTGGGCTTGCTGGGGCGTGGGGTCTGATAGATATGTCACACGTGTTAATTTGTAGGCTTACATGAAAGGAAATCATTATGTTTTTTTTAAAACACAAATCACTATGTTGTTGATTTCTCCAAGGGTCCTCAAGTCACAATATATCTATTGGCTAGGTCTTAAAAATGCAAGTCTGGCACATAAGGCATGGACACCCTTGGAACGAGGATTCTGGCCAAACTGGTGAACTCCAATCATGTTCTAGACTTTGACGAAGTCAAATTCAACAAGGACCGCTTTGTGAAGTGCATCCATGCCGAGAAGCAAGTCAAGTCGCTCTCCAGCCAAGAACATCATGACTATTACCTCTCAGCTCGAGCTTCTTCATATGGATATTTTCTGCCACAACTCATATACGAGTTTCAGAGGTAGTGTATATGGCTTTGTGATTGTTGATGACTTCACTCTATGTACACTTCATATTCTTCTTTGAAGACAAGCCCATACCCTATGATTACTTAAACAAGTTCCCCACTCAATAACCCTCAAGATCTAGAAGATGAGGAGTGACAATGACACATTATTCAAGAACGAGCATGTTATGTTAATGAGTACCTCGACAAACAAGGCATCAGAAAAAATAGCAATTTTGAGAAATTTAGTGTCGAAAGATTGTTTTTTTTGGTCCTACGACAATCTCATCTCCGCGAAAGGAGCAGAGGTTATTTGTTCGGTATGTGGATGGCTTAACAGGGCTGGATTAAAGATGTTGATGATGAAGTTTTCGTAGACTTTATTTATGTCGTGGCAACAAGATTGATGGTACTATTTTTTTTTCGAGATTTTTTGGTAGGGGTTACAGTATTTTTATAAGAGGACCTCATTGAGTTTATAGATGCGCTCAAGCATCTAGGGTTTAGACTACAAAGACGATGAGAACTAGAGCTTCGGCTTGATGTAGATGCGACCGTGTTGGTTAAATGAACAATGATCTCGATCTTAACGTCAGTTTTGTCATGTCTTGCACGTTGAGTAATCTTATTTCAGTTTACCTCTGTCTAGAGGGAATCTTCAGAAAGTTCGCATGCAGCATGACATGTAGAGGGAATCTTTAGAAAGTCCGTATGCAGCATGACATGTTGTCAGATCGGTGAAGTTTCTAGAAGTGGGCCACCTGGGATTCTTCGTACGCCCGTGGGCTTGAAGTGGTGTAGATCCATCTAAATGCACTTATCTCTAACAGTTAGAAATCATGTAAATCCCTCCTGCTTGAGGGTATTTTCGTTTGGCTTTCAAATTTGTTTTTGTTTCCTTTCGGTTTGAATTTATCTGACAAATATGTACCATTATGAGGATGGTGGAACTCGGAGTTGTGTGCTCCATATGATAAACTAGAAAGATACCCCGCGCGTTGCAGCGGGAATCCCTTTATAAATTATATTGTGTAAACAACAATGTATAATAGGTATGGTATAATAAGTTTTCTAAATAATATGCAAAATCAACTTGTCATAGTAAATCGTCATGAAATGAGTGTGTACTATAAATTATTAATGTGGATAATTATATGGTTAAAGAAATAGATAATCTCGAGTTTTCATGTAAAGATATAAATATTAATGGAGATGACATGGACAATTGATTGGCTAAGAAAAGTGGATGATGTGGATAGCTTGCATGTGGAGATAGAAAAATATTAATTACACTTAGTGGGGTTTGCTTTATAAGAAGTATAGATAACTAGCGAGGGAGATTAGCTATCGTGAACCATAAAACCTCAGGTTTGTTTCTTTTTTTCTCTTTTTTGTTTGGCTACGTTGGATAGACTTCTCTGCTTCTAATAATAGATTTTTATATGTAAATCGATGTAGAAGCCGGGGGTTCTCGTGCTTTCCAAAAAAAAAAAAGGTGTGTCACAAATGGAAAAGATCACCGAGTTTAGATTTTTTTGAAAAAAGCTAGAAATCAGGTAAATTCCTAGGAATGTGTTTTGACTCCCGAGCTCTAGGGATGGCAATGGGTACCCTTTACCCGTGTACCCTGCGGGTAAAAACCCTATTAGGGTAAGGGTTTGGAAAGAAAAAATACCCATGGGTATGTAAATGGAGAAATCTCGTACCCATCGGGTAGAGAGGGTACGGGTATATGTTCGTATAACCCATACCCGCGTACCCATGTACCCTTCTAAATCTGTGACAAGGGGGTCTCCCAATAATAACCTAATGTACCTACTAATTTTATGACTATGTGTTGTTGTCTATCATTAAAATGTGTTGTTGTTTATGCGCAAGTGCTGCTGTTTACATGCGTTGATTATGCGCAAGTGTTGCTGTTTATAAGTGCATGTGTTGTTGTTTTCAATGTGTTGTTGTTGTTGACAATGTGCTACTATTTATAAGTATGTGATATGGTTTTAAATGTGTTGCTGATTAAAGTTACATGATTATATGATGTTGTTTATGATTATTTTCTACTAAATCTGCTATGTTGTAAAGTGGGTATTTTTACCCGCGGGTACCCTTCTACCCTGTCGGGTGAAGGGTATGGGAAAAAGTTGTACCCGCACAAGGGTACAGGTGACGGGCAAGATTGAGGGGGGCGGGTAAGGGTATGGGGTGGCTCCACCCTTACCCATACCCTGCGGGTGCCATCCCTACCGAGCTCATATGCTCTCGATAGAATGAAACAAATTAAACAAATACTAATACATTTCAACAATTTCTGAAAACAATTGGTACCAAATATATACATGTTTTCTAAATACTTGTCCAGTTTCTTGCTGAAATGACATGTGTGATGCTCTGTGTAAAAGTAACAAAATCAATGCTCTAGAAAATGTTTTAGAAATCCATTTTGGCCACTGATTGGCCTTTTTGCACAAAACTGAACAATTTTCATTTCACCACAAAACATAGCACGTATGTAAAACATTTGTATATGCCCGTCTCCTACCTTTTCAGAATTTGTTGAATGTTTTACTATTTTTGTTTATATTATTTTATTATATCAGGAGCATATGAGCTCAGGAGCCAATGTGAATTTCCATCTGGCTTGAGGGTTTTGATTATGACTTTCCTTTTTTTCATTTCCATCTAAATCTTGGTGACAAATATAATATGTAACGATGACAGTGGAATTTAGGGTTGTGTGCTCCATATTAAAAACAACTAGCAAGGAAGGAGGGTGGGGATTCAAGAACAAATTATTGCTTACAACTCGTACATTAGAAATTTGTATTAGTTGTAACCAAGCTAGAGAAGTGTACTCTACAAACCTCTATTCTGTGAATGGAGTGATTATCATCTTCTATGATTTGCCTACATAATGTCTAACCCTAGATCTAAAAGGACAGCCTATTTATAGGCTAGGGGTTGAAGAGGGTAATATATATGGGCAACAACCCCATTTTATGCTCTCAAGCAGGTGGCTGGACAGTCCAACCTCTAGCATATGGGAAGTTTGGCGTCTAGCATTTTTCAAACGCTGGCTCTTCAGCTTTTATTCAGGGAGCTTTCTTAAGCAGCTGGACAGTCCAGTGGTTCGGACAATACAATGCGTTGACCATGGACCCTTCGTTCGAGTCACGTCCAACGACCTAATGTTGGTTTTGACCGACAGTCGGACGCCTTGAGGCATCATCTCATCCCTTTGCGTGAGGGTCCTCTCTTTCCCCTTATTGGATCCGAGATCCTCCCTCGTGTTTAGTAAATCTTGGGCTTCATACCTAAGTACACATAGTGTATTTGATTGAGTTTGCAAGACTTCTCCAGAAGAATAATGATCGAACGCATTTTGGAACAGAGCCACCTTGTCTTGTAGGGCATCAGTGTCATATGAACACTTGGAGTTGTAGATGTGGGGGTGAGTTTGAGATGGTGATGTCCAGGGTACAACCCGTATCACACCGTCTTGTTACCGCAAGCACCCTTATTCAATCTCTTCTTCGTCCTATGAGGAGCGTAACCCGGAGGAAGTTACGCTACATGCCCCTTTTTAACCTCTACTTTTTCTTCTACCCCATATTGCGATTAGCACCCCCTTCCACTCCACCCTCAAAACCAAGCGTTTTACTTGCATTTCTTGGTCTCCCATCGTCCTCCGATCCAACATTCTCGTCCATTACCTGACCACCCTCGACCTTAGTTAGAGGCCCTGCTCGACGCAATATGAGCCATGTCTCGGAAACACCATCCGACGAGCGTTTTTACCGTCGAAAAACCACCCTACCTTGGCTGCCAAACCTGCCCACGGAAAGTGCACGAAAGACGATCTGACCCAGCCCGTCTCTTTGTCAGCTGCACCATTCATTTGGTTCTTATGTGGTGAACATGCACTCGTTAGCAGAAAGCTACTCCCTCCGATTCGTGATCCCTCCGATTCGTAATAACTAATAAGTGTCGCCGAGTTAGTATTTTTTTAGTGTATGCCACTGATTTTTTTTAAAAGAAGAGAGTGAGTCAAAGCCCAATAGAAGCCCAAACGGAGCCCACGCATGATAAGAAATTGGCATGTGGTGCGGAAGAAGAGGGCAAATGCTATGCATCGCCCGTTAGCGACGGCTCTGGCTAGCGTCGCCTGAAGGATACCCTTTATGGGCCAGGCCCAGTTCAGACGCGACCTCCTTCAAACTCGAGCGCCTTCTTTTTCCGGCAGACGGCTGCGTTCTTTTCCTTCTTCTTCGCTTCGCGTCTTCTCCCCCGACTGCCTGCATCGCGTCTTCTCCCCCGAATGCTTCCCCCCCCCCCCCCCCCCCCCCCCCCCCCCCCCGTCTTCCTGCCGTCCCCCACTGCTCCTGCTCCCCCGTCCGCACTGCTTTCTGCTGCCCCGTCCTTCACTGTTTCTTCTTCCCGCCCCCCACTGCTCCTGCTCCCCGTCTGCATGCTTCTGCGCTTGACCCATCAGATCTGGTTTTTTTGGAAGCTTCCGGCTGTATGGTTCGTCACGGGCGATGGCGGCGGAAGGTATGCGCACGAGCTTTTTCTATCCCGTGATCTACTGTTTGTGTTCTTTGTTTTTGCGTCCATAGATTGCTCCTGTGTTGGGGTATGTTGTTGTGTGCCAAGCTTTTCTCCATGGTGTTCATTATGCGGTAGATCTGCGTGTTATATCTGATAGAGGGATGTTCTTTTTTTCTTTACCGGCTTTGATCTGTGGTAGATCGATGGTCCATTAGGTCGTTTCACTGGAATCATGTAGTTCTTCTGTTCATAAAGCCACGAAATTTACTTCAAAAGTAGATGCAGTAGAATAATCTCTTCAGATTTTGGTACAGCAACATGTTACTGTGTCTTCGACCTCGGGTTGTAGGACATCATTTAGTTTTAATTTTTAGTACAAGTACTTTTGTCTTTAATTTCCTAGCCTACATTTAGTTTTTTCTTGTCCAAAAGGTAGCCCTAGTCTGATATTTTTCCCTTGCTACTGGAACGAATCAGTCTGTTAATGTTTGCCCAATGCTGTTCTTGGTCTGAAAGATTTGGTTCAGTCAACTTGATAAGAAGCATCATCGAGACAAAGGGCTTGATAATATGTGTCTCCGTTGTGCAATTTGGTAGAAATCTAAACAGTAGTTAAAGCCTAATTATAGAGAAGCTGTAGGAAGCAGCTGGAAGACAACTATCCCGGACACATTCACTACTTCTACTTTACAAAAGTACAGTTTGCATATTTGCTTGTTCAGTGTTATGCATGCTATTTCACCTATAGCTGGATATGTCATTTTGTGAGCTCAGCTTTGCACATGAGTTATCTAATTTTTTATTGTTTGCAGACTTTGTGCGCCTCAGATGGTTGGTAATCCATTCAGTTATCCTTCAGATCCAGGTTTCGTCTGTTTCCAAGATCCTCTTTTACTGTTGTTGGACACTGTGTTTATTGTTGCCCCCAGATGTAGTTTTTGGCCTTTGCTTATTGCCATTTTTCTCAAGATTACCTTAATACTGCACAAAATGCTTTACTATAAGTGTTGTGAATGTATGACTTATCTGATCAAAGACGATTGTCATATTCAATAGTAAGCATGTCTGATGCGTACAACTTTTTGTTACAATATCTTTCATTTCATTATTTCTGGAACTCCTGTCAAGTATTAACAAAGAGGCTTTCTGAGAAGAAAAGGACCATCTCGTAATAGAAACAAAAGTTAGCAACTTAGCATAGCTTGCTTAGTTCACCAAATATTATGCAGGGCAAGATACACCTATGGTGGATATACTTATTGACAAGGTTAATGTGCATCACTCCTCATTATATATTTAACATTTTGGACCTGTACTTCATCACACATAGATAGAAATACAGATGATGAAGCGTCATGTTGATTTGGTTGAAATATCATTTTTTGCGGATTGTATCACACAAATAATATATGTAAGATGTTATTTCAAATGATCATGGAAGTAGTAGTATAGGTAAGTTTTATGTTCTGCTTCTGTCTGAACTGTGTCTTTCTGCTGATCGTCATATCATATGTGTGCAGTGCTCAGACATGCTGCAATCATTAATCAGTTAGACGCTTCTAGCTCAAGTACTACTACTGCAATGCTTCCTCCACAACTGACTAGGTTCAGTGACCGAAGCAAATAAACGGTGCTGTCATTGCAAGGATAATTGGGAATGTCAACCAAAACTTAACTTGGAAACATCTTTCTTACTTTTGTGAAAACCAATGTAAAATGGCCAGGTTCAGTGATGTAATATGCTTCACTTCTTTTGCTCTCAAAACTGTAGTATTTCATTCCAAATGTCATAATAACCAGGGACAGTGTGGTGCTCAGTCTTGATTTCTAGGACACTGCCCTGTTTGAGTTCGGCTACCCCTTTATTCGGATTCTTTTTGTTCATCATTTGAAATGGGAACACGATGACAAAGAGTTTTTCAAAGTCAGTTATATGACAGCTGCTTTTTTATTTACTTTTGCACAATAATTACAAAGCAAGTGTTAAATCAAATCAGCTTCTTTTCGTCCATCCAGATATGGTTCAAAACATAGGTCAAAACACCATAGACACATATAATTTAAATTTTTTTAAAATTGTTCACTTTTTAAAATCGTTCAAAAATATTTTTTCGTTCACCGCCGTTCCAAAATCGCTCAAAACCAATATCTGTTCAAAAATAGATTTTGTTCACTGACTTTTTTGTTCACTTTTTAAAATCGTTCAAAACCAATATCCGTTCAAAAATAGATTTTCACCGCCTTTTTTGTTTTCATTTGTAAAAATCATTCAAAAATAGATTTTGTTCATTTTAAAAATCGTTCACCAATTGTTTCCGTTCTCACCCCATTTTCGTGTTCATTTTTTTAGAATCATTCAAAAATAGATTTCGTTCACCGACTTTTTTGTTCACTTTCTAAAAATCGTTCAAAAATAGTTTTTGTTCACCGCCTTTTTTGTTTTTCATTTTTCAAAATTCGTTCAAAATTTGATTTCGCTCATTGACTTTTTTATTCATTTTAAAAAAGTTTCCGGTCACCTCTATTTTCTGTTCACTTTTAAAATCGTTCAAAAATAGTTTCTGTTCACCGTTTTGTCTGCTCACTTTTAAAATTGTTTAAAAAAGTTTCCGTTCACACCCCATTTTTGTTCAATTTTTAAAATTATTCAAAAATAGTTTTCGTTTACAAGCCTTTTCTGTTTCATTTTAAAATCGTTCCAAAATAATTTTCGTTCAAAATAATTTGTGTTCACTTTTAAAATCACTCAAAATAATTTTTTTCACTTTTAAAACCGTTCAAAATAATTTTCGTTCATTTTTAAAATCGTTCAAAAATAGTTTCTGTTCACCTCTTTTTTCTGTTCACTTTTTAAATCGTTCAAAATAGTTTCCGTTCACCCACATTTATGTTCATTTTTTTAAATCGTTCAAAAATAGTTTCCGTTTACTAGCGTTTTCTGTTCAATTTTAAATTCGTTCCAAAATAATTTCGTTCAAAATAATTTTTGTTCACTTTTAAAATTGTTCAAAAATAGTTTCCGTTCCACCGCTTTTTCGGTTCAGTTTTAAAATCGTTCAAAAATAATTTTATTTTGTTCAAATTCGAAATTTATTCAAATTTGAAATTTGTTATGATTTCGAAAAAAAATTGATGTTCAAATTCAAAATTTTCTTCAAGCGCTTCTGTACAGACCTGCCTCACGGCAAACTCCAGGAAACAGTGTAACGATCAAAGAAGCAGTAGAAGCAGCGAAGAAACAGCGAAGCTCGACGTAGCGCGCGTCCTCGTCAAAATGGGCCGGCCCAACTACTCCCCGTAGCAGGCGACGCGACTCTGGATGGTCGCTTTGAGCCGATGTATAGCACCTCCCGAAGAAGAGCGAGCATCCGCAAACATCTGGAGCTCATCAATGTCGGGCGTTTGCGTCGCAGCCTCCCTGCGCGCGCACCACCACCACCACCTCTTCCTCCCCAAATCCGCTGCTAAAAAAAGTAACCTCACTCCACAATCAAAGCGAAATCTCCCCGCGACCACCGCTGTCGACGGACGGCAATGCTCGCCCGTGGATTCGAGCTTGCTCCGTAGGAATCCGCCGGATTTCCACCACCCCATTCTCCGTCGCGATTGCCTGCCTGCGGTGGTGGTGGTGGTGCGGCCGCCGCTCCATCAGGCATTCTTCCCGCCGCGGCATCGGGCATTCTTCTTGCCGCGGGACGGGGTTGATGCGGCGGGCCTCTCTCTGATCATCATCGTCGTCCCGTCGCGCCGCGCCGCGCCCAACAACAATGGTATCTCCCGTCTTCTTCAATTCATTCCGATTCCGGTCAAAAATCGGTTCTTTGCTTCCACGCTATATTGTATATCGCGGGCGTGCTCCAGATGTTTGCTGAAATGCCCAAATGCGATGCCTTTCGGTTCTTTATCAAGTGCGTGCCCCAGCTGTTTGCTGAAATGCCCAGATGATATCAGTGCTCGCGGGTTCTCCATTTGACCACGCACGTTTGGAATATTAATGCATGCATATATGTGTTCGAGGGGAATGTATGTCCGCCGGGTGTGGTTTCTGAATAACATGTTTCGCTCTCTGAATGCAAAGGAGAAACACTATCTTTTTCTCTTGAGGAAAAAGCTCTTTCATTTCGTAAATCTTAATTGATTGTGGGAACAGAGATTGATTTCCAGTATCGTGCCTTCATTGAATGGTAAAACTCAGTGTTTCGAACCAATCTTATGCTGCTGCAGGCATCCTCCAAAACCCGCTTCGTCGTGGGCTCCCATGTCTGGGTGGAAGACTCGGACGAGGCATGGATGGACGGCTTGGTGGAGGAGGTCAAGGGGGAGGAGCTAGTCATCAACTGTACCTCCGGAAAGAAGGTCACCGTCAATGTCTCCAACGCCTATCCCAAGGACACGGAATCCCCGCGGGGTGGCGTCGAGGATATGACCAGGCTAGCCTACTTGCACGAACCCGGAGTGCTCCAGAACCTCAAGTCAAGGTTCCTCCTCAACGAAATATACGTAAGTTGAGTCCTTCGACAAGTTCAGGTCATGCTCTTTTCATCATACTACTCTTGTTCTTGCACCTTCTCTAATGGATTAAATTCTTCTTCCAGACTTATACTGGGAATATTTTAATAGCGGTGAATCCATTCCAAAGGCTACCTCACCTCTATAACAACGACATGATGCGGATTTACAAAGGAGCAGAGTTTGGAGAGCTGAGTCCCCATCCATATGCTATAACTGACCGTGCATACAGGTGTGTTATTCTCGCATTGCAGTTTTTGTCGACACTTTGCATACCAATCATTAATGAAGCGCCCCATGTTTCTTCTGCCCAGGCTTATGATCAATGATCGTATCAGCCAAGCAATATTAGTAAGTGGAGAGAGTGGAGCTGGTAAGACGGAAAGCACTAAAAGTCTTATGCAGTACCTTGCTTTTATGGGTGGTAAACCCAAAGCTGAAGGAAGGTCTGTGCAAGAACAAATCCTAGAGGTGCGTTTCTCAGTGCCACTTTGCACTCTTCTCTTCGTTTCACTGTTTCATTTTGGATTAGTTAGCACCTCAGGCACTTCCAAAAAAATGGGATATGTATACCAAAGACTGACATATGTTTTGTTTTTAGGGTGAAGAACTAGTAATACTTGACATGATTTTCTAACACTCTGCTTATCTGACGCAGTCTAACCCTGTGCTCGAGGCATTTGGCAATGCAAAAACAGTTCGGAATAATAACTCAAGGTAATGAACCTAAATGTGATGCATCACCATTTACTTCTTTGATGGCTATTAATTTGCTTACACAACTCTATCTTCATATCAAGTTCGCTTTACACCTCACCTTTCTTGATTCTACAGTCGTTTTGGTAAATTCGTTGAGATCCAGTTTGATCAGAATGGGAAGATTTCAGGAGCCGCCATAAGGACTTATCTTCTGGAAAGATCACGTGTTTGTCAAATATCTGATCCAGAAAGGAACTATCACTGTTTTTACATGCTGTGTGCTGCACCACCAGAAGTAAGAGCCTGTTCACTTTGATCTTCTTCCTGAAATTTTGTTGGAACCGCATTTTTTGAGAACTAGTACGTTCTGTTTAACTAGTTTTCTTGCAACTTGGGCACAAAAATAGTCTACAATACCCGATAAATGAAAGTGTGATACATATCCAATCCACACTGTAAAAACTGAAGAAATTTGCAGAAACCTCAGGCCATTCACACATAGAGGACAATTGCTGTACTGTACCATGTATACAATTTGCTTCTGGAATCTGTAAAATAGTAGTTGAACGCAATCAACTCAAGATAGATATTTTTTCCCATACATTCCTTGGAAGTAATGTTAGAGATGCTGGATTTTCAAATTAGTATCTGTACAAAAAACAGATTCGTTGAACTAAGACATTAAGATGTTGAGTAGTAACCTTTAATTACCTTAGTAACACTATTAGTGATCCGCTGCATCCTTTGATGCGCCTTTTGATGTTCCACATTGGCCAACCTTTTGTAAATCTGAGTGTTTTGCCATAAACCATATGTAATGTATTGATCTACAGCTTTGTTATGTGAATATGACTATCAGGTACGTGAGAAATATAAATTGGGAGAGGCTAGATCGTTTCACTATCTCAGCCAGTCTAATTGCATTGAACTTAATGGGATGGATGACGCTAAAGAATATGTGGAAACCAGAAGAGCTATGAGTATTGTAGGTATTAATTCTGATGAACAGGTACGACCAAGGTTTTCCGAGCAATCAATTTAGTATTTTTGCAGCAAAGGAACAGTCTTTTTACATGCGTTTTGACATGGCTTGCAGGATGCAATTTTCAAAGTAGTAGCTGCTATTCTTCATTTAGGAAACGTAGAATTTGGAGAAGGAAAAGAAGTAGATTCTTCTGCACCCAAGGATGAGAAATCTCAGTTCCATCTTAAGACAGCAGCTGAGCTTTTCATGTATTTATATCTTTAGTGTTTTCTTTCAAATTTTATCCAAAATTCCTTTTTGCATCCTTTATATGAACATGCACCGGCAACATACTGCAGGTGCGATCCACAGGGTCTTGAGGAGTCTTTATGTAAGCGTGTTATGGCAACGCGTGGAGAGAGTATCACAAAAAATTTAGATCCACGAGCTGCAGCTCTTAGCAGAGATGCATTGTCTAGGATTGTTTATTCACGTTTGTTTGATTGGTAAGTTTGCAACCCATAGTTTAGTAAGACTATTTTGGGTGCTTCTTTATATTGTATTATATGTGGTGCAGACAAAATTAGTTATGAACATTGTGTTTTTCACTGTTACAGGCTTGTAAATACAATCAATAATATAATTGGTCAAGATCCAGAATCAAAGATTTTAATTGGTGTGCTGGACATATATGGTTTTGAAAGTTTCAAGACAAACAGGTGCTTAACTGGTATGCTTTTGCATTTAATCTACTAATTTTGTCTGTATACTTACAAAACTCACATATGGAAGTCTTAGTAGCTCGACTTCACCATTCGTGCACGATGCACTTAACACTTAAGCTTGCGAGGATATGATAAGCTAGTTGTTATGTATGCCTCAAGTATGGTCCATATGGAATTAATCAAACTAGAACTGTATGATATAAATATCAAATGATCAACAATCTAGATATGTTCAACTCGCACCAGCAGACCAGATACTAAGAGTCTGTGTTGCTTTGTAAAAATGTTTAACCTTGTTGGGATGGGTTTTGTCCAAAGCACAGATATCATGTTCTAATCAACACAAGTAGCCCAGCGGAACTAACACCAACACTACGGACCAATCTAGGACTATGTATTACCAAAAATGCCAAGGAGAAAATCTGTTAGTTCAAAGCGAAAACAAGGCTATATCGATATTTAGATCTTGCTAACCTTATTTTCAAGAGAAAAGAAAAGGTGTCGTGGTGGTGTCACGGCAGATGCCATAGGATGGCTTGAAGTGTGGGGCCGATGGACGCTGGAGGCACCCGGGGAGGGCTTGCGCACACGGATACGCTCATGAGAACACAACTCACACACACACACACGGTTTTACCCAGGTTCGGGGCTCTCGTGAGGAGATAACACCCTACTCCTGCCTGTCTACTTGATTTATAGGTGGATTACAACCTGCTTACAAGCTTGCTCCTCGAGCCGAATCGAAGAACAACACGATCTAGGCCTCGTACCGAGTCTCGGCGGTGCTCTCCAGCTCTCTACTGCCTATGAAAGAAATGAGTCAATGCTGGAGCGTGAGGCAAGTATGCGTGCATCCGTCCCCGTAAGAGGAGCCCCTGGTGCTCCTTATAAAGGGAAGCCAGGGCACAAGTTAGGGCTGACATCAGTGCTGGCGTAGTCCGGACTGTAGCCACGCTCGGTCCTCTGACCGCTTCCGTCACCGCGCCGTGGCACGTCCCATCTGTCTCCTCCAACACACTGCTCCCTGGCACCGCTTCGGTCAGCGGCATGGAGGTCAATCACTCTGGTCAAGTGGCCTCGTCCCATCGTGCAAGTGGTTCTGCGTCCTGATCCGTGATTGTAGGGACAAGATCTGCGCCCTTGACCATGGCCCGAGTAAGCTTCCTTATTCGGCATCGGCATGCCGAATCCCCGTAACTCGGTTTCGTCTTCCCTGCACACAAGAAGAACAAAGAACGATCGACATATAACTTACGTGATCCGACATAACCATATGTCGGTTACCATGACCCGGCCAACTCCGAGTAAGCCGGTACTGTTATGTCGGTTTCAGTGACTCGGTCAACACCGAGTCAACCCTTATATCGACACCTTGCCATATCCGGGGGTTGCCCCCCGACATTAGTCCCCGAAGCTGGCGCGGTCCTGCAGCTTTGGATGAAGGGCCACGGCAGGTTTACCCGAAAAACTTAGTATCCTTAACTGATCTCCGACGTAACATATGCCGGCGAAAATCATATGTCGGAAAGCACTTTGTATTCCTACTTGATACATCACCTTATGTCGGATCATTCCGACTAACTCCTCCGAGTCATCGGTTTGCTACGTGGCAGAGCATCTCTGCCCAACGCCTCGATCATCGTGCCCGGACGGACGTGCCACAGGCATGCGTGCCACCTGTGTTGACGTCGGCGTCTTGGCCACTGTGCCCACGTAAGCACTTGAGTGCAGCTTTGACCGTGCGTGCGTCTCCTCGGGTCTCGCCCGATCGCGTGTACCGCCCTTGGACCGTTGCCTCCTGTGGCTCTCGTGTGGCCGATCGTGCGGCGGTTAAGCCGCAACGAGAATCGCGCCACAGATCGTGGGGTGGTAACCTCTCGTCCGTTACGAGATCGTGCGCAGTAACTCCCGACACACGATCTCACCGCCGCCCATAAATAGTAAGGAGAGGATACGATTCTCTTCTCCATACTCACTTCATCTCTTCCTTGCCTCTTCGTTCTCCTCCTTCTCCAGTGCACGCAGAGCACAGGGTCCGTCGCCGCCGCACGGATTCACGCACGCCGACGAGCCGCCACCGGACGACGCGCAGAACGCTGCGGTTGCATTCCTCGCCGCCGCCGCACAAGCACATCGCAGCGGTAAGTTCTTCTCCTCTTCCCCTTTTGCGCATTGGCGCCCGGCATCTACGGGCATCCCCTTTTTCTTCACTTGTTCTTGTTCTTGCCCTTGTTCCTCACCACGGCGATGCATCGCTCGCCGCCGGTGCCCTCACAGCCGCGGGTTGCGGTGAGCCGCCGGCGGGTTAGCCGCCTTAGCCTTTCTTTTCCTCTCCTTCGCTTCTCCTCTGGATCTAGCGCTTGTTCGCCTCCTCGCATATTTTCCTTTCTTTTTCTCTCTGCTTCACTGCGGCACATCTTGCTCACCGCCGGTGAACCCTTTGCTTGCAGATCTCGGTAATCTTTCATCAAGATGTCGGACGACGCCGCCCTCGAGGTGATTGACTCGGTTGAGGAAACCACCGTGGAGGGATCCACTCGGGCCTCCTGGGAAGGCTCTGATGTCGGACGAGCCGAGATTGACTGGTTGGTCCGGACCGCGACGGATCCCGCCCGGAGTCGAGTGCCGAATGCCCGGCACCGAGACCACGCCGAGTCTCAAGGAGGGCGAACGAGTCGTCTTCGTCGCACACTTCGAGCGGGGATTCGGATTACCCGCCAGTGTGTTCTTCCGAAACTTCCTCGACAGTTTCGGTCTCCAGCCTCACCACCTACCGGCCAACGCCATCACCACCTTATCCTCCTTCGCCTCCTTCACCGAGGGTTATCTCGGTCTCAAGGCCTCCGTCCGCGCGTGGTCCAAGTACTTCGGATTCCGGAAGCAGGTTATTCCGAATCCTGCTGACCCGGCAGCTCCCAAGGTGATGACCCAGTGTGGGGCCGCCACGGTCACGCCTCGGCGCGGCTCCATCTTCCCCCGGATCAACGGCCTGGAATCATGCCGGAAATGGCAGCGCTCCTTCTTCTACGTGAAGAACTCGACCGACATCGACAAGATCAACCTGCCGGATTTCGTCATCGGCCCCCCCACCGCGCAACTCAACTGGGGGTACAATCCGACCGACAAAGAGGCCGAGGTCAACCAGATCCACGAAGTCGTGGGACAGCTCCGAGCAGAAGGGTTAACTGCCGACGATCTGTTGGCGACATTCATCAGCCGCCGGGTCTCACCTCTTCAGCGCCGAGTCCACAAGATTTGCCACATGAGTGGCCCTCTTGACCCGACTCGGACAAGCACGGTCGAGCTGACCAAGGCCCAGGTCCGGCAGCGGGTCAAGGCCATAGCTCGGACGAGGATGACGGAGGAGTGGGAGTGGGGAATAGAACCTTACAGCCGGAACAACCTTCCGCCCCAGGTAAACGACTTGCACCGAACTTTCCTACCGANCATAGGATGGCTTGATGTGGGGCCGATGGACGCTGGTGGCACCCGGGGAGGGCTTGTCGCACGAACACGCACACAAAGAACTTGACACACACGATTTTACCCAGGTTCGGGGCTCTCGTGAGGAGATAACACCCCTACTCCTGCCTATCCGATCTGTATATATGGTCAACTAGTGACTTACGATCTTGCTCCTTGAGCTGGATAGAAGAACAGCACGATCTAGGCCTCCAACCGAGTCTCGGAAACTCTCTCTGGCTCTCTACTGACTATGAAAGAAATGCTCAAATGCGTACGCTCGAGGCAAGTATGCGTGCATGCGTCCCCGTAAGAGGAGCCCCTGGTGCTCCTTATAAAGGGAAGCCCAGGGCACAAGTTTAGGGCTGACATCAGTGCTGGCGTAGCCCGGACTGTAGCCACGCCCGGTCCTCTGACCGCTTCCGTCACTGCGCCGTGCCCGTCCCATCTGTCTCCTCCAACGCACTGCTCCCTGGTACCCGCTTCGGTCAGCGGCATGGAGGTCAATCACTCTGGTCAAGTGGCCTCGTCCCATCATGCAAGTGGTTCTGCGTCCTGACCCGTGATTGTAGGGACAAGACCTGCGCCTTAACCATGGCCCGAGTAAGCCTCCTTATCCGGCACAGGCATGCCGAATTCCATGTAACTCGGTTCGCCTTCCCTGCACACAAGAAGAACAAAGAACGATCCGACATATAACTCGCATGATCCGACATACAATATGTCGGTTAATCATGACCCGGCCAGCTCCGAGTAAGCCGGTACAGTTATGTCGGTTTCAGTGACCCGGTCAACACCGAGTCAACCCTTATATCGGACGGCCTTGCCCATATCCGGGGGTTGCCCCCCGACATTAGTCCCCGAAGCTGGCGCGGTCCTGCAGCCTCGGATGGAGGGCCACGGCAGGTTTACCCGAAATCAGCATCCTTAGCTGACCTCCGACATAACATATGCCGGCGACATTCGTATGTCGGAAAACACTATGTATCCCAACTTGATATCTCATATTGCGGTCGGATCATCCGACTTACGGGATGAAACCCCTGACTCCTCCGAGTCGTCGGTTCCCTACGTGGCAGAGCATCTCTGCTGACGCCTCGGTCTTGTGCACGGATGGACGTGCCACAGGCATGCGTGCCACCTGTGTGACGTCGGTCGCTTGGCCACTGTGCCCACGAAGCACATGAGTTGCACCCTGACCGTGCGTGCGCCTCGGGTCTCGCCCGATCGCGTGTACCATCCTTGGACCGTTGGCCTCTGTGGCCCTCGTGGGGCAGATCGTGCGGCAGTTAAGCCGCAAGGGAAATCGTGCCACAGATCGTGGGGACGTAACTCCCCGTCCGTTACGAGATCGTGCGCAGCGGATCGTGCACCCACGATCTCTCCTCCGCCGTAAATAAATAGGGGGAGCGGGGCAAATCTTTTCCCCCTCCCCGCATTCACTCATCTTCTCCCTCGCCTCCTCGTTCTCTTCGCTTTCCGGTGCACGCAGTGCCCGGAGCCTGCCGCCGCCGCACGGATTCACGCGCGCCGACGAGCCGCCGCCGGACGACACGCAGGACGCTGCGGTTGCATTCCTCGCCGCCGCCGCATAAGCACCTCGCAGCGGTAAGTTCTTCCTCTTCTCTCTGTCCTTCTTCTTCCTCTATTTTCTTCGCCTGTGCTTCTTCACCGCCGCCGCAATGCGCTCCGCCGGTGATCCCACGGCCGTGGTCGGGCGGCCGCCGATGTCTTAGCCGCGTAACATTACTTTCCTTCCTCTTCGCTTCTCTTCTAGATCTAGAACTTGTCGCCTCTTCGCATATTTTCCTCTCTTTTTCTCTCTTTTTCACTACGGCACACATCGCTCACCGACATTGACCCTTCTTTGCAGATCCTGTTAACCTTCACCAGTATGTCGGACGACCCGCCCTCGAAGTGATCGACTCGGTCGAAGAAACTACAGTGGAGGGATCCACTCGGGCCTCCTGGGAAGGTTCTGATGTCGGAAGAGCCGAGCTAGATTGGCTAGTCCGGACGCGACGGATCCCCCCAGAGTAGAGTGCCGAGTGCCCGGCACCGAGACAACGCCGAGTCTCAAGGAGGGCGAACATGTCGTCTTCGTCAGCGCACTTTGAGCGGGGATTCGGACTGCCCGCCAGCGTGTTCTTCCGAAACTTCCTCGACAGTTTCGGTCTTCAGCCTCACCACTTGCCGGCCAATGCCATCACCACCTTATCCTCCTTCGTCTCCTTCACCGAGGGCTATCTCGGTCTCAAGGCCAGTGTCCGCGCGTGGTCCAAGTACTTCGGATTCCGGAAGCAGTATTCCGAATCCTGCCGACCCGGCCGCCCCCAAGATGATGACCCAGTGCGGGGCCGCCACCGTCACGCCTCGGCGCGCTCCATCTTCCCCCGGATCAACGGCTTGGAGTCATGCCGGAAATGGCAGCGCTCCTTTTTCTATGTCAAGAATTCGACCGACGTCGATAAGATCAACTTGCCGAACTTCGTCATCGGCCCCCCTACAGCGCAACTCAACTGGGGATACAATCCACCGACAAAGAGGTCGAGGTCAACCAGATCCATGAAGTCGTGGGACAACTCCGAGCAGAAGGATTGACTGCTGACGATCTGTTGGCGACATTCATTAGCCGCCGGGTCTCACCCCTTCAGCGCCGAGTCCACAAGATTTGCCACATGAGTGGCCCTCTTGATCCGACCCGGATAAGCACGGTCGAGCTGACCAAGTCCCAGATCCGGCAGCGGTCAAGGCCATAGCCCGGACAAGGATGACGGAGGAGTGGGAGTGGGGAATAGAACCTCACAGCCGGAACAACCTTCCGCCCCAGGTAAATGACTTGCACCGACGTAACTTTCCTGCCGATATAAACTCTTAAGTCGGTTCCCTTTTTATACTTGGCCTTAATCTTTCTCCGTTTCCATCGTTCAGAGATTCGGGCGGCAGCAGAAGGAGGACGGACGGGATCCGGCTGCCAAATGGGGTCCAGACCGGGTCGAAGCTGACTCGGAGGACCCGGATAACGAAGACAACATGCCGATCCCTGATGTCGGCTCAGTTCCTGTCACCGGTAAGGCTCGCGTCCGAGATTGGTCGGATGATGATGATGATGACTGTCAAATTCTAGAGGTACATGACCTCTCCCGATTGCATTCTCTTACTCGGTGCCCTCGCCCCCAGCTGACGCGGACGACCAGGTGCTCGACGTGGAGCCCTCGCCGTGGATCCAAGGGCGCAGTTCGGAAACGCCCAGCAGCAGCGACCGCCGTGCCGGGACATCCGCGCTCCCGCGAAGAAGCAGCGGCGGGTAAAGACTGCAGCGAAGCGCCGCGAGCGCCCCGTCACTAGGGGTGAGATTCCCCTTTCACCGACATAACCTTATATGCTTAGCCGTATTTACTTTTCTCCCTCTAACAATACACTCTGCTTCTTATGCCTTGCAGCTCCACTCCTCTGGAGATTCCACCGAGCCCACTGACTTCGGATCCTGTCAGGACTCCGACAACCCCCGTCCGGACGACACAAGACTGCCGAGTCCGCACGGACCAGCCCGATAGTGCCTCCAACGGCTCTGGATCCGGGACCGGAGACGCGAGTCGGTGACGACCGACATATCCAAGAATCTCGGGGCCAGCACGTCGGCCCCCGAAACAGAGAAGACTGCGGCACCAGAAGATTCGGCCCATCCGAGTCAGCCGCACAAGAACTGCCACAGCGCAACAGCAACAAGCAACAGCAACAGCAGCAGCAGCAGCAACAGCAGCAGCAGCAGCAGCAAGAGACACCGTAGCCGCGACCGCAGCCACAACCCGCTCCGACACAACGACACGGACATCGACATCAACTGCCAAGCCAACACCGCACCGGCACACCGCAGCCCAGCCACAACTCCAAGGCCCAGTTCCTGCAACTGGGGTAACAACTGGAAAGGCACCTGTGACGGTGTCGGCTAATCCGGAACGGCAGCTGGTGGTGCCAGCGAGCCGCGGGACACCCCTAGTGTTATTAACCAGTACACATACCACTGACTGGGTGCATGCCCCGGTGCGAACCGACAGCGGAAAAAGCCTGGGCTCCCTCGAGCACTACAACACGGAGTGGAACGCCGCCGACATGGGCGAAGTGAGCTCGAGCCACCCGCGAGCCAAATCCTCTCAGAACATCCGGTGATCCGAGTCTGGTTGGCCAAAAGATGGCCGCAGTAAAATCTGCCCTTTTCGCAGCCGACCAAGCAGCCGCGGTAAGCTATGCCGAGTAAATATAACTCGGTTTTTTTCTTTAATTTATATATATCCATCCCCAGTCCCCGAGATTCGGGTCGAGTGACTGAAACTCGGCTGAGTAAAGATAACTCGGGCTGAATCTTTATCAATAATATTAATATCTCTTCTTTTCAGATCTGCATGACCAAGCGCACGCATGTGCACCGCAAACTTCTGCTGGCCCACAAAAGCCTCTCCGATAAACATAAGTTGCTGCGAGCCAAGCTGGACCAAGTAGCTGACTCGGCGCTCAAGGCCGAAGGATTGGAGAAACGGATCTCGGAAATCGAGTGTAAGCCACACTTTGCCCTTTCAATTTGCACTTGCATCAATCTGCTCATTCTAACACTTGTTACTTCGGCACAGCCGCACATAAGGAGCGCGAGCTTGCACATCAAGCCGAGCTGAAGAGGGAGCAGGAGGAGGTGCTCCGGCTGAAGGCCGAACTGGAGGAAACTCGGAGTCGAGCCGCCGAGTCGGAAAAGAGCGCTGCCGAGAAAAGCGGCTCCGAGTCGAGGAACTCGAAACTCCAGGATCGCTTGCCGAATCCAAGTCTGAGGCTACCTCGGCCGAGAGCGAGCTCCAAACTCTGAAGGCCAAGATCACACAGTGGCTGGTGGACATCTCCAAGATCAACTCGAGATGGACAGTAAGCTCTCTTCCCTTCTGCCTTTATTCCTCTTTCATCTTTCTTCATCTGTAACTTATTTCGGCGCTAGCCATTCCCTACTCAGAACGCTTCCCACACACCAAGGCCGCCGCGGACAAGAGCGCGAACGAGCACCGGTTCGAGAAGATCCGAGGTGGCCCTATCTCGGCCGAGTGGGATATGGATGCCCACTTGGTGGCTCTGAAGGCTCGCTTGGTGCCGATGAGATTAATCGGGATGAACCTCCTCACTGCTGCCATCCGAGCATACAACGTTCTCTGGCCCGGGTGCGAGGCCCCTCTGGTTGTTGATGAGTTAGCCACATGCCTGCTGGCCTCCGAGGACAGGCTTGATGACTGGCGATCGTCCGCCGCCCGAGTCGGAGCGGATGAAGCGCTGATGTACGTGCTGTCCTGGTACGAGGAGCTCGATCTCGACAAGCTCAAGACTCTGCGCGACGGGTCAAAGTGGCTCACTGATCCGGCTCACATCCGGCGTCGTCAAGAATTTGCCCATGCTCTCATCCAGTACGCCCCGGTGCACTCCTTTGTCGCTGGCGACCGGGTTCCCCAATCCGAGGAGATCCCGGTTGAAGGAGACGAAGGAGAAGACGAAGACGAGGCCGTCGACGAAGAAATCGAAGCAGACACTCCACCCGAGTCAGCCACCGGCACTGCTACCGGGTCCACCGCCGAGGAAACCGCAACCGAGACTCCAGCCTCTCCTTCTGCCCGAAAGGCCTCGGACGCTGCTGCTTAAACTTTTAAGAAAAAACTCAATTCGTTAAATCCCCGGAATGCCGGGTGCAGATGTAATATATACCTTGCACTTTTTGTGGTTGGTACTTGACTTTTTTACTTTGCAAGTTTTAACAAGTTTAGCCGTATGCCGGATCACATTGAACCGAGTCCCCGAGTTCAATTTCTTGTTTACTATACTTCTGCCATCTCTGCTCTTGCCTACCATTTTTGGTGTATTGGCAGTCGAGTCACAAAACGACCGTTGCATAGCATACAGTACTTAGAAACTTGGGAAAGTAGCCAAGGCCATCCGACATAGGCTTATTAAAAAAGGAAACCGAATCGCTCCTGGACCGAGTTCCCGAGTCGGTTTTCTTGTTTAGCCCCTGATAATCATTGCTCTTGCCTACCTTTTTCGGTGTCAGGCAGTCGAGTCACACAATTACGAGAACACAGCATACAATACTTACCGACATGGCGACACAGTTTTTAGAGCCATTCAACACAAACACATTACTTAAAAAGGAAACCGAATCGCTCCTGGACCGAGTCCCCGAGTCGGTTTTCTTGTATACTGCGCCTGGTAACCTTTGCTCTTGCCTACCTTTCTCGGTGTCAGGCAGTCGAGTCACAAGATCACAAGAACACAGCATACAATACTTACAGACATGGTGATACGGTTTTCAGAGCCATCCGACACAAGGAAATAAATACAAGGATAAAACACAGATTTGTTCAACATGGCAGTCCCCGAGTCACTTCTCGGGGGTGCCGACATTTCATTTCTTAGTTTCGAGATACATACAGTGGGTCCTTAAGAGTAGAAAGGGCGGAGAAGAGCTACATTCCAAGGGCGTTTGGTCTCCTCTCCGGATCGGTCCATCCTGTTCTTCACCTGTTTCTGAGCATCTATAAGATAGTAGGCATCATTGTTCAAAGCTTTGCTCACGATAAACGGTCCCTCCCACGGAGGTGATAGCTTGTGCACCCCGGCCGTGCGCTGCACAAGCCTAAGCACGAGGTCTCCTTCTCGGAACTTGCGAGGATTCACCTTCCGACTGTGGTAACGTCGGAGATTTTGCTGATATACTGCTGACTTGGACAACGCCAACTCTCGTGCTTCTTCGAGCAAGTCGACATCGTTTTCTCGGGCTTCTCTTGCCTCTGACTCGGTATATAAAGCAACTCTCAGCGAGTCATGCTCTATGTCAGTTGGCAGAACTGCCTCTGCTCCGTAGACCAGGAAGAATGGCGTATAGCCGGTCGAGCGATTCGGTGTAGTCTGCAGACTCCATAGTACTGCCGGGATCTCGTCCAGCCAACACCCCGGAGCACGTAACAGTGGCTCAATTAGTCGGGGTTTTATACCGGATAAGACCAGAGCGTTTGATCTTTCCACTTGCCCATTCGATTGCGGATGCGCGACCGACGCCAGGTCGAGTCGGATTCTCTTTTCTTGGCAAAACCGAGCAAAGTCTCCCTCGGCGAAATTTGTGCCGTTATCAGTGATGATGCTGTGTGGGTGCCCATATCTCAGGATAATATCCTTTAAGAACGACACAGCTGTACGGCCATCACACTTTCTTATTGGTTTTACCTCGATCCATTTGGTGAACTTGTCCACCATCACCAATATGTGAGTCATGTTACCTCGGGCTGGCTTGAACGGTCCCACCATATCCAAACACCACACTGCAAATGGCCAAGTGATGGGAATAGTCTTGAGTGCAGACGCCGGCATATGAATCTTGTTTGCAAATCTCTGACATCCTTCACACTTCCGGACTATGTCCTCTGCCTGCTGCAGAGCACTCGGCCAGTAAAACCCATATCGGAATGCTTTGGCCACAATGGCTCGGGAAGAGGCATGATGACCGCACTCTCCCTGGTGAATATCTCGGAGGATCTTTTCTCCTTCCTCTGGTTCGACACACCGCTGAAGCACGGTGGTCACGCTTCTCTTGTATAGCTCTCGGTTGATGATGGTGAAGGACTTGGATCGTCCTCTGTATCTGCCTGGCCGAGACCTCATCACTCGGTAGAGGTGCCCTCCAACATAAATGTCATGATGGGTTGGGCCCATGTCGGTACCGGACGAGTTCCGAGTTCAGGCTCATCGACCTCCATGGCTTCAACCGACATAACGACACCCGACATAGGCTGACGAGTCCCCGAGTCCTCCCAAAGGATTCCCGAGTTCCGCCAAGCAGCTTTCCAATTTTCCAACTCTATTCTTGAGTCCGACATAACACACGAGACATCCATGGGAGTCCCCGGGTCCTGCAGAGCAGTCCCCGAGTCGTGCGGAGCAGTCCCCGGGTTTTAGTGGCTTGCTCCCGGCGTCAACGTCCATCGGGACGACATCGGATTCCGGATTACCCGGGATGAATATTGAGTCTGACTCGGGTGAAGGCTTAATTGATGGCTTGTGAAGATGCTCCAGAGATACTCCGGGCGGAATGGCCTGTCGGTATGATCCAATTTTGGACAGCATGTCCGCACTTTCATTCTCGGTCCGCCGGATGTGATTGAACTCGCATCCATCAAAGAATCCCGAAATCCTTTGGACATGGAATCGGTATGCCGCCATGTTGGCATCCAGGGCGTCCCAGTTGCCCGAGGTTTGCTGAATCACCAGATCCGAGTCACCATAGCAAACTATCCGGCGAATTCCGATTTCCTTGGCCACCTTGAGTCCGTGGATCAACGCCTCATACTCGGCTACATTGTTGGATGCCGCGAAATGAACTTGCAGCACATATTTCAACTGGTCTCGCTTTGGCGAGGTGAGAACCACACCGGAACCCAGGCCTTCTTTTACCTTGGACCCATCAAAGTGCATCCTCCAGTAATTGGAGTCCGGCAGAGATGGTTCATATTCCATCTCGGCCCAGTCCACGAGAAACTCGGCCACTGCTTGAGACTTGATGGTATCTCTTCTCACGTATTGTGGTGCATACGCCGCCAACTCGATGGCCCACTTGCCTACTCGACCACTTGCATCTCGGTTGCCAATGATTTCCGAGATAGGAGCCGCGCTCACCACGGTTATCTGATGCTCCTGGAAATAATGCTTCAGTTTCTTGGCCGCCAGGTACACGCCATAGGTCATTTTCTGGTAGTGTGGATAATTTTGTTTCGAGGTGGAGAGTACCTCACTCAGGTAATACACCGGCCTCTGCACGGTGGTTCCCCCTTCTTCTCTTTCTACTACCACAACGACACTGACGACTCGATTAGTGGCTGCAATGTAAAGCAACATGGGCTCTCTCGGTAATGGCGAAGCCAATATCGGCGCAGTGGCCAACACCTTTTTTAGCTCAAGGAATGCCGAGTCCGCTTGCGGGGTCCAGCTAAATCTATCAGACTTTTTCATTAGTTGGTACAAAGGCAGGGCCTTTTCTCCCAACCGACCTAGAAACCGACTCAGGGAGGCCAGGCAACCCGTAAATTTTTGGACATCTCGGAGGCATCTCGGTAGCCTCATATTTTCTATTGCCCGGATCTTAGTCGGATTCGCCTCGATACCTCGGCTCGACACGACGAAACCGAGTAACTTGCCGGCCGGCACACCGAATGTACACTTATCCGGATTAAGTTTTAGTCGGAATTTCCGCAGGTTTGCGAATGTTTCTCTGAGATCATCTAACAGAGTATGCTTTTCTTTTGTTTTTATGACTATGTCGTCGACATATACTTGCACGTTTTTTCCTATCTGATCATGCAAACATTTCTGCATACAGCGCTGATAAGTAGCGCCGGCATTTCTCAAACCAAAACACATGACACGATAGCAATAAGCCCCGTACGGGGTAATAAAAGCAGTTTTTATTTGATCATCCGGGTTTAACGGGATCTGGTGAAAACCAGAGTAGGCATCCACAAAAGACAACAGCTGACATCCGGCCGTGGAGTCGATCACCTGATCGATCCGGGGCAACGGGAAAGGATCTTTGGGACAGGCCTTGTTCAAGTGGGTGTAGTCGATACACATGCGCCAGACAGTAGGCGCATCCGGTTCTTCCTTCTTTTTCTCCACCAGGACCGGGTTAGCCAACCAGTCCGGGTACTTTACTTCCACGACGGCATTCGACGCGAGTAGCTTGGCTAACTCGTCACCCACTGCCTTCCTTCTTTCTTCGGCGAGACGCCGAGTCGGTTGCTTCACAGGCCTAGCATCTGTCCTGACATGCAGAGAGTGCTCAGCCAACTCCCTCGGAACACCCAGCAAGTCCTGGCTGGACCATGCGAAGATATCCCGATTCTCACGGAGGAAGTTGATGAGCTCGCTTTCCTATTTCTTGTCCAACCCGGCACCGATGATGACGGAGCGTTTCGGGTTAGCCTCGTCGATGCCGACCTTCTTTGATTCCTTCGCCGCCTGGAAGGTTGCAGTTTGCTGCGGGTTAGCCGCACTCGGCATACCGAGTTGAGATGCCTGGGCCAAAGCCACCACCTCATGGATTCTCCTTTTCTCGGCGGCGATCACCAGTGATTCGGCCAGGGATGACCCGGCTGAGGCGCACTCCATGGAACGCTTGTAGTCTCCCGAGATGGTGATGACACCATTTGGACCCGGAAGCTTCATCTTCAGATAAGCCACATGAGTGGACGCCATGAACTTGGCGAGTGCCGGCCTGCCGAGTAAGGCATGATACGGGCTCTCGAGATCCACGACCTCGAACAGCAGACTCTCAGTCCGGCAGTTGCTTTTGTCACCGAAGGCGACATCAACCCAAATCGTGCCCATGGGTGCATGTGATACACCGGGCACAATGCCGTGAAAGGTGGTTCGGCTGGGCTGCATCATATTCTCGGTTATGCCGAGTTTCACCATGGTATCCCGGTACATGATGTTGATGCTGCTCCCGTTATCAACGAGGACCCGGGAAAACCTGACATTGATGCTAGGCCCGACGAATGTCGGATCCAACACTAGAGCATAACCTCCTGGGTTGGGCATGACCCTTGGATGGTCCCTGACGCTCCAGCTGACCTCATCCTCGGACCAGTACATGAATTTCGGCACCGCCGGCATAACGGCATTTACCTCCATAGCACGCCTGTGCTGACTCTGCTTGTCGTTGGGTTCGGTCACAAAGACCATGTAACTCTGGTGAGGTTCTCGGTATTGATTTTGCCGACTCGGGCCAGCGTTGCTGCCGGGGGTAGTAGGAGTTGTTGTTGGTGTTGGCCATGTTGGCCACTTGGTTGACATCTTCAGGCCTTGCCTGGGCGTTCACCGGGATAGCGTTCACACCCGTGAGTGGTGCGGGTCGAGTTGCCGGACCGGTGTTCTCCTGCGGGCGCCTGTTTCGGCTGCAGTTCCGGTTGGAGTGCTGAGCCGGTCTGCTGGGGTGCTTGGTGTGGTAGCTGCAGGGATCATTCGGCATCGTCCCACTGGGGTTAGCCCACTGCCTCTTGTCGCCGTTCCATGGCTTCCTCTCGCCATTCCACGGTCTTCTTTCGCCATCCCACGGCCTCCTTCCTTCCGAGTTCTGGCCCCATGCTGGACCGTCATTCTTCTGTCTCTGGCTGCTGCCGGCACCCATCTGATCTTGGTCGATGGCAGCAACCTGGTCTGACCCATACCGGTAATCCGGCCTCTCTTCCCTTCTCTTTCCTCGGTAATCCGAGCGATCACCTCGCCGACCCGATCTGTCTCTGTCGACCGGGGCCAGTAAGGGCTGTGTCGGATCACCGAGCGCATAGCTGTCGGCAATTGACATTGTCTCGGCCAGGGTGGCCGGCATCTCCCTCTGGAGTCTCTGCCAAAGCATGGAGCCATGTCGGCATCCTTGCGCAAACCAGGCAATGGCTTGTGACTCAATCACTCCTTCACAGGAGTTCCGGATCGTGCTCCACCGGGTTAGATATTCCCGGTCAGTTTCGTCTTCTCGCTGCCGACACATGGACAGCTGCTGAGGTCGATTCGGCCTCTTGTAAGTACTGGAGAAGTTGCTGACGAAGGCGTCGGAGAAGTCAAGCCAGCAGTCAATGCTGTTCTCCTCCAGGTTGTTCAGCCAGATTCGGGCCGGTCCCTCTAGCATCTGCGGCACATACCGCACTGCCCATCTGCGACTTCCGCCGGCAATGTGCATAGCGGTGACATAGTCTGTCAGCCAGTCCTCCGGCTTGGTGCTGCCGTCATAGGTCTTGGCACCCCGAGGTAACTGGAAATTCGGCACTGGTGCCTGCTTCATGATTCGGGGTCCAAAGCATGCAGGACCCGGCGGGCCTTGCTCCTCCAGGAGCTCGGACAGATAGATTCTGTCAAGCTTGTTCCGAACATCGTGTGCCGGCAACTGGCGAGTTCCCAGCCTTGCGCCGAGTGCACCCTCGGACGCCAAATCTCGGTATCTTGTGTACCCGGCCCGCTCCATGGCCGAGTAACCATCATCATATCGGTCTGCGGCCGGCTCGGCATACCCGGCACCCGCTTGACGACGAGGTGGAATGGGTACCGGATACCGAGGTGGCTGACCTTGATTCGCCGGGATAACTTGGTTCTCTTCCTGCCTGCCCTGAGCGGGTCCTGACTTTCCCCGACCGGCATTGCCTTGCTCGGCTACTTTCTTTCCGGCATAGGCCGGATTGTACGCTTGTATCTGCTTGTTCTTGCCAGAGTTCACACTCTGGCCCCTGCTCCTGCCGACATACGGCGAGGAGGCTTGTCCCTTGGACACTCCTCCGGCTCCACCATCCGAGTGAAGGAACCGAGATCCACCCGCATCCGGGTTAGCCTTGCGATAGGCCTCGTTCTGTCGGTTAGCGACAGCCACCAACTCATTGACTCGGTCCTGCTGCCTACTGCGAGCTTCACCGGATAAACCGGCCAACTCGGCTATGGCTGCCTCTGCCGCCCTAAGGTTCTTTCCGGGCGTGCTGTATCTCGGCTTTTCGGCCGACACATGACTAGCAGTTCTAGCAGATCTAGCTCTACCATCTCTAGCTATCTCTGCATTAAGGTCTCTACCTCGGGCACGCACCTCGTCGATGCGACTAACTGGGTTTGCTGCTGGAGTAAAACCATGAGCCGAGTTATACTCACGCATTGATATGTCGAACTCCTGCCTGACTCGGGCCACCTCCTGGGCTTCTCGGAGTATCTCCTGGCGCTGCTGCTCCAACTCCGCTTGAGTCAGAGCAACATCTGCACCCGGTGCGACTGGTGTTGCCAGCTTCTGAATCGCGTCCTGAAGAGGACTCGGCGTCATCGGCACGCTGGATGTGCTGGCCTGTGCCGCACGGTTCTCCGGTTTCTCCAAGGGCGGACGCCCTGTTCTTGCCGACCTGGTGCCGGGGTCAGCCTCGCCCGCCATGGCTTTGCCGACACCGACGCCCGGGGCGGTCATCATGACTTCCACGCAACTAGCGGGGCGAGCGGTACGCCGGCCGCGAGCTGCGCAGACTGCGGGTGGATCCGCTCCCAGCTGCACCCTTTTGGGGAACCTGCAAGGGACCTCGGTGGCGACGTAGACCGTGAGCGCGCCGAAGTCGATGAGGCATCCGTTCCGGGGCAGTGGCCTGCTGCCGAAGCAGCCTGCGTTGTCGGTGATGACGTTGAGGGAGCCGAATCTGTGGACAAGGCCACAGACCACGCGCTCACCCGACGCGATGAGAGAACCCGTCCGGATGAAAACTCCAGCCAGCGCCGCTGCTGGCCCCACGGTGGGCGCCAACTGTCGTGGTGGTATCACGGCAGATGCCATAGGATGGCTTGAAGTGTGGGGCCGATGGACGCTGGAGGCACCCGGGGAGGGCTTGCGCACACGAACACGCACACGAAGAACACAACTCACACACACACACACGGTTTTACCCAGGTTCGGGGCTCTCGTGAGGAGATAACACCCCTACTCCTGCCTATCCGATCTGTATATATGATCTACTAATGATTTACAATCTTGCTCCTTGAGCTGGATAGGAGAAAAGCACGATCTAGGCCTCCAACCGAGTCTCGGAAGCTCTCTCTAGCTCTCTACAGACTATGAAAGAAATGCTCAAACGCGTATGCTTGAGGCAAGTATGCGTGCCTGCGTCCCCGTAAGAGGAGCCCCTGGTGCTCCTTATAAAGGGAAGCCCAGGGCACAAGTTAGGGCTGACATTAGCGCTGGCGTAGCCCGGACTGTAGCCACGCCCGGTCCTCTGACCGCTTCCGTCACCGCGCCGTGGCACGTCCCATATGTCTCCTCCAACGCACTGCTCCCTGGTACCGCTTCGGTCAGCGGCATGGGGGTCAATCACTCTGGTCAAGTGGCCTCGTCCCATCGTGCAAGTGGCTCTGCGTCCTGACCCGTGATTGTAGGGACAAGACCTGCGCCTTGACCATGGCCCGAGTAAGCCTCCTTATCCGGCACAGGCATGCCGAATCCCCTGTAACTCGGTTTCGCCTTCCCTGCACACGAGAAGAACAAAGAACGATCCGACATATATCTTGCGTGATCCGACATAACAATATGTCAGTTAATCATAACCCGGCCAGCTCCGAGTAAGGCGGTATGGTTATGTCGGTTTCAGTGACCCGGTCAACCCCGAGTCAACACTTGTATCGGCATCTTGCCCCTATCCGGGGGTTGCCCCCCGACAGACGCTCTGGGCGGGGCAGGCGGCCCAACCCGGAGCGACGAAGATGGTGGCGCGGAGAAGAGCATGGGCGGCAACACCGGCAAGGACCTCTCTGTCGGTGAAAAGAGCGAGGGTGCCTGCGCTGGCAAGGGTCAGCAGGGCACCAAGAGGAAGTCCTGCACCCTCCTCTCGGACGGCGCGCAGGCCCGCCACGACGCCCTCATCACCGCCAAGGCTCTGATCCAGTTTCCACCCAGCACTGACAACCCCAAGGTCTTCCAGGAATGGCGGACCCGTGTGGAGGACCTCCTCCACTTCGCCGATGGCGAACCCAGGTGTGATCCCGTTCACGCCCCCACCGTCGACAGTCCCGGAGCCAAGGGAGCAGAGGCGCGAGAACCCTGGGACCCTCCCCGGGAAGATCGCCCAGGTGAAGCCGTGCCTCCTCAAGCAAACCCTCCCGCGGCGGGTCGGGCGAACCGCAACGGCGGCCCGGCCATCTCCGTTGGTTCATCCTCCACGCGCAACCTGGATCTGCGCAACGACCTCAACAACCGTCTCCACGAGGATGCACGCACCCGCATCGAACGTTGTCGAGAGCGCCATCGACGGGAAGATCGGGACGACAACATCGCCGAGGGCTGCCTCGCCCTCACCCCTGGCGTGTATTCCTCCCCCCACATCTTCTCTCTACCGTCGGCGTGTATACCTAACTCGATGGCACCCCTGCCGCGGCTAGATTCGAGAATACCACGACAGTTGGCGCCCACCGTGGGGCGAGAGGCGTACAGGCGATGATCCGGGCGGGATCCTTCATCGACATCTTCAGCCAAATCGGATCTACCTGGCTGAACCAATTTGACAAGTTCATCATCGTCGTCTTCGTCGCGGTCGGTTTCGCTCCCAAAGCTATATCGGATCGGCTCACATTATGCACGTAAGGTGCAGATCGAATCCAATCGACGAAGGCGACGTTTTTCCGCCGCGTTGCTTGATGTTTTCCGACTTCATCACGCTTAGGTGACGGCAAATCCACGTCCACCTAAGCAATGTCGCGGCAGAAGAGTCGGACGGCAGATCGCATCTGGTCGGCTCGTACTCTTCGGCGCATTCAATTTCGCCAGCAGCCATGCTTTGGATCGCAATACGCATGTTCGTCGCAGCGTGAGATCCGTTTTGGCTCCAGCTCGCCGAGTTGTTTACCTGCGGGAAGCCTCCTCTCGGATCCGGTTCATGTGTGGCGGTGGTCAAGTTCGATTTCGTCTCTTCCACCATACGCATCGGACACGTTGCTGCACCGCCTCGTTTAAAGTCTGCCACCAGACGAGCACCTGTACCTCTTCTACTTGTGCCTCGTTGTGCTGGGGCTCCAATTTGACGGGCGTAATGTCCAGCTGCACATGTCCGCTGCAACCAAGTACAAGTCCACTCAGGCGTGGCGATCGTGACCAACGCATGACCAAAGATCAATTTACTCATGATTGTAATTTGTATCAGCAGCTCACAAGCCGGATCAGGTCCCAAGAAAGCATAAGAGCACTTCCATGATGTACCAATCCAAGGATCCAACTACTGGCCAGCAAAAGATCACGTGGAGGCCCAAAGCAATTACATGCTGGCGTGGGCGTTAATTACCTGCATGTATTTTTATCCAACATTAATCATGTACGTTGAGAAGTGGTACTTGTACCTCCTCACGTATATATAAAGTCAGCTGACAATTCGTCTCTGAATTTTGGCCCACCCGTTATCGCGTTCCGGCTTAATTGTCGACGCGGACGATGTTTTTAGGCATAAATATTGTCGTGTCCTGCTTAATTGCTAACAGAGCATGACGCCTTTTTGGCGTACTAATCGTCGCGTTCCGGCTTAAACGCCGACGCGGCATGTTGCCTTTTCGATGTACTAATCGTCGCGTTCTGGCTTAATCGCCAACACGACATGTTGCCTTTTCGGCGTACTTATCATCACGTTCTGGCTTAATCGCCGACGCGGCATGTGATCTTTTCGGCGCGGTTATCATCGCGTTCCAGCTTAATTGCTGATGTGGCAAGACGTCTTTTCGGCGTATCCATCGTCACGTTTCGACTTAAATTGCCAACGTGACATGATGTTTTTCCGCGTTTTAACTTAATTGCTAAACGTGGACTGATGTTTTTCCGGCATGATTATCATCGCTATTCCGGCTTACGCGCAAACGCGTCGAGATTGAATTTTTTTTTTCGCCGGATTAGGCGGATCCGCAGTCAACTTTATCGTGTTTTGGTGTCTTCGCCAACACGGCATGGACGGCACGCCTTTCCGGCATACACATCATCGCGTTGCGATTTAATTTGTCGTCGCGGCTTACTCGTCGTCGCGGTTCGGCTTAATTGCCGTCGCGACCTACTACTCGCCGCATCCCGGCTGATGCGTCATCAACGTGAAGAGCATAAAAAAACTAAGTTTTTCAGCAATTCTCTCGTTAACATTATATATGCTTATGAAATAAATTCTGGTTCGCTCTTTGAGATCATGCCATCTTTTATTTCCCGATGATCATATATACTAAGCTGTCAATGCCAACCCGAATTTGCTTCGTGCTAGTGGTTATGTTCTGATGCTATGTTGGCCATGTCGCCTTACAAACTAATGTTTTGTCCGCCTAAGAGTATTCATCTGACCGCTTATGTGCTGGGTCGCCTAAGTAGGTGTTTCGGCACCAAAAGCCGGCGTTTGTTCTGGGTCTAAACAGATTGGTATTGCATCCCTGTTGCCCAGCAGACGTTCCGTGCCGGAGGTTTGCTAACACACGAAATATGGCTAAAACGCATAAGCCAGAAAACTTAAGGGCGGACCGCAGATAATCTGCAACCTAAATGTTTTTGTTGAAAAAACTGTCGGCTTAGGCTTTATAATTGTTCAGCTTACATTAAAAGTACAGCTTAATGCAGTTATTGTTTATTCGACAGGTATTTTTGTTGCCGCTTCATCAAGGACATCTCCGGCAAGCCGACTCGTCTTCAGCCGCCTCCTGGGTTTAAAACAGATTTGCATCACGCACTGTTACCCGGCGAGATGTTTCCACTCAGCCGGCTCCTGGGTTTTTAAACAGATTGGCGTTGCGCCCTGTTACCCGGCGAGATGTTCTCATCAAGCCTCATGCCGTCTTATTTCATAAGGTCGACATGAGCCTCGGGGGCTACAGTCTGTCAGAACTTACAGTTTTGATAGATAGCTCGGGGGCTACGTCGATCTACATCAAGCCGACGCTCGGGGGCTGCAAGCATAAGATTTTCTGAGTCTCATGCCGCCTTACTTCATAAGCCGACATGAGCCTCGGGGGCTACATCCACCAGGACATGGAAGATTTTTTCTTCATCCACTCCTTGGAATAAACTCGATTCTGAAACATGCAAATTGACTGTGTTCCCAATGGACAATAAAGCTAGCACCAGCGGGCATAGTTCAATTCTGAAAGCAGACCGGACGCGGCCTACTTCAGAAGCATGAAAATTGGACGAGTTCCACTGGACATAAGCCGGCTCGATATAAAATCGATCAGTCCGGACGTCCTAGTCAATCCGTCTTAAATGAAAATTAAGACGATGTCAGTTCGGCAGTACATGTCGGATAAATTCTTCGGCAAAGCTTCAAGTTCTACATCGGTCTAAACCAAGACAAGACAGACAAAGGCGAAACTACTTCAAACCCGTCGAAGAAGTCGACCGCTGGAGAACTCAAAACTTTCCGGGGGCTAGTGTCGGGGATATACCAAATAGGGGTATCTTCGACATGTACATATTCCAGTATAATAGGGTGGCCCATAGTGGTGGTAAGCCGAATTCCGGCTTACCGGGCGGCCCAGTATGCTGAAGCGCAAGGACAAGGCCCAGCCGGCTAAGGAGGAGCCAAGACAGAGGCCCAGCAACCAGCCGACTTGGAGCACAAGACAGATCCACCAAGCCGTATTAGTCTAGGACTCCTATTCCCTTAGTCGGTAGGCTTTCCTTGTAAGCCCTAGGCCTGGCCGCCTTTATAAGCCGGCCTACGGGACGCCTTAGGGCAGACAATCTACAATCTCCACAGCCTCATACATCAAGGCTATACACACAACATCATTGTAACCCGGCGATATTGTCTTATAGTGATTTATAGCAGCACGTAGGATCACGCCACCGTCGTGTGATCCGAAGCTGGGTAAACTGTGTGTAATCCCGTCACCGGAATCCCGCTACGTTCCTCCCCCCACATCTTCTCTCTACCGTCGGCGTGTATACCTAGCTCGATGGCACCCCTGCCGCGGCTAGATTCGACAATACCACGACAGACCCTCCGGGGCCCCCTCGACCCGGAAGCAGGCATGGAGGTCCCGGGACCCCGACGCCCGGCAGGAGGCTAGGCTCACCCCCGGGAACCAACCTCCAGTGCGCAAAGAGGACAAGCTTGCCAGCCCTGGCTGGAGGCTCCAAGAAGACCTGGGCGCCAAGAAGATGGAGGCGCCAAAGGGGGGCAGAGGCGAAAACCCCTCCGGCCCCAAGGGTGCACCTGTGGTATCCCCTTAGCCTATAAAAGGAGGACCGAGGCACCTAAGGGGAGGAGAGGGATTTCCAGAGAGTCGGAGGCTAGGCTAGCTAGCGCACAAGACGAAGAGTAGCATAGGCGAGAGGTGATCTCCTCCGGGCTAGGATATGCTCGTCTTCAACCTCTAGCCAACACCTCCCGGGTTCTCACCCGCGACCACCATTGTAAAGCTACACCATGATACACCTCTCAATCCAGACATGCAGGAGTAGGGCTGTTAGCCTCCGGGCGGCCCGAACCTGGGTAAACTCTGTGTGTCTTTGTGATGCTTGCTAGTACATAGATCTCGAGCGTAGACGAAGCCCCCGGGCAGAAGACGTTCCTCAGCCTCCTTCGCGCCCCATACCAAACCTAAAAGGGGGTATCCTTTACTCCCGGTGTCCGTGATCCAAGACACAATAGGTAGGCTCACATAAAGTTTCACTTGGAGGTAAATTCTTCACATCTTCATCTCTAATACCTTTTTCCTTAATAGATTTCTTAGCTTCTTGCATATCTTCTTGGTTTAAGAAGAGCACTCCCCTTTTCTTCGGAGTTGGTATCGGAGGAGGCTCAGGAATACTCCATTCATCATGATTTTGGGCTATCTTAGTCATTAGTTCTTCAGCTTCAGCTACAGTGCTTTTCCTGAAAACATAACCAGCACAGCTATCTAGGTATGTCCTAGATTCAACAGTTAATCCATTATAAAATATATAAAAAAGTTCATTCTTCGGTATATCATACCCTGGCTGAGCCCTGAGCAATGAGACAAATCTCCCCCAAGCTTTAGGGAGGTGGTCATCCTCCAGTTGTCTAAAATTAAAAATTCTCTGCAAAGCCTCATGCTGCATGCGAGCGGGAAAATATTTTGCAAAGAAAACATCAAGCAATTCATGAGGACTTTAATGGAACCATAAGGTAAAGCATTATACCACACTTTAGCATCACCCTTTAATGAAAAAGGAAACAACTTTACTAAATAGTAACGCTGTATCTTCTTGTCATCAGAAAATAAAAAGCTAAGCGAAGCTAATTTATTCATGTGTTCTATAGCATCATCATTCTCAGTTCCACAAAAAGGATCAGATTCAACATTAGATAAAAGTGAAAGATCAACAGAGAAATCAAAATCATCATCTTTAATGCATATAGGATAAGTAGCAAACTCGAGATCACGTGTGAAATGATTTTTAATAGCATGTTTTTCAAGCAATTTCCTCAAAGCATCAGGATCTTTTGAAGCTTCACAATCCATATATTGTCTAATAAACTCATCATTAACATCAATATAGGAATCATCAGGATACCTACTCTCATAATTATATAATTCAGGAGAGCTAGCAGGTGTAATAAGTCTTTCATCAGGAATTGTAATTTCCTTAGACTTAGCAACAAGAGCATCCAGAAAAGGACCTAAAGAACCAGAATCATCAAGCATAGTAGAAGCATCATCAAATTCATCAGAAACAGTAGCAGACCCAGAAAGTGACGCATCAACAGTAGGACGAGTGTTTGTATGTGGTGTAACAAGTTGATTTAAAACAGTAGGTGAATCAAGAGTAGCTTTAGAGTTCAGAGCAGTACCTTTCCTTGTGGTGGAAGGTAGTATCGGAAACTTAGGATCACGCTTATCCTTCATGATGAAGAATAGATTACAGCAGACAGAAAAACTCCCAGGTGAACTTATAAATAGAGCTATGGTCCCCGGCAACGGCGCCAGAAAATAGTCTTGATGACCCACAAGTGTAGGGGATCGCGACAGTCTTCGCAGGTAGTATGACCCTAATTTATTGATTCGACACAAGGGGAGCCAAAGAATATTTATAAGCCTTAGCAGTTGAGTTGTCAATTCAACCACACCTGAAAAGGATCTCTCTGGAAGCAATTTATCAGTAATTTGATGGCAGCAGTAGAACCGTAACAGCAGTAAAAAAATAAAGGCAGCAATGGTGACAGCAGAAATATTGATTGTAAACAGCAGGATTAAAAGCACCGTAGGCATAGGGACGGATAGACGGGCATTGCATGAATAAGATAGCTCATGAAATAAACATAACTGGGCACAAAGCAAATAAATATAGCATCCAACTATTAAACAATCATAGGCATGTATTCCTAATTTAGCCGTACGTGCTTGCAATAAGAACTTGCACGTCATCTTTTGTCCTGCCATCCAGTTTCAGTCGGGCCAATTAAGAAACAAATGGAAATTAAGGTGTTCCTTTTAATAGAACACCGGAGCAAAGCATTAACACACAGTGAATACATGTAACCCTCAAGTTACCAACCATTCCCATCGATGTCCCCGTTTCTGTCACTCGGGGTCTCCGGTTCCAGTTGACAACAAGTGCATACAACTAGTAGATAGGACCCAAACATCAATTATATTCATGAAAACATAATGTGATCAGATATGAAAACATGGCACTCGGGCCCAAAGTGACAAGCATTAAGCATAACTAATTGTACCAACGATGATCAACACAAATAGAGGATACTAGGCATCATGCCCTAACAATTTGGCATCGAATTACATGAGCAATCTTATTCAATCCCTTCCATCCCCTTGCCTACAGGAAGGAACTACTCACACATGGAGAGAGACATCATGGATGGTTGATGGAGAGGCGTTGGCAGTGATGATGGCGGCGATATCCACTCCGACAGGGTGTCAGAATAGCGATCCTGGACCTCGAA
The DNA here is from genome assembly GCA_012064385.1 of Puccinellia tenuiflora. NCBI lineage: Eukaryota > Viridiplantae > Streptophyta > Magnoliopsida > Poales > Poaceae > Puccinellia > Puccinellia tenuiflora. The sequence goes on from QRDG01000054.1 coordinate 181,781, forward strand.
TTTAGGTTTCGGGATGGCGGCGGAGCTCCGTATGGTTTATGGGGAAAGTAGTCTCGCCCTCGACGTTCTAGGTCAATCGTGACTTATATGCGAAGGAGGGCCGAGAGGCAACGCTCCAGGGGCACGGGCGACCCCTGGCCACGGCCTAGGGCCCACCCACGGATGGGAACCACCCATGCTCCTGGGGTGGCCCCCTCCGGGTCCTCTTGGCTCTGTGGCTTATTCTTCCCAAAAATACTTTTCCAAATTTTCTAGAATTTTCTGCGAACTTTTCAATCCTGCACAAGAGAAAGACACCAAATGCAATTCTGCTGAAAACAGCGTCAGTTCGGGTTAGTTCCAAACAATTCATTAAAAATCAGAGGCAAACACAATAGCAAAGTGTTTGCAAAAGTACATACGTTTGCGACGTATCAGCTCTCCCCTATAGGGAAAAGCACAAGTAAACTAGCCGCCGCATGCAGATGAATTGTGTGCGGCCCTTCTATGTAGCTTCTTTCTTTCTTCTTTCTTTCTTTCTTTCTGTCACCCGATACCGGATTGTACAGATAATTGGCGTAGATATATATTTCTTTTTTTGCGGGGAGATAGCTAGTGTAGATCCCAATCAATCCAATCCTTACCAAACATTTCTCTTCCATTTCCTCTTTCATTCCATTGCTGAAACAGAACTCCAATGTATCCTTTATTTTTTTTGTACATAAACCTTTGCCGATCCAAACGGAAGTAGCTTCGATTAGAAAAAATCGTGAAGTCTGGAACACAGACCACATGTTGTTAACTGCATGCCAATAAATCCGATCCATACGATTTTCCAACTTTGCTCTCTCTATCTCTCTCTCTCCTCTCTACAGTAGTTTTGAGAGTCATCTCTCCGCACCCGGGCCGAACTGAGGCTCAACCCGGCGGCGATGCCGTCTAGAGAAGGCCAAGGCGAGGCGCCGACGTCTGTAGTGTAGGTGTGGATTTTAGGTTGTGTTTGTCCTCTATGGCGTTTGGGAGTAGGTCGCCGGAGCTCCTCGGCTGGTTCCGGCGCAGCCTAGGGTTTGTGCTGCTTGTTGTGCTGCTCTGGTGGCACCCAAGTGGGCGAAGCTTAGGGATCTCCGACAATAAAGCCGAGATCTGGAGCTCTGCTGCTCTGGTGGTCTCGCACGCCGCCGGGCGGTTGTCGTTGGGCTTCTTCGTCGAGCTTTCGTAGAGGGAGATGAGGGAGGAGGAGTCTGGTATGGGCTCTTTCAATAAGTGCGGACATCTCTGGTCTGGTGAGTTCAGGGATGGAATCATCCTCTTGGCCGGCCATGGAGGCGAGGAAGAGGAGGAGAACACCTCTGTGTTCACCGGATCTGGAAGATGGTGGGTAAATCGAGCTGCTACTGTGAGTATTCCTACGATGTTCTTGTGCAGATCGTCGATCCATGCCTTTGGGAGGCAACTCACGACGCCGTCGTGGCGTCTTATCAACCTCCAAGAGAGGCCCTTCCCTGATGGTTTGGCAGCGGTGTTCTTCATCGATTCCGCTCCAAGTGGCGTGTTCCCCGGCAGCGGAAGAGGTGGCCGGAGGCCAAATCCATCTTGCAAGTGCGGTGGAGAAGACAAGGGATCCGATTGCGTTTCCTTTTCTATCTCTAGGGTCCTTAGTGCTAAAATCTAGGGCCAGGCTGTAATTTTCGTTTTAGTTTAGGTCCTGTTTGTAAGGTGTAATTCCGCCGACTTGTTTTAATGCAGCTCTCTCGGTCCTTCAGGACCCTGCCTTGTTAAAAAAAAACAAATCCGATCGGATCTCCACATTTTTTTTGAAATGGGGAACGAAGCCTCACCCTCTGCATCGAAACGATGCACACAACTCTTTTCATTGCAAAGTTTAGAAAGATAAAGTAAACGCACCCAAGGCTGCATGCCTCGCGACAGAAACTCCGCCAGTCTATCCCTATCCCTATGGTAAAGGACAATAACAAAGAGAAAATACACAACTTCTAGGCAAAGCCTTCAAAAAGGGAAAGTCGCGGTAATCGTTAAAAAAAAAAAAAGGTTTCCTTTGCAAAGGGAACCCAAGTTGCACTCCCGTCGTGAAAAGTGTCGCGTTCTCCTCGCTTTGTCTCCTATGGGTGCTTGCATGTCCGCCAAGTGTCGCCACCAGATTAAACGTGGGGAGGAAAAGAGAGAGAAAATAAGTATACGGGGTGGGAGGGAGTTTTCTCTTTTATTTTTCAAAATGGAAACTAAAAACGAAATATATTGAAACCGCTAATCCAAATTGTGAACCGTTTTCACTTTTGAGCTCCACTTGTCGAGATTTTCAAAACTAGATCCCATGTTGATAGGTTTCGACAAACTTTTTTTTGTACATCGGGTTCTGTATAGTTTGTACATCCGGTAGCACTGTGATTGTACATTTTCAATTTTTATATATCTCCAATTTGTACATCTCTAATTTTGCACATCTCCAGTTTTGTAGATCCGGTAGCAGTGTGGTTGTACATTTCCAGTTTTTGTATATCTCCAGTTTGTACATCTCTAATTTTGTACATTTCTTGTTTTGTACATCTGGTAGCAGTGTGGTTGTACATTATTGTTTTATACATCTTCAGTTTGTACATCTTCAATATTATACATCACTGTCCTCTGTTAATTCGTACACCATCTTTGATTTATTTTGTACTCCCTATTTTTATGTACTTGGCGGCAGGCGCACAGATGCGCGCATACGCTCGTGTGGCAGTTGCGGGCATGCCTACGGGCATCTTGCTGCTACGCGAATCGTACACGGAAGCTGCGCGTTTGGTACGGGACGTGCGCGCCCGTGCGTGTAATTTCTCACGCCACGTGGCGTGCTCTTGGATGCCGAATTCCCTTTCAGAAGGGTACCTTTTTCTAAATCGTACCCGAAAATCGCACGTTGTGCCGCCAGGGCCGGTCCACACATATTCAGGGCCCTGGGCCGAGATAGGAAAATAGGCCCTTGTATATATATACAAATTTAGAATCAAATAGAAGAAGCAAGGAACTAGATTAGGGGAAGGAGGGAGAGGTACCATCCGTGATGAACTAGATTAGGGGAAGGAGGGAGACGTACTATCGGTGATGCGGTCATGCCTTAAACATATACTTGATGGGGAATGATAATGGAAAGAGAGATGATTGGGGAACCAAACAGCACCGTTGGTCTTCATTAATGGCTGCGGCGACCTCGAATTTGGAAGTGCACGGGAGCGGTCAGCGGTGGCGCCATTCTCTGGGATTGGAGAATTTGGGGAAGGAGGCGAGGAGACTGGAGACGAGACAACGGGTCCTGTTCCTGCAGGAGCGTAGCGACTAGCGAACTAGCGATCGATTGGATTTACCGATCGTGCGATCCACTCTTTTAGTCCATCAGTATAGCAGCACAGTGGGCTTGGACCTTATTTATTTATTTTCTTTCGTACTCGTATACTGGACTACTAGCTGGGTCGGGCCACTACCTCCCAGGGTCCCAAGGCGGGTGCCCCGTTGCCCCGGCCTATGGGCCGGGCCTGTCGACGCAATATTCTTCCCAAATCGCTGACTCTGAAATTAATCAATGCTGTTATCTCCAAGGAAAATTGCAATCGCCTGCCCAAACTGACCAGACTCGAAAAAATTAAAGATCCAAGCAACCAAAAACTCTGATATCAGAGATGATTTAGCCTGATCTTCATGATAAACCTTTTGTTTTTCTGAAACGAGGCAAAAGGTTTGCCTTCTATATTACTACTATAAAGGCTACTACCCTACCCGCCTCCTCACCCCGGTTGCCCCTCCTGGCCATTCTCAGCCGTCCGATCGAGGATGAACAGGGTTTTTTACTTCCCACTTTTCACCACAGCCATTGGATACGGTAGATTTTTTTTTACTTTTCGGCTGGCTGAATAAGTCGATGACGGATGGGCCACGCTGCACACAGGGTCCACAAATCAGTGGACGAGAACAGCTGGTCCGTGTCTCACTCTTTTGCCCTGCTGGCTGGATGAAATCGTGTGGAACAAAAGAGGATCCAGGTGAAACCCTAGCCAATCCCTCTCCCGAGTCTCCTCTCCAATCCCCTCCCGTGCTTTTCTCCTCCTCCTTTTCTTCTCTTGGCGGCGGCAGCAAATCCACGAATAGGCTTGGAGGGTCGGCCAAGCGGCGGCCGGGCCTCAGTGGCTGGGCACGGCGGCGGCCGGGCCGCGACGCCTGCGCACGGGCGGGGGACAGGGCGCGACGGCTGCGCGCGGCGGTGGCCAGGCAAAGCGTCGGCTGTGCACGGCGGTGGCCAGGGCGCGACGACTGCGTGCGGCGGCGGCTGGGCAGGGCAGTCCCGTGCCTCCCTCTCTCCTCACCACTCCTCTCGATCCCCTCTGTCTCCGGTAGATCCTGGTCAGTTACGGTGAGCCCCAGCCTCAACGGCCACCTCCCAGCACCCCGGCAGGGCTGCAGCGGCCGGCCAGGGAAGGCAGCGGCGGTCGGGCAGGGTTGGGCAGCGGCCGGGCTGGGAGAGCACGGGAACGAGCAGAGGAGAGAGAGCTCCAGCGGCTGAAGGGACCTGCCCTAGGTGGTCCACACCTCAGCTCCTCTTCTAGGTCGCCCTTGCAGCTCTTCTCCTCTCCCAGGTCGTACCTGCACCTCTTCTCCTCTCCCAAGATCCTGGGTTCCTTCTCTTTTTCTATCTGACTGGATCCCTTTTTCATGTGGCAGCAGCTCGAGAAGAAAGATTACGACAGTGGTGCGAGCTGACGACAGCGGAGGTTCGGGAGGAGCTCGAGCACGTCCTCCACTGCCGCTCCCTCCAGGTCAGCACTTCTCCGATTCAACAGTCTCTAGGCCAGGAACCATCTTAAGTTTTCCTGTTTTTCCTCCATTCACAGACCTCAAGAACTAGCTGCTAATGGTCACCATGGAGGCTGCAGGCTGCAACAACCCTCAAAGAAGAACTATCGAAAGTTCATCACCAAGCCAAGAAGGTAACTCATCTCTCGGCCAGGGATTTTTTATGGAAAGTGTGCAACTGCAGATCTGTAGTTATTATACATGATTCAATTTTCAGATTTCTGTAGTTGTTGAAGGTGTGCAAATGCATATTTAATTGTTACAGGCTGAGGATGCTTCCTCAAATTATTAATGAACTTAGGTAGTGGATAATGACTTATCATTATCTTGATTGGTGTTTGTGGGATATGACAATAGATGATGCTCTCTTTAAGCATTGTTTTACTTGATGATCAGGTATTCCCCCCCTCATATACGTTTGTGGTGAAGAAATAGTATTTTCTCTACTTATGATAGTTATATATTTCACACCCTGTGTTTTACTCTATGTCATCATTCTGTATTTCATTATGCAGCAGATTTTGGTAGAACATTGCATTTATATTGGCTGCAACACCCTAGGAGGCATGGGGTTAGAGAAGGGCAGCAAATATCGTCTCCCAGGTTAGAGCAAATATCATAGGCTACTTTTGTATCATTGTTTAATTTTGTCATCCCTTCAACAATTAATATTGTTGTCATATTGTGACAACCCTGCAGATAATTGGTCCCCTGCAGAATAGTTAAGGAATTATGTTGTATGAAAAGTGAAAGGTAGTGCTCCAGTACTCTTCATCTCTTTAGTGCTTTCTTGGTTCTTATGTATTCTTTATTTTTGTTTGGTCCAACTTGCTGCATTGTTTTGTCTATGGCATGGGGATCAAGTACTTGTCAATTTTTAAGTTGCAACTATATGGAGAATCGCTATGGTGTTCTCCTTCAATTACGACAATTATTCTTTCCCCTTATCAGGTTGCCATATTGTGAGGGCCGAGGCATGGTGTCGAGGGCCATTTTCTTTTCTTTAGATAATTTGCATCACTGATATTTCTGTAGGTCTGTCAGCTATCATTATTTTCAAATGTTCTTCTGGGAGTATTTGTGTACTTATTACGTGGTTGCAAACAAGAGCTTTTATTATAACGCAAAAAACCAGTGTAGTCAAGCTATTTTCTCTGCCCATTGGTTGGTTGCTGCTTATGGTTTCTATTAAGTTACGGTAGCAGATTGTCCAGTTTCTGAAAATTCATGGCTGAAATATATTTTGTTGTCCCAAAGTCACTTGCATACATCGAATTCTTTTACTCTGCTGGAAATTTTCATGATAGACTTTAAGTATCGCCTGACAGTGGCCTAATGTTGTTGATTGAATGACGATAGAAGTCTTCTTGCTAGATCATGTATGGATCTTAATGATTACTATTTTGTTTGCAACACTATATTCTGAAGCTTTAATCATTCTACTCCTTTGTATATTTTAGCGTCGAAGAATTATGGGATTTAGAATTATGTGTATTTATATCATCTAATTATTGTTTCTTCTTGCTTTAGGAATGGATAGTGTGAACCTAATTTGAAGCATCAAAGCAGCTGTGTCATTTTGTTCTAGAGAAGCCCTTTTTTGACAAATGAAGTTATATATCGAAGTCATTCTATTGAATAGGAGCCAGCATTTGCATCGCAAACAATGTATTTTGGAGCGCAAGTAAATGAAAATATACCGTATTATCTGGCTGTTGTCTAGCGGTGAAGTGGGGAAAGCAATGCTTATTATGTTCATGTGATATAAGTGGATCCGTGTTCTGAGAGAGCCATCAAACTTGCATTTTACAAATTTATTGATATTTCCTTTATCACACCCCCATCTGACTCATTATCCAGCATCCATTTAAGAGTTACTACCTCTGCCTAAAATTATGACGTTTTGGTACGCTGTTCTGGCTTACCAAAACGTCTTATAAATTGGGACGGAGGTAGTACTTATTTGTTTTTTTGGATCTTTCTCCAGTTTCTACAGGATTGCTACTTAATTCGAGGGTCTCTGTTTTATATGAATGTAGAAGGGGGTTGCTTCAATATATAGAAATAAGGAAGAGAAAAGGCCAGAATAATATTGCGGAAGCACACCCTCTTTAAAGCAGCAAGATTCATCTAGAAATAAGTTGCTTCTTGATATTGGTCTTTGGTTGGCTCACAGGTTTAAGGTCTGTTCCTTGTTATAGGACTTGGGTCTGTTCTCCATACCAAACCTTTCCTTTCCTTGTTATAGGACTTGGGTCTGTTCTCCATGAGATATTTAATTGTTGGAATTTTATTTGAAATTGTGTTGCCTTGCCTGTTGTTGGACTTTTGAAGGAGTAATCAATTTACTTGCTCATTTCATATATGCATTATAGGATCATGTGTGTGCCACTAGATAAACCGATTCTATCTACATTTTAAGATCCTACCTACATGATCCTAGCTATTCCAAGCAATGCATGAGAGAAATCTAAGCTCGTGATGCTCCTGCGAAGTCTCAGCTTGCTGCACTTCCTCCTTGCTCACACCTCTTCTATTTTTTAGTATGCGTGTGTTGATTTTAATGGTATTAAGCTAGCCAGCCAATTACTCTGCTCTTTTTCGCAGTGTAGCCTGGCGATGGAAGACCCTGGCGCAATGGTTCTTGAAGGTGAGGCAGAGGAGCCATGGCTGTAGCCACTCAATCCAGTTGTCATACCTCAAGGTCTACAATGAGAGAATGAGGGACTTATTGTTTCCTGGTAGACCACTACTCCAGAGAAGCCATGGTCATTTCTTTGGTTTCTATAATCTTTTCTAGCTTCATATATGTGTGATTCCATGCTTATATAAATGTGTGATGCCATGGTCATTTCTTACTTTCGTTTTCCTTTGTTGATTTTTTATTTGACGCTTGCTTACATCCTTACCACGGTCATCATGGATGATTGCCGGAGTTGAGACCGATGTACCTAACCGGCAAGGAGCAGGGCAGCCGTGCGAAGTAGGATGTCAGGGAGGACCAGGAGAATTAAGCCGCTCGAAACCGGTCTGGTTCATCTGCGCTGGCCAACAGGGGAAGCGCGGATGGTGGCATTGCAAAGGGACAGCGACCGGGCAGAAGGTGGCACCGCTCGGGTGGCCGGCGAGCTGCAAGGATGGGTTGCTGAAGGGGTCATAGGATTATGGTATCGAGTGAGCATAAAGAAGAAAACACAGTACTAATATTTGATAATACACGCGACAGAGGTACGGTCTTGCTCCCGGCATTTGCGCGATAGCGCACGAGTCATCTAGTTGATATAGAAGAAGGGGCCGCGGCAAAAAAAGAAAAGAGCACTACTACAAATCTAGCACTACTAGACAAAAAAGACCGAAACAAAAAAGAAAAGAGCACTACTAGAAATCTAGCACCCATGAGGATACAGATCAACCTACTCCGTCCAACCTATCTGAAAGAAAAATCGTCATTTTCTCAACTAATGATACACCTTTTGATCCAATATTATTATGATAGAATCTCCCAATAATAACATTTTTGTCGAAAAGGGGGTATACCCTGCCTCTGCATCGAGTGATGCACACAACCTGTTATTGCCTTATTGCAGTGTATCAACGTTTATAATTTATGGGTCACATAAGGTTGAAACATATATCAACCAACGAAAAAAGACAACATAAAGTAACTACGCATCTCAGAGTCGACTAATATGCTGCCACGTAGCCCGGCTGAAGATATCCTGTGTGACCTCCAGGAGCCGTGTACATCCAGTAACCATAGGACCTCGTTGGTCCGAAGGTAGGAGAAACGCCCATAGCTGAATCCAATGGACTGCCATATTGATTACCTGCAAAACATGAAAGTTTCTTGTTCGATTAAAAACCAAATTATTTCGACAGTTCCAAATCGACCAACATAAGCCTGAGACACCAATCCGAATTTGGGCCTTAGTCTTTCTATCAATCCCGTTCAACCAATTACCAAACATATTAGTAATATTAGATGGCGGTGTGATATTATATGTGCTATGAACAATAAGCCAAACAATTTTTGCAAAAGGACAGGAAATGAATAAATATTCTACCGTCTCCTCTGAGCCACAAAAAGAACACTTAGTACATCCCTGCCACTTCTGTCTAGCAAGATTATCTTTTGTAAGCATCACTTTTCTATTAAGAAACCACATAAACACTTTTATCTTTAGCGGTACTTTCAGTTTCCAAAGGTATTTACGCAAAATCTTGTGTGTCCATTCATCATGTCCTCGTACATAGACTTGACGGTGAACAAACCATTAGTCATTAATTTCCACACAAAAACATTAGGTGTATCCAATAATTGAACACTCATCAATCTGTGACATAAATGAGACCAAGCATCCCACTTATCTCCAATTAGAGCCCTCCTAAAACTTATATTAAGGGGTGAACTAGAAAGCACACTGTTAACGAAAACGTTTTTCCGTTGGACAATGTTATAGAGTGATGGGTATTGGGACTGTAACGAGGAATCGCCTAACCATATATCTTCCCAAAATCTAGTGGAACAACCATCTCCGATTTTAAAAAGACCTCGCTTAAAGTACTCATCTTTAACTTTCACGAGGCCCTTCCAAAATGGAGAATCAGTTGGTCGGGCTTCCACTTCTATGGGCAACCTGTCAAGCTAGACGAACCTCACACCGAATAGATGAATCCAACGACCAACCTGATGAAAAACAATAAGCCTGACGTCTGTTATTTTATGGTGATCCAAATCCGTTTCTATAAGTGAGAAGGCTAACGACGGAGCGAAGTGAGGCCCGTCGCCGGTAGGCTTGGGCCGAAGCGACAGGAGGACTGCCGGGGGTGCGGCGGCGATGCCCCCGCGGTACGGTACGAGTTGTAACCGACCAGGACACCGATTTTTGCCGACCTAGTTTAGGTCAGGACCACTATAAATACGTCTTGTAAGCCGCCGCCGGAGATAAGCCACACATTGTAAATCCCGGCGCGTTTGTAACCTCACCCCGAAATAGTGAAGTATTGCTGGCTGGCGCCCGTGGTTTTTCTCTTCCTTGTTGGAAGGGTTTTCCACGTTAAAATCTCGTGTCCCCCGTTGGTTTGATCTTGCTTAATTTCATCGTTGTTTTGCTATCGCTTGTAACAAGTGGTATCAGAGCCTTGGTTTCAGATTAGGGTTTTGCGATGGCATCGATGAAGTTTGATCTACCGTTGCTGGACTACAAGACGAGGTTTTCTCTGTGGCAAGTCAAGATGCGTGCGATCCTATCGCAGGCTTCGGATCTTGATGAGGCGCTGGATGCGTTCGGAAAGAAGGACGCGAAGGAGTGGACTCCTGAAGAAAAGCGCAAGGATCGTAAGGCTTTGTCATTAATTCAACTTCATCTATCTAATGATATCTTGCAAGAGGTGCTGCAGGAGAAATCTGCGGCAGCGTTATGGCTTAAGCTGGAGTCGATCTGCATGTCAAGGATCTAACCAGCAAGATGCACGTGAAGATGAAGTTGTTCTCGCACAAGATGCAGGAAGGTGGTTCTGTGATGAACCACTTGTCGATCTTCAAGGAGATCGTGGCCGACCTAGTGTCGATGGAGGTAAAATATGATGATGAAGATTTAGCTCTTCTGTTGTTATGTTCGCTGCCTAGTTCTTTTACAAATCTGCAAGATACCATATTGTTGAGCCGCGATGATCTAACCCTCGCGGAAGTATGTGAGGCCCTGCAGACCAGGGAAAAGATGAAAGGTATGGTGCAGACTGACGCATCACCCTCCAAGGGCGATGCATTGCAGGTTCGAGGCAGGCCTGAGCAGCGAGATAACAACTACAATAACAACAACAACAGAGATAAGAGCAGAGGCCGTTCAAAGTCCAAAGGACGAGACAAGTTCTGCAGGTATTGTAAGAAAACCAATCACACCATTGATGATTGCTGGAAGGTGCAGAACAAGGAGAAAAGGAACGGTACTTACCAACCGAAGAATAAATCTGATGGTAATGGTAATGGTAAGGTTGCTGTTGTTGCTGGTGATAATAGTTCTGATGGTGAATGCTTAGCTGTTTTTGCTGCATGTGTTACCCGTGATGATGAGTGGATTCTAGATACTGCTTGTTCGTTTCATATTTGCTGTAACAAAGATTGGTTCAGTTCTTATGAGATTGTGCAGACTGGAGATTTCGTGCATGTGGGGAACGACAACAAATGTCATATTGTTGGCGTTGGATCTGTTCAGATCAAGACCCATGATGGGATGACACGCACGCTGACGGGAGTGAAACACATACCATCTATGGCAAGAAACTTGATCTCGCTGAGTACCCTTGACTGTGACGGGTACAAGTATGCCGGAGGGAATAAACGCCTGAAGGTATCGAAAGGTTCTCTTATTGTTATGGTTGGTGATATGAATTCTGCCAAGTTATATATTCTTAAAGGTAGCACTTTGTCTGGTACTGCTGCTGTTATTACTAATGATGATCCAAGTACAACTAACCTTTGGCACAAGCGACTTGGACATATGAGTGAACTTGGTATGGCAGAATTGGTCAAGAGAGAACTGCTGAAGGACTGCAATATGAGTAAGTTGCCGTTCTGTGAACACTGCGTGTTTGGTAAGCATAAGAGAGTTAAGTTCAATGCTTCCGTTCATACCACTAAAGGTACATTAGATTATGTACATGCTGATTTGTGGGGACCTTCACGTAAGCCCTCTTATGGTGGTGCTCGTTATATGCTAACTATTATTGATGATTACTCTAGAAGAGTTTGGCCTTATTTTATGAAAAATAAAGATGATACTTTTGCTGCTTTTAAAGAGTGGAAAGTTATGATTGAAAGGCAAACTGAGAGGAGGTGAAGTTGCTTCGTACTGACAATGGTGGCGAATTTTGTTCGTATGAATTTGATGAATATTGCAGGCAGGAAGGCATTGTCAGGCATCACACCATCCCGTACACACCTCAGCAGAATGGTGTAGCAGAGCGGATGAACAGGACTATCATCTCCAAAGCTCGCTGCATGTTGTCCAACGCCCGCATGAACAGGCGTTTTTGGGCTGAGGCTGCCAACACCGCCTGCTACTTGATCAACAGGTCACCGTCCATTCCCCTTGACAAGAAAACTCCTATTGAGGTATGGTCTGGTGAGCCGGCTGATTATTCACAATTGAAAGTTTTTGGTTGCACTGCCTATGCTCATGTTGATAATGGAAAGTTAGAGCCTAGAGCTGTTAAGTGCTTATTTCTTGGTTATGGTTCCGGAGTGAAAGGATATAAGTTGTGGAATCCGGAAACTAAAAAGACTTTCTTCAGCCGGAGTGTTGTGTTTAATGAATCTGTTATGTATCAGGACAGTCTGACTACTGATGTTGTGCCAGATTCTTCTGATAAGGACGAACCACAGGTTCGTTTGCAGGTGGAGCAGATGGAGCACCTAGATGAGGAGGTAACAGAAACTGTTGATGAGGAGATTGTGCAAACCTCACCTCCTGTTTTGCAGCAACCGTCCATTGCTGCTGATCGGCCAAGGAGAAATATTGTTCCCCCTAACCGATTAATTGAAGAATGTGATGTTGTTTATTTTGCTCTAAGTTGTGCTGAACAGGTGGAGCATGAGGCTGAACCAGCTACATACACTGAAGCTATTGCTTCGGTTGATCGTGACAAGTGGATTGGTGCAATGCACGAGGAGATGCAATCACTTGAGAAGAATGGCACATGGGATGTTGTGCGCTTGCCTAAACAAAAGAAGGCCGTCCGCTGCAAGTGGATCTTCAAGAGAAAGGAAGGTTTGTCTCCTAATGAGCCTCCAAGATTTAAGGCAAGGTTAGTAGCTAAAGGTTTCAGCCAATTCCCGGTGTGGATTATAATGATGTGTTCTCCCCGGTTGTCAAGCATAGTTCTATTCGTACATTCTTCAGTATTGTTGCTATGCATGATCTTGAGCTTAAGCAGTTAGATGTGAAGACTGCATTTTTGCATGGAGAACTTGAGGAGGAGATATACATGGACCAACCAGAAGGGTTCATAGTGCCTGGTAAGGAGGATTTCGTGTGCAAGCTAAAGAAGTCCCTTTACGGTTTGAAACAATCTCCTCGACAGTGGTATAAAAGGTTTGATTCTTTTATGATGTCACATGGCTTTAAGAGGTCTGAATATGATAGCTGTGTGTACATTAAATTTGTTGATGAATCGCCTATATACTTACTGCTATATGTTGATGATATGTTAATTGCTGCCAAGAGCATGAAAGAAATCACTACATTGAAGAAACAGTTGAGTAGTGAGTTTGAGATGAAGGATCTTGGTCCTGCTAAGAAAATTCTAGGTATGGAAATTTCAAGAGACAGAAAATCTAGATTGCTATTTCTTAGTCAGGAGAATTATATTAAGAAAGTTCTTCATCGCTTTAACATGCATGATGCAAAGTCTGTTAGTACGCCTATTGCTCCTCACTTTAAGTTGTCTGCATTGCAATGTCCTAGTACTGATGAAGATATTGAGTACATGTCTCGAGTTCCATATTCTAGTGCTGTTGGTTCCTTAATGTATGCCATGGTGTGTTCTCGACCTGATTTGTCTTATGCTATGAGCTTGGTCAGTCGATACATGGCTAATCCTGGTAAAGAACATTGGAAAGCTGTTCAGTGGATTTTCAGGTACCTTCGCGGCACATCCAACGCTTGCTTGAAGTTTGGCAAGACTGGTGAGGGACTCGCAGGCTATGTGGATTCAGATTTTGCTGCCGACTTGGATAAGAGGAGGTCCCTCACAGGTTATGTGTTTACTGTTAGTGGATGTGCTGTTAGCTGGAAGGCTACCTTGCAGGGTGTTGTTGCAAAATCTACTACTGAGGCTGAGTACATGGCTATTGCTGAAGCATGCAAAGAAGCTGTTTGGTTGAAAGGTCTGTTTGCTGAGCTTTGTGGAGATGATACTTGTATTAACCTGTTCTGTGACAGTCAAAGTACCATTTACCTATGTTCCATGAGAGAACAAAGCACATTGATGTCAAATACCATTATGTGCGTGATGTTGTTGCACAAGTAAGCTGAAGGTATGCAAGATCAGTACTCATGATAATCCTGCTGATATGATGACAAAGTCAGTTCCTGTTGCTAAGTTTGAGCTTTGCTCGAGCTTAGTTGGTATAACTGTTTAGCTCAAGAGGCTAGTTGGCGCCAAAAGTGTTTTCTTTGATGTTTCAGGGTGAAGGATTGTTGATGCTACAAGATGGAATTGGCTCAAGGTGGAGTGTTATTTTATGGTGATCCAAATCCGTTTCTATAAGTGAGAAGGCTAACGACGGAGCGAAGCGAGGCCCGTCGCCGGTACGAGTTGTAACCGACCAGGACACCGATTGTTGCCGACCTAGTTTAGGTCAGGACCACTATAAATATGTCTTGTAAGCCGCCGCCGGAGATAAGCCACACATTGTAAATCCCGGCGCGTTTGTAACCTCACCCCGAAATAGTGAAGTATTGCTGGCTGGCGCCCGTGGTTTTTCTCTTCCTTGTTGGAAGGGTTTTCCACATTAAAATCTCGTGTCCCCCGTTGGTTTGATCTTGCTTAATTTCATCGTTGTTTTGCTATCGCTTGTAACAACGTCAAATCATGACAATACTTGAATAATAGGCACCTTCATGCAAAACACAATCTTTTGAACAACTAGACGATGTCGGAGACACCGTCAAAATAAGCCAATCCCAGAGGGATTGTTCATTGTTCATAACCGTGAAACACTAAATTCTACATAATTTTTTACTCTCCTAAAACTCTATCCACCGGCTCCTTTACATAGGCATTCAGGATACCTAGTCGGTTTGGATAGATTCAAACCGAAACACAAAATAAGATTCTAAGTAGCCCACAACATGACACGGCTGTGTCTTTCACAGCCAATACTCCACTACGACGATGGTGGTGAGAAAAAATAAGGAGGAAGCTAGGATGTGGTATTTCGTGGGGGCTAACATCCCGAGTATTTTGGTGTCGTAAGAGTAGAGAATGAAAATGACAAATCTTTTGCCTTGTTAAAAAAAAAGGTGTGTTAGACCTTGAGAAAGAGACAAACTTTATTTGCAGCTACAAATAAAGCGACCCCGATACATAATATTGAGAAATTTCACTTTTTCAACGCTTAACACCGAGGGAGCACAAGTTGCACTTGGATTTTCTCACAAAAAATGAAGTCTTATATATGCTGGAGTATAGTACAAGAGTAGCACACAATTAACGACCAGTTCATGCTCTATGGAAATGAGCGCACACACTCACGGATTATCACACTGAATGTCATTGCACTAGTATAGGATGAGCCGTGCGTGTCTACCCAGATGGCCCGGTCAGCGATATTTTGCCTAGAGAAGTTGCAACTTCTGACCATTCTGCTGGGTACGGAGTGTGGAGTGTGAAAGACACGATCCCGATGGCGCCAATAGCCATGATCAACATGACGAAGAGGATGATGGGTCTCTTCCCCCACTGCCCCATGATCCCAAGCGCAAACGGGTAGAGGAGCAGGAGGATCCAGATGTTGAACACCATGCCGAGCACCACGTGCTGCGCCTGGTCCGTGAAAAAACCCCATGCCGCGGCCTTGCTTATGGCCGCTCCGACGGCCGCAACGTTCACGACGGCCGTGATCCCCGCCCATTTCACCTCGAACATGCCGATCACGTGGATCATCGCTATGACCCCGACGAGGTACAGGATATACGTTCCGAATGGTCTCTGGATGTAGAACTGCTCGGAGAAGAGCCACATGACCGGGAAGAGGTTGTATGCCAGGATGAACACCGTGACGATCGGGTACGTTGACATGTTGAGATACGCGACACGCTGTAAAGGGTGGAGCCGATTGCCGGCGAGGAGTGCGTTGCTGTGGGAGAAGAACATCTCCAGTGATCCTCCCGACCACCGGAGCACCTGCAAGAGGCGCTCTGTCGCGGTGCATGCGGAAACCAGTCACCACGTCCTCTGTCGCGATGTTATACACCCACCCGACGTCTCTTCCCCAGGCAGTCCCATCCTCGTAGGTACACGTCATCAGGGTAGCCAGGTCGTCTCTGAGCGCCTCGTCGACCAGCACAGGCGTGATAGGCCGCTCTTGGATGGCGGCATCCGGCATCCAGTTTACCAATGACGTCGAGTTGCCGAACTCATCAGCCTTACCTACGAGCTTGATGTTATCCGCTCTATAACGTGCTGACTTCATCCCCGTAGAGTGCGACACGACGGAACATGGTGCCGGTGCCAAGGTAGGAGGGCCCTTGGAGGCCGTTGAGGGAGAGCATGGTGCCGTCGAAGAAGACACGATTGTGGTTGGCGTACACTGGTGGAAAAAGGGCCATTGGTCCCGGTTCCAAAGGGCCTTTGGTCCCGGGTTAGCCGCCGGGACTAAAGCCTCGAGACTAAAGGGGGGGTGGCCTTTAGTCCTGGCGGCCCAGGAACCGGGACTAGAGGCCCTCCACGTGGGCGCGGAGGGGGGGTGACGGGCCGGAAGCCTTTGGTCCCGGTTGGTATTACCAACCGGGACCGAGAGTTTCACTTTTTTTTTAAACCGAATGCTTTTTTTTTTGTTTTAACCGAATGCTTTTTTTTGTTTTAACCAAATGCTTTCTTTTCGTGTGGGGGGGGGGGGTTAAATCAATAGGTGCCGTGTCGCCGTGCCGTGCCGTGTCGTGTCGTGTCGTGCCGTG
Organism: Puccinellia tenuiflora; assembly: GCA_012064385.1. Lineage (NCBI taxonomy): Eukaryota > Viridiplantae > Streptophyta > Magnoliopsida > Poales > Poaceae > Puccinellia > Puccinellia tenuiflora. The sequence goes on from QRDG01000054.1 coordinate 198,283, forward strand.
TTGTGCCATACTGTCGGCGTGTCCGATGCCGTGTCGTGTCGTGTCGTGCCGTGTCAGTGGTACTACCATTCATATTTGATTCATATATACATACATAACGTTTCTCACACGTCGAGATCATGTTTCATATATACATACATAACGTCACACGCCGACATAATGTTTCTCACACGTCGAGATGATGTCAATTACATGTCCTCGGGTAAAACAAAAATTGTCAAGTGAAAAAATTCTCCATCTCTCTTCAGGACCGCGGAGTTAAAAAATCCCGCAATTTCCTCTTGAAGTTATTTTTCTAAATATTATTTTTCATTTTTTAAGTGTCAAAAATAACATTTTTTGTGAAGAAAGTACCAAAAATATGTTGCAAAATGACACCCACTTAATTTTCACAAATAGTACTACATATATGATGGATAATCCCCAAGTATTAGGAATTTTCTCGCTTTCTAACTAATTTTCGCCTACTTAAATGACTTTATGTTGCTTTCGAAAAGTAATAGAAATTTGAACTACAAGTGTGTGATAGTTTGCTCTGAATTTTTTAAAAATCATTTTAAGGTACAAAACTAGTGATTATATCACAGAACCGTCGATAGTTTTGAAAGATTTCACCCCTTTCGATGAATAGGCACGGGGGCCATTTTGACCATTTTTTCAAAAAAGTAAAAGAAAGTGAAAAAATACTCAAAAAATGGAATCCTTTGGCATGGAGTCCTTTTATGTTTACTAGTTGCTATGAAAAATGATAAACTTGATTTTTGACAAAGTTTGTAAAAAAAATCTTTCACAAAAAGTTTTATCATCTACAAACATATATAAGTTTCGAACCAAATGACCAAGATATGACCATCCCCGTGGCATAGTTTGTGATAAAGTGACCATATTCGGCACATAGGTGTGTCTTGGCATGGGAAATATTGGTACCGAACCGAGTTTCCAAATTATTTTTCCAAATATCATTTTTCATTTTTAAGTGTCAAAAATAACATTGTTTGTGAAGTAAGTACCAAAAATGTGTTGCAAAATGACACCCATTTAATTTTCACAAATAGTAGTACATATATGATGGATAATCCCAAGTATTAGGAATTTTCTCGCTTTCTAACTAATTTCGCCTACTTAAATGACTTTATGTTGCTTTTCGGAAAGTAATAGAAATTTAAACTACAAGTGTGTGATAGTTTTCTCTGAATTTTTTAAAAATCATTTTAAGGTACAAGACTAGTGATTATATCACAGAACCGTCGATAGTTTTGAAAGATTCCACCCCTTTCGATGAATAGGCATGGGGCCATTTAGACCATTTTTTCAAAAAGTAAAAGAAAGTGAAAAAATACTCAAAAAATTGAATCCTTGGCATGGAGTCCTTTATGTTTACTAGTTGCTACGAAAAATGATAAACTTAATTTTTGACAAAGTTTTAAAAAATTCTTCACAAAAATTTCTATCATCTACAAACATATGTTAGTTTCGAACCAAATGACCAAGATATGACCATCCCCGTGGCATAGTTTGTGATAAAGTGCCCATATTCGGCACATATGTGTGTCTTTGCATGGGAAATATTGGTGCCGAACCGAGTTACCAAATTATTTTTCCAAATATCTTTTTTTTCATTTTTAAGTGTCAAAAATAACATTGTTTGTGAAGTAAGTACCAAAATATGTTGCAAAATGACACCCATTTAATTTTCACAAATAGTAGTACATATATGATGGATAATCCCTAAGTATTAGGAATTTTCTCACTTCTAACTAATTTCGCCTACTTAAATGACTTTATGTTGCTTTCGAAAGTAATAGAATTTAAACTACAAGTGTGTGATAGTTTGCTTTGAATTTTTTTAAAATCATTTTAAGGTACAAAACTAGTGATTATATCACAGAACCGTTGATAGTTTTGAAAGATTCCACGCCTTTCGATGAATAGGCATGGGGCTATTTTGACCATTTTTTCAAAAAAGTAAAAGAAAGTGAAAAAATACTCAAAAAATGGAATCCTTTGGCATGGACTCCTTTTATGTTTACTAGTTGCTATGAAAAATAATAAACTTGATTTTTGACATAGTTTTTAAAAAATTCTTCACAAAAAGTTCTACCATCTACAAACATATGTAAGTTTCGAATCAAATGACCAAGATATGACCACCCCCTTGGCATAGTTTGTGATAAAGTGCCCATATTCGGCACATAGGTGTGTCTTGGCATGGGAAATATTGGTGTCGCACCGAGTTTCCAAATTATTTTTTCAAATATCATTTTTCATTTTAAGTGTCAAAAATAACATTTTTGTGAAGTAAGTACCAAATATATGTTGCAAAATGACACTCATTTAATTTTCACAAATAGTAGGACATATATGATGGATAATCCCCAAGTATTAGGAATTTTCTCGCTTTCTAACTAATGTCGCCTACTTAAGTGACTTTATGTTGCTTTTCGGAAAGTAATAGAAATTTAAACTACAAGTGTGTGATAGTTTGCTCTGATGATATGGATGTCATATTTGGATTCCTCTCATTTTTCTAATCAATTTAGATATTTTATTTGTTAAATTTCGCTTTACGGATTTAAAGATACGAATTATTTTATATTCGATGAAAAACAGAAAAAAAATAAAGCTATGCCGACGGCATTGCCGTCGGCGTAGCCCTGTGAAGCTATGCCGACGGCTTTGCCGTCGGCGTAGCCATATACGCCGACGGTTAATCTACGCCGACGGCTATTTTTCTGCGCAGTCCAACTCGCCCCTTACGCCGACGGCCACGACAAAAGGCCGTCGGCGTACATGTTGGCCGTCGGCGTAGCTCCGCATTCCTGTAGTGCCATGTGCCCGGCCATTGTGTGCCATCAGCCATCCACGTCGCACGTACATCGTCGCCTTTGTTACTCGAGCAGTTGTACGCGTCAGATCGTTGGCGGATGGTGTTTGAAAGTGAGTCTACCCTTACTTTGAACTCTTCATATTCTCTGCGCATACGCCTATGATCCATCATGAATTCCCCAGCCATACCGCCGATGTATGGCTGTGTTTTCATCCCGAAATAGTTCTCCGGGGACCTTGGCTCGACGCAATGCTTCCGACAAAACGGGACCCACATCGCGGCGAAACTGGCAACCTCGAGAATGGTCTCATAGTGCACCAGCGTGCCGCCGTCGTCGGAGAGGTAGCAGGTGTACTTGTCGACGGGGTAGTCGGTGGCGAGAATAGAGAGGATGGTGTTTACCGTGTACAGAATGGGCTCGTCGACCGGGTCGACAGTGGTGACGAACAGGTCGTTGCCCGGAAGATTGGCTTCGCTGGAGGAACCGTACTGGTCAGCGAGGACGGCCAGGTCCGGGACGCGTTTGATGGGGTTCATCTTGGGGAGCTGGTTGAGCATCCATGAGAAGCCGAACCATGTATCCGTAACCATGGACGTGGTCACACTCTCTTCGTTGTCTGGTGGATACCGTCCTTTCCTCCCCTTGACCCTCTCCTCTACAGCTAGCGCCGGCCTCTTGCTCCCCATCGTCGACGGCCATGGTGGCCGGCGGTGAGTGGGAGGGAGGTCTGGATATGTATAGTGGTAGGTGTAGGGCTGCTCGGTTCATGCCGTCTTGGATCTTCTCGCTGGAGCTCGCGGTCGGCGTCCGGTGGTGGGTTGGTTCCTCTCTCTATAGATTTCCATGGTGGAAATTGATGGCTGGTGGCGGATCTGGCTAGATCCTCTTCAATAAGACCGATTTTGGGTCGGGACGGGGGCGGATCTTGGGTGTTGTTGTCTTCTCGTTTCTTCTTGTCCATGGTGGCCGAGAGGAGTTCGGGAGGGAAACCCTATCCGTCAAGGAGTCCTGGTGTTGGCCTGTTTGGCGTCGTTGTCTTCTTCTCTGGCCTGGGCTAGAGACGATGACGATGATCTGGTGGTGGCTCGGGGATGATTCCCCGCTTTGGTGGTGGTTTCTCCGTAGCTGCCTTGGTGGACGGGTTAGTTTCTTCCTAGAGGTCATGGCGGTGCGTCCTTCGCTGGCGTGCTGCTGCGGATGTCCCCCTAGTGATGCCATGGCGAGCCTTGAGGTCGACTTGCTCGGCTTCGGCTCCATATCTTGCTCAGGTCGGGGCGTGACCCCCGCCGATGTTCGATCTACGACGACGAGATCTCGCTTCTGGCGAGTGGATCATGCGGCGACTCCAACGGGATTTGTTCCCTATAGGCCTGTGCAGGTGAATCAGCGACCGTCTTGCTGTTCTTCGTCCTCCTCTCCGGCGGTGCGACGACGGCGTCTTCGACGGTGGCGGATCGTCTTCTTCAGTTTCCACCTGGGGTGTGTGCGTCATTTTTTTGTTTCTCAGGGTGGTTTCTGTAAATTTGGGACAGCTGTCCACTGCCTGGATGCTTCCAGCACTTCCCCGATGTATTTCCTGTTTTATTATTAATCCAGTTGCAGTTTCTAAAAAAAAAAAAAAAAAAACCATGGACGTGGTCCAGAGCCACATGCCGTCGTGGTTTTTGTGCTTTACGCGCCACCCAGAGAAGGCAACGACAACGATCAGACGCAGGAAAATCACAAATCTGTTACAAATTAAACGACGACAATCGCGTTAATAAGTTTACAAGTAATCTGTTCACTAATATACGACGGAGGCGGCGTTTCGGGTCACGGGTACGTCCGCACCCGTTGTGTAAAAAAAATTAAAAACTTTTTAAGGTGTCAAAAAATTCTAAAAAAATATCGGGTATACATCAGAAAATTTTGTGTTGGCACAAAAAGTTTCGCGGTGAAAAGAGATTTTTTTTTATCTGTGCAAAAAAGACAAAAACATGTCCTGTACAAAGTCATTTTGTATTGTCTGAATTTATCTTTTTTGCACAGCTCACAAAAATGTCTTTTCACCACGAATTTTTTTGTGGTAGCACAAAATGTCTTGAAGTATATGCAAAAAATTTATTTTAAATTTTTTGACATTTGGAAATTTGTTTTTTGTGTAGTGGGTGCATCTGCACCCACTACCGAAATGGATTTCCGCTTATTATAGCTATTTTAATATTAACTACATGCATACTAATTAGTGGACATACATATTAAATTGCATCTACATACATATGAAGTAGGAAAAAGCCACAATGTTTTATATTGGTGAATGGAGGGAGTATAATAAATGATCTAAACATGCAAGTAAGACTGATATGCAGACCTGTAAGGATGCAGGATGCTGCCTTTGACCTTCATGGTTCGGAACAGCAGTGGCCGGCTGTCGTCACTGTCTCCCTCGTCGGCGGCCACCCACACATCACCCTTGGCGTCGCCGACCCGCTTGGCCGCCGGCGAGTCCGCTTCCTCGCTGCCGCCGCGCCCACCCTCTACGTCGGCCAAAGCATAACCGTCGGCCGGGGCCTCGACCCGGAGGGCGTTGGCTCTGCGAGTGACTGCCGCGGCCATAGTGTAGGCGCCGTGGCCGATGTCGAAGAATACACAGTGCCCGTGCACCCAGGTAGTTAGTCAACTGAGCTCCCTTACTCGTGCGGACAAGGTGCTTGCCCGGTATTGGAATATATAGCTCTCACCGGCAGACGCACTACGGCTACGGTGCTGGGTTGCTATAAACAGTCAAATATTGCAACTGGAAGCCGCCGCACGTACGGTGGCGCTATCACTTTCATGCCGATCAAATGCTAACTCACCTACCCCATAATTATTACTATACTACTACTACTACAGTAGTACTCTATCCATTCCACAATATGAGATGTTTTAGATTTTTGCTACATTCACATGTACACACATGTATTTAGACACATTTTATTGTATAGATCCATTCATTTTAGTTCGAATCTAGACAACATATATAACGTCTACAACATCTTATATTGTGGAACAGAGTGAGTATATGACTATGTCTAAACTGGAGTGACATCTGTGGCGAAGATGTGTAGCCTTACACTTGTAGAAGCGAAGACATATGACTCCACGTCAGAAGGAAACCAGTTGGACGGAAAGGTACCGGATATGAGGTTGTACCACTGGCATGCACGTACTTACACTTTACTCTCAGTTAACCTCTTTAAAAAATGAGCTTGTCCTAGGAGGAATTTGGGATAAGATTTTTTTAATAGGTAGAAGTGAGGCTCAAACCATGACTGGCTACCTCGCCATCTCATGTGGGACTTTTTATGAATAATTATGTTCTTCTAGAAAACCGTCTGACGGGTAGGGGTAAAATCCCCCCCCCCCCCCCCCACCCCACCCCCATGGGACCTATGGTCCTTTTCATTTGTTTCTCTATTACCTGTCTCTTTAGTTGTCTTTATTGTTTTTTCTAAGTTAACCTAGCTATTTCTCTTCTTTTTCTCGCTTGGTTGTGCTCCACAACTCCGCGCTCTGATCTATGCATTGCTTCCCCACTTGATGCCACCCCTGATTGGTTTATATTGACATATATGATCATGTCAAAACATATTGCATATTAGTTTGTGCTAAGTCAAACTTTATAAAGTTTGACCATGTTAATGGAAAAAATCAACATACTCGGTATCGAAAAAATACACTATGCAAATAAATTTCATGGTGAGATCTAGTGATATTGATGTGGTATTGTAGATTTTCTTTCTATAAACTTGGTCAATGTTTAACTAGAAAATACGCGCTTGGCATGAAGATTGTATTTTGGAAGTTGAAATTAAATTTTGACATGAATATTGTATTTTTGAAGTTGAAAACGAAATTGTTATATCGGTTATCTAATTGTTGTGGTTCAAAGCCGTGATATTTTCAATGTCGGTCTCAGTTGAAACATCTGACTTTTGGGGTCAAAAGCTCCAATCTTGATTGACAAAATATGATTTTGCCATTGAAGGCTTCTATGACCAGATTAGAATTAAACTCTAATTGGGGGTGTCTTGATAAATGTGATCAGTGTGAGGTGAAAGGGCATGTGACATATCTATCTATACTTCTTATAAGAGAAAGAAGAAAGTCTACTTTTCGTCCCTGAACTCTTGAGTAAGTTTACTTTTCATCCTAAAACTTCTATTTGGTCCAAAATAAACCTTGAACTCTTGAAAAAGTTCACAACTCGTCTGACCATGGTAAATGGTGATGTGTATTGCCCCATCGATGTATCCTTTTAAAGCTGACCGGCTAGTTGCGCCTCCCGGCTTGAAGTAACGAGCATGGCATCATGAATCGACCAGGAGGTTCCTCCGATGAGCGCATCTATGACGGGATGACGTCGGTGAGTGCAATGAGAATGCTGAACCTGACATCTGTCTGAGCGAGTAGGGATGTCCGGAGGTGTAGACGGGTTAGGGATGCGGGTGAGTTGGGTTGTGGACAGGTCGGACAAGCTTGAGGGTCGTGCACGAGTAGGACCACGTAGACTACCTGTACCACATCAAAGTGGGTCGCCGTGGGTGCTCTGGAGGTTTGGAGAATTTAGCTTCAGTTCTTATTTAGCCTGGTTTACCATTTTTTATGCTACATGTTGCCCACACAAGCGTTTTTCTTGAGTTAAATGTGACATGGGCTTTTATAAGAGTTTAAGGTTTGTTCTATACCAAACAAAAGTTTTAGGAGTAAAAGTGAACTTCATGAAGAGTTCAGGAATGAAAAGTAGACTTTCTTCTCAGAGAAAACCCCACTAACATGCATTAAATTACTCTATCTCTACATATAAGGTGTCCACATCATCCACTATTTGAATCATTCATTTATCCATGTCATCACCACATCATCCACTATTTGAGACATTTAGTTATTTGTGTTATTTCATATTTATTAATAATATTCATCCATACATGCAAGCTATTCACATAATAAATTATTTTAGCCATACAATTTTGCACATCATCAAATTTTAGCTATTAAATATAAGAATTAAATTTTTATTTTTTACTATTGTGGCTAATGAAATCCTCCATATTTAAAAAAACATTTCATGCATCAAATATCCTTCTTTTAAACTTTTTTTTAAGTTTTCTGCTGCATCGTGTGGGGTATCTTTCTAGTGTAGAGAAAGATAACAGCGGAGGAGTAGGTTGCCTCGATCTTTAACAAAAATTGTGGAGTGATTGGCGCAGGTCCTTGTAAAGACTAACGCATATTAGCGGTCCTTGACCAGCTAGTACATATGGTAGAAAATAAAGCCATAAATAGTTCAAAGCCTCAAAAAAAATCTACTCGATATAACTACTAAAGAGAGGTGTATATGGTAGAAAATATGTAAAGCCATAAATAGTTCAAAGCCTCGAAAATAAATAACACAAGTTAGATTTCATCTTAAAATTGCAAGGTAATCATGTATTGGTAATGACTTAACTGGGCGAAAAATTGTCTGGACCTTCTGAATGTTGTTGTAGCATCCACTTGTCCGCCCATAACTTTCTGGGCCTGCTCGGGAGGTGCCGGGCACGCTCGACACATTGGAGCGGCTCACGTGCCACCCACTCTAGCGCGCGGTTGATCCATCGAGAGAATTTTATGTGGTTAAGTGGATGGTGTGCCATTTTTTTACGGGTTTGGATTATATGACATGCTCATCCATAAGTGATCCATTTCTAGGATTTATGGTGGCCATGCGCGCGTGTGTCAAGTTTTATTACGGGTTTGGATTATATGACATGCTTACCCTTTTCTTCAGGGCTTGCTTCCAAGGCCTCAATAGTTTCCCCACGCTCAATAAGAGTGCTCATGATTTTAAAGAGGTTAGCTTGGGCACTTTTATTGCTAGGAAGGGCTTTAAGAATCATTAGACCTTTATTTTGAAGAAGGGCATTAACTTTTTCCATATCATCTTCTTCATCATTATTATCATTATCATTATTATCATCATTGTCATTACTAGAAGAAGATTTAGCCATAAGACAACGAGAGGTGGATGAAGAAGAATAATTAATTTTTGAACTACTCAAGTTCAAATCTTGTTCCACAATTAATTGGGTTTCCTCTACATTAATATTCATGCAAGAGTTAGAGGGAACACAAGCATTTTTATCATTGGAACAAGATAAAGCAAGCATATCATCATTAGATTTGTCTAAGCAATTTTTGGATGGTATGCGAGGACTATCAACACTAGCATGTATGACATTTATAGTGCTAGAAGAGTTTAAGTCCAAAGATGAGGCATTACAACAAGATAGAGATAAAAGATCATAAAAAATGAGATCACTATCAAAATTGCAAGACCTATCACTACTCACCATCACATTAGTTTGTGGCTTACCACATTTTGGTGAAGTAGATGAAGACGAGAGCTCGTCACGGCCGGAGGTGGAGGGAGAACAATCATCCTCAATAGAGTTGGACACTCCATATTTTTCTTGAAGCTTGGTCCAAAGCTCATGAGCGTCCCGTAGAGGCAAGATTGACTCAAACACTACAACACTCACAAATTTGCAAAACTCATTAGAGGCTAGAGCATCTAGATATAAGTTTTTCTCATCCTCTAAAGTCGTACTTTCGTAATCCTTTGGAGGAGAAAAACCTATATCTAAGATACGCTCAATATTGGGGTCCAAGACCCGTAAGTGATTAAGCATATGAGTTTTCCAAACATTAAAATTTGTGCCATTAAATCTAAACAAGGAATTGTGCACTAAATCCCTAGACGACATCTTTACTCTCTAGGCGGTAAAGCCAAACAAGAGAGACGAGGCTCTGATACCAATTGAAAGAACAAGCTATGCCCGGATGTCGCCTAGAGTTGGGGTGAATAGGCGATTAAAACTTTTTCTATTTAGGTGCTTGATAATTGCGGAATAAAACTAGGAGATTAAATTAACAAGCCAACAACCTAAAAATCTAGGTTTACCTAAAGTGCACCAACAACTTATGCTAAACAAGGCAAGCAACAAGGTGATAGCTAGATATAGACTTCAAGCACGATGGCTATCACAATGTAAATTTGCATAAGTAAAAGCTCGAGTATAGAGATAACCGAGGCACGCGGAGACGAGGATGTATTCCCGAGTTCCACCTTGTTAAGGGAGTACGTCTCGTTGGAGGGGTGTGAGCTCGCCACAAAAGGCCTACTCAAGATGCCACAAAGGCCTCACCCTATTCTCCGATGAACCGCACGTCCGCACCCAAAGGTTTGGTTCACCTTCCACTATCGGAATCCTTCGGGGCGGATTCCGGAGCCCTTACAACTTTTGGGGCACACACCCACAACTCAATTGGGGGCTCCCAAAACTTGCCGAAGCTTCACAAGTCGAAGTCTTCACGGCACCACAACCGTCTAGGGTCCAATGACCCAAGAGTAATAAGCTCCCAACTTTCAATCCCACGAATCACCGTGGGGAGCACAACCCGATGCAACAAATGCAAAAGGGGAAGATCACACCAAGTGGTCAAATCCTTCACCCCAAAATCCAACCAAAGCAACTAATGCTATGGAGGGATTTAGGAGGAAGAACGGAGGAGAAACACCAAGAACTCCAAAATCTAGATCCAACGAGATTCTCTCACTTAGAGGAGATTTTGTTTGGTGGAGTAGTGGATCTAGATCTCCTCTCTTGTTTCCCTAAATTTGGGCAAGAATCATCGGAGGGAAGTGGAGGAATCGAGCTCTCAAAATGTTGCAACAATGGAGGGGAGAGAGAAAATGAGCTCAATGTAAAAATTGGGGAAGAACCCCTTTTTATAGGAGGCCACAAAAAGTGGCCGTTGGAGGCTAAAAAGCAGCTGCCAGGCAGCCCGGCCTGGGGCCAGGCCGGCCGGGAGTCAACGCAGCGAACGAACCAGCCAAAACAGTGCAGCAGCGAACGATAGAAGGAAAAACAGCCCAGCAGCGAACGATCGAAGGAAAAAAAGAAAAAACAGCACGACAGCAGGTGGCCCGGCCTTGGGCCGGCCTGCCGCGGGAGCTGGACCGGGTGGGTGGCCGAATGGGCCGGCCTGCCCCCGGCCTTGGGCCGGCCAGCGGTGCGCGGTGGGCCGGGCAGGTGCCCGAGCGGTCCGGCCTCGCCCCGGCCTAGGCCCGGCCAAGCCGGCCAGCTGCCCTTTTTTTTCTTTTTAAATTTCTGTTTTAAAAAACGATCGAACCGAAAACGCAATAACTTTCGCATACGAACTCTGTTTTCGATAATCTTGGACTCGTTGGAATCGTCACAACAAGAACTACAAGAATATGCATAGAAACATCATAGTCCAATAATATATTATAAAAATAAATGGGGAAAGGTAAAAACTCCCATTTGCAAATCGGAAATGCAATAACTTTCACCCACGAACTCCGTTTTTGATAATCTTGGACTCGTTGGAATCATCACACCGAGCACAAAAAGATTATGCAGAGAAACATCATAGTCCAAGAAGATATTATAAAACCAAATGGGGAAAGTTAAAAACTCATTTTCGCAAACCGGAAATTCTATAACTTTTGCAAATGAAGTACGAATGAAATAAAACAAATTTTGTTGGAAAGAGGACGACAAATGCTACCTATGAAAATGGCAAACAAGTAATACAGATTTTGCAAAGAAATGGAAGAGATAAATCTCCCGCACGGATGAACCGGCAAAATCTGCAATACCGAAACTGCAATAGAAGACGCATATGAAAACCGTTTTCGGTGTACTTGGCTTTGTCATGACAAGCACGACAAGCACCAAGACCACACCACGATAAGGGATAAATAAGAACCAATAAAGATGATTGCATGGATGCAAAGTTTTGTGCTCTCTACGGCGATACGATCACGATATTCGATCGAGAGCCCCTCTTGATAGTACGGTTATCTATCCTATAATCCGGTCTCTCACTAAACAATATGAGACTAGTAAAATAGAAACCCTATCAAGATCATACATTTGCCTTGCGCAAAAATACACTTGAGGTCGATGAAGACGGTCTTCAACTCCTCAAGACGCACCACCTTTCTTCATTGCGCTTCGCTCGGTGAAGTTTCACTTGTTGCTCCCCCATACACCAAGATGGGAGAAGCACCCTTCGGCATATCTTCACTTGGCCTTGAGTGATGATCAACCCGCACAAATCCTTGATCAACACAAACTTCTTCCCTTAACCTTGATTCCAACAAATGGAGATCAAGCAACTCAAATGGACACACCTATAAATATAGTTCAATGCAAACATTAGTCCATAGAGATTGTCATTAATTACCAAAACCATGCATGGGGGCAACCATGCACTTTCACTGTCTTGGCTTTGTCCAAGATAGCCGCCAAGGCGTCGCCGGCAAGGTCGAAGAGAAGGGGGGAGATTGGGTCCCCTTGCCTCACCCCACACAAGGACCTAAAGTAAGGACCAATGTCCCCATTAATGTTTATGGTCGTTTTCCTAGACATCACGATCTGCATAACCCAGCATATGAAGCGCTCATCCAACCCACGACGCTCGAGGACCCGGCGGAGAAAAGCCCAGTCCAAACGATCATATGCCTTCTGGAAATCCAACTTAATTAAGGAAGACACCCTTAAGATGTCTAGCCTTGACCTCATGAACAACCTCATGAAGAGCCAGAATCCCATCATGGATAAATCGTCCCTTGAGAAAGGCGAACTGATGTTGGTGAGCGAGGCGCTCCACAACTGGTGCCAAGCGTGTTGCGCAGACTTTGGCAATCAGTCTCTAGATGACATTGATCACCGTGATCGGCCTAAACTGGCGGATATCTGTGGCCCCTACGACCTTAGGGATCAAGGTAATCACGCCAAAGTTGAGGCAAGACATAACCAGTGTCCCATTATAGAACTCCTGGAACATTGGCATAATCACCACCTCAAGAACCTCCCAGAATTTCTGGAAGAAGGAGACAGGAAGGCCATCCGGGCCCGGGGCCGAGTTGGCCTTCATCCCCAATATAGCTCTGCGCACCTCCTCAGGGCTGAAAGTGATAGTAAGCTCCCTATTCTCGTCAACCAAGACTAACGCCCCTAAGGGCCAGAAGTGTGCTGCCAAAGCTACCCCCGTGCGGGGCCCCTCCGTAAATAACTCCTTATAGAAGGAGTAAATGTGGGCGAATAGATCATGGGCCTCCTCTAAGAGGAGGCCATCCGCCCATAAACACGGGATAGAGCACCTGCGATGGCGGCCATTGGCAATGGCATGGAAGTATGATGTATTAGCATCTCCACTAAGAATCCAATTCTGATGACTACGCTGTCGCCAGAATATCTCCTCGCCTCTATAGATATCCATCAAGGAGTTCTCCAAAGCATACCGCTACAACCAACCATCAGCGGAAAAGCCTATCGAGAAAGCCACCTCATCGAGCGTCTGAATCTGGCCGAGGATGTCCGCCTTATTCTTTCGCACCTCTGCGCCTAAGTTCGCGCCCCACCCACGCATAAATTGGCGCACGACTTTAGCACAATGGTGCCAAATGTCAACCGCATTATAGGCGCGGGGGGGGGGGGGGGGGGGGGGGGGGGGGAGTCGCGACCGCCAAGTCCCACTTCTGGCGAACCGCCTCCACAAAGCCCGGCTGACTGAGCCAGAACTCCTCAAAGTGGAAGCGGTTCGACCTCGGCGTGGCCCCTCCTCCTGAAGAAAGGAGGAGGGGGGAATGATCTGAGCCAATCCTAGTAATCGCACGAAGCGAGCACAAAGGAAAAGCAACTTCCCATTCCACGGACACTAACACTCGATCAAGCACACTCCGAATCGGGACAACCTAGTTGTTGGACCACGTATAACGCGCCCCAACTCGGCTGATCTCTCATAAAGCCAGGTCAGCCATCCAGTCGTTGAACATGCACATCCTAGGGAGGTCCACATTATCTGAGATTTTGTCATCAGGGGAGTGAATAAGATTAAAATCACCTGCCACCACTATAGGAGTGTGGCATCGCTCCACCTTTGACCTGAGCTCATCTAAGAACTCAACAGACCTCCTATGATATGCAGGGCCATAGACAATAATCACCTCCCAACGGAGGTTCAGTCGTCTATGGGTGAGCAACATGCTCACAAAGAACTCCCCGCGATCCATATCTTCTATCTCAAAGGTATCCTCCTTGGCACCAAGGAGGATACCCCCTGAGTGTCCCGTTGCCAGGAGCCAATGCCACGAGAACTTGTGGCGACTAAGGCTTTCCAGCTCCGAGATCAAGAAGTCCTGACGAATCGTCTCTTGCAATCCCACAATGTCCACATCTTCGTCTCTAAGATAGTTGATCAACTGGCGGCAACAGCCCTCCTGCCCAAACCCCCTCATGTTCCAAATGAATGTGAGGACATTCATTGAGAAACAATGCCAGGGTTGGTCCCCTTAGGAGGGACTGATTGGGCCCTACCAGAGGTTGAGGGTCGGGATGTTGCCTTAGGTGGCCTCCCGCGCCTCTTCCCCGGCTGGGAAGTAGGCACGGCAACTGTGGCATCCTCCGGCCTAGCAGGGGCTCCACTGCCGGACCCTCGTGCCTCCTGCACATGTCCAGCTGGATCCGGGGGCCCCTGCCGCTCATGCTCCGCCTGAGCACGAGCTGCCGCTAGGGCCCCCTCATAGACCTCCTTAGCCTTGATGGCCGCAATCTGCTCAAGGCGAGGCCCTCGCTCTCCACGGAAAATAATGTCACAGTCCCCCGCAACCTGAGCTAGATGAGACAGCGGAACAGAATCGAGAACCGAAAAACGGGAACCAGAAGGGGGAGAGGGAGGGGAAGGAGTAGGGGTGGGCGTAGGTCGAGACGTACCAGTCCCACTGTCGAGCGCCTCATGACGGCGTGACGCCACCATCGTGATAGTAGGCTCCACTGCCTCACCTCCAGTCCTAGCCCTCGCCAAGCGCGCGCTGTGGCGGCGAGTGCCCGGGGCAGGAGGGGAGGACCGGTGGCGCCTAGGGCGCCCCCTGGTGCCAGCCACAGGAGTGTCGGGGAAGATCGTGACTGGCTCCAGGACTGGTGCTGCCGGGGTGCCTGGGGAGCGGGTGTAGCAGACCACGCCCGGGGAGCGCGGGGAGTCGGGGGCCAAGACCTCCAACCCCACACTCGTCGAGTCCTCAGAGACCTCCACCTCCGCCTGAGGAGAGGACTGAAGCCCCAGGGCCGTCGAGACGAGGCCGGAGAGGTCCATGGATCCCGGCCCCTCACAGAGGTTGGAACCGTACTGTGAGAGCGGGAACCCAAAAGACGGAGGGGGGGGGGGGAGGATGGTGCGAGCGTCGTCGGTCCTCCCCAGCTTTGCCGGCGCACTCTTGGAGAGCGAGGCCGGCGCTGGAGGACACTATCCAAGCGAAGATGCCTGAACCTGGGAGCCCGCAAGAGATGCCCCCTCTGACGAGGGCGCAGCTGCAGAAGTCGGAGCAGAGGGCGCAGGAGGTGGAAGGGCGTCCGTGGCACGATGAGCGTCACCGTCAGACGGGTCGTCCTCTGAAGTGCCCCCCTCCTCGTCGTCGGACGGGCTGAGGTGAGGGGACGGCGCACGTCTGGTGGACCTCGGTCGGTCCACCTCAGACTCCAGCTCAACCACCAGGGACCTGCCCACCCCGTCGAAGTAGAAGGTGGGCAAGGGGATGTTGAGCTTGGAGGGATCCGGGGCCTTGACCCAGACCAGAACGGGGCCATCCCCAGGAAGGGAACTCACATCCACCTCCTCAAGGCGGCCAACAGCCTGGGAGATCAGCTCCACGAAAGCCACCTCCTTCCGCAGCTCATCGGGGATCCCGTGGATCCGGACCCACGCCTCGGCAAGGGGAGGCGGCGCGTCCGGGTCGGTGTCGGAGGGCCTGATGGAGACGCGAATGTTGTGCAGCGGAAGGGTGATGATAGCGCTCCAAGACACGTGGGCGAGGAGCTCAGCAGTGGGGAACGCCACTGTAAACTCGGTCGGGGAGCGCTCCCTCACCACCCAAGTCCACCCACGCTCCAAACCCTCAAGCTCGGAGCGAATGGTCTCAGCCAAGATCACCACCGATGGATCCAAGTCCTGCTCGGGAAGCATAGTCACCAGGGCCAAGTGGGCCGGAGAAGCCAACTTGATACCCCCGGTGTTCACATAGTAGAAGCCGGCATCTATGACATGCCCGTAGAACTCGAGGGAGGATGGAATCATCGGCGGGCGCGGGGCAGCAGCCGGGGCCCCGAGCACTGCTGCACCGGGCTGGTACTCGCCCGCGGCCGGGGTAGACGGATTCTTCTTTTTCTTGGACTTCTTCTTCTTCTTGGGCGGCTGAACCGGACCACCACGAGGTTGGGCATCGTCCTCACGGCGAGGTGACACGCGGGCGCACCCCTCTCTCCACGAGCCCAGCGCTGGCTGGGGCCGACCACCGTCCCTCGGAAGAGGAGGGCGACGGAACAGCTCGGCCCTCAGCGCCTCCTCCCGTCTCTGACCGCCCGGAGAAGCACCACGGCGGGCCGGTGACCTTGGCCGACTGCGGACTGGAGGCGCACCGTGGCCTCCCCGAGTGAGCTCCACCGGCGAGCGCGAGCGGTGGGGGGAAGAGCGGCGGGGAGGAGAGCGGGAATGGTGGGGCGAAGACCTCCTGCCCGGAGAACGTCGTGGCGACGGGCGGTAAACCGCATCCGGGGCATGGGGCGAGGACGCGCGGGTCGGGGAGGGAGGGCGGGCGCCACGGCGCGGCGGAGAGGGGCTCCGACATCGCTTCATCTGCGCGTCGGCAAAGGACCGCTGCAGAGGCGGCGGTGGTTTGTGGAGGCGTATGCGACGAGCCCGAGCTCCGTGTTTCGCGATTTGCTCCTGCGAGGCGGCGGACACTAGGGTTAGAACGAACGCACCCCGGTTAATCCAGAGCCAGGTCGTCGCCGGCCTGTTGGGCTGCACCAGCCCCGGCCATTAGCGGGCCCCTGGCCCACTCTGAAATCCTGGCTGCGCCACGGGATAACAGGCCGTGGGCCGAGAATCCCACTAATGGGCCTAGGGTTCACCGCCAAAACCGGCCCAGGGCCCAGCAAGGACGGGGTCGAGCCGCCGCTCGGAGTCACCACTGTCCCCGATGACGCCGCCATCTCTCCGCCGGTCGCCTGCGCCGGTTCCGGCTGGAGCGCCGCCGCAGAGCCCCTCTCTGCAGCAGCCTCTCCGGCCAGACCAGCCCGTGCAGGTCCCGCTCGGGACCCACCGTCAACCAACGGGTGTGACGGCGGCGCGATATGCGGCGGCGGTCGACGCGCCGGCGTGCTTCGGGAACCACGCCTAGGAGCAGCGCCGCGCCGTTTGGGAGGGGTCGCCCGCGCCAAGAACTCGCCAAGCGTTGGCAGGGCCGGGGACGAGCACCGCCGCGCCAGCTCCAAGCGCTCCGCTTCGTTCGCCTCGTCTTCGTCGGCGACGTCCGCCCTGCGGCGGCCACGCAGGGATCCCGGGTCCCCCCTTACCACGGGGGACGCCGCATCACTAGGCGCAACCATGGCTAGCTCGGGGGAGGCGAGGGACCCCGGCGCCGTACGTGCTCACGCTGCTCAACAATCTGCTATGGCTCTACTCAATTTGATAATTTGATGCTACATTTGTTAATCCTATTTTTCACATTCAATTTGTGTGATTTTTCCATTAATATTTTTTTCGAATCCTACGAATAAAAAAGATGCCATATATGTATCATTCCATATTGAGCTCCAAAAAGTTTATTGTTGGGCAACTTATGTTGTTGCAAGTTTTGATTTTTACATTCGAATATATGATCCAAAGCTTTGGTCTAGAATTGGCTGAAATTCATTTTATTGAAGAGGGAAGTCCAACCGAAAACGACCATGTAACCCCTGCATCCACTTTCTCGTATGGCAGATGAAACTTCATTTTGGAGGAGGGTGCTAAATATACTGAGTGATCAGTTGTATTCAGCGACTGTGACCTGACGAAATGTACTTGAATAGGTTGTTGTGTGGTTGCACATTTTTCCTCACTCTTGACTTTGTGATGTGCTTCTCAGGCACAACTCACAACTGTCGCAATTCGCAACAATCAGAATGCACCAGAAACCTGACGCCTCATCTTAAAGTTTGTATAGTTGTGCTCATAAGTTTCACTTATTCAGCCTTATAGAATACATAAGACGAAACAAAAAGAATACAAAAGACGAAATGGTGGTCGAAGGATCACGCGGAACAAGGGCAAGAGAGCCAGTAACCGTTGCCCGTATGGTCGAGCATGCATACTCACTCACTGTATCGAGCCTGGAAACTAATGTGAGTGGGTGTGAATATCATGAGCACTCACTATCGATCTCACCACTAAGCTGTACGTAAAAAATCATACGTCCCGATCGACGCTCAAATCTCAGGCCACTAACTGCGCAACAGTAGAATTATAATTATATTATTTGCTTTAGTATGATCATCGTCGAATTCTACGTCACAAGGCTGTTAATGCAAGTGTAACATCAGGTTATTTCTCCTTTGTGTATCATATTCCGCACAAAAGAGCAAAGCCACCTACTGCGAGGAACGAGGAGAAGTTCAGAGTTTTACCAGCCAACCGTTAAACTTTGACATCAGGTACTATGGGAAGTGTCAAGACTCCAGAGCAGGCAACATAATTTCAGGAAAGCTACATTTAGGCAAAACTTGTAATATTGCCTGTGACATATACTGAAAGAAACGCAGTATCTGCCATTCTGGCTTCGCACTGGTCACAACAGGGACAAGGGATATCACCTTTCTTGTGAACAATCCTAGACACACTTTGCAGTTGCAGGCTTGTAGCTTGTCTTGAAATAAGAGATAAGCCATGGGTCGTCGCCTTTGAGGGACAGAAAAAAAAAGCAAGCAAACTGACATGCATGCCGCAACTAGTATCTCTGAGTTCCGTCGGTAGCTCTAAGAAAGATATATTTTACCTTTCAGCAAAATGTTCTCCAATTCGAATTGCAGGGAATATCGAGAAGCACGAGTTTCTTGTACAGTTCGTCCTCCTGTATGATTTGATTATATATGCGGTGTTTTCTCTATTTTTTTAAAACATGGCAAAAGACTTCCTATTTCATTGATTAAGTATGAAGGATATGTTTACGGTACAAGGCCTACGCCAAATACAAACTCCAGCTCAAAGAAACATGAGCGAAAAAACAAAAATCTACTCTTTTGGGATTAGATTCATCAAGCATTTCGCGCTGGCTATGACCGAAAGCTTTGCCTCTTTTTAGTATCCATGATGAGGTGTGAAGGCATATCAGAAACTCCAACAAACACCCTTGTGTTGCGCTCATTCCAAATTATCCATGAGACAAGGGTAATAATATAGATGACGCTATGTAGATGATGCCATTTGCGAGGGAGATGCGCATGCAAGACGGCTGCCGACTAGCAAGATCTAACATCAAGAAGATCCGCCAACATACGGGCAAACATGGTGAAGGCCCAACCAAGGGATGATCGCATTCCAAATCCGGGTGGAGCAGCGAAAGTGAAAAAGAAGATGAGCCGCTGTCTCGAGCACCTAGGGTATAACCCATGTTACAAACGATAGCAAAACAACGATGAAATTAAGCAAGATCAAACCAACGGGGGACACGAGATTTTAACGTGGAAAACCCTTCCAACAAGGAAGAGAAAAACCACGGGCGCCAGCCAGCAATACTTCACTATTTCGGGGTGAGGTTACAAACGCGCCGGGATTTACAATGTGTGGCTTATCTCCGGCGGCGGCTTACAAGACGTATTTATAGTGGTCCTGACCTAAACTAGGTCGGCAACAATAGGTGTCCTGGTCGGTTACAACTCGTACCGTACCAAGCCTACCGGCGACGGGCCTCGCTTCGCTCCGTCGTTAGCCTTCTCACTTGTAGAAACGGATTTGGATCACCATAAAATAACACTCCACCTTGAGCCAAATTCCATCTTGTAGCATCAACAATCCTTCACCCTGAAACATCAAAGAAAACACTTTCGGCGCCAACTAGCCTCTTGGGCTAAATAGTTATACCAACTAAGCTCGAGCAAAGCTCAAACTTAGCAATAGGAACTGGCTTTGTCATCATATCAGCAGGATTATCATGAGTACTGATCTTGCATACCTTCAGCTTACCTTGTGCAACAACATCACGCACATAATGGTATTTGACATCAATGTGCTTTGTTCTCTCATGGAACATCTGATCCTTAGTAAGATAAATGGCACTTTGACTGTCACAGAACAGGTTAATACAAGTATCATCTCCACAAAGCTCAGCAAACAGACCTTTCAACCAAACAGATTCTTTGCATGCTTCAGCAATAGCCATGTACTCAGCCTCAGTAGTAGATTGTGCAACAACACCCTGCAAGGTAGCCTTCCAGCTAACAGCACATCCACTAACAGTAAATACATAACCTGTGAGGGACCTCCTCTTATCCAAGTCGGCAGCAAAATCTGAATCCACATAGCCTGCGAGTCCCTCACCAGTCTTGCCAAACTTCAAGCAAGCGTTGGATGTGCCGCGAAGGTACCTGAAAATCCACTGAACAGCTTTCCAATGTTCTTTACCAGGATTAGCCATGTATCGACTGACCAAGCTCATAGCATAAGACAAATCAGGTCGAGAACACACCATGGCATACATTAAGGAACCAACAGCACTAGAATATGGAACTCGAGACATGTACTCAATATCTTCATCAGTACTAGGACATTGCAATGCAGACAACTTAAAGTGAGGAGCAATAGGCGTACTAACAGACTTTGCACCATGCATGTTAAAACGATGAAGAACTTTCTTAATATAATTTTCCTGACTAAGAAATAGCAATCTAGATTTTCTGTCTCTTGAAATTTCCATACCTAGAATTTTCTTAGCAGGACCAAGATCCTTCATCTCAAACTCACTACTCAACTGTTTCTTCAACGTAGTGATTTCTTTCATGCTCTTGGCAGCAATTAACATATCATCAACATATAGCAACAAGTATATAGGTGATTCATCAACAAATTTAATGTACACACAGCTATCATATTCAGACCTCTTAAAGCCATGTGACATCATAAAAGAATCAAACCTTTTATACCATTGTCGAGGAGATTGTTTCAAACCGTAAAGGGACTTCTTTAGTTTGCACACGAAATCCTCCTTACCAGGCACTATGAACCCTTCTGGTTGGTCCATGTATATCTCCTCCTCAAGTTCTCCATGCAAAAATGCAGTCTTCACATCTAACTGCTCAAGCTCAAGATCATGCATAGCAACAATACTGAAGAATGTACGAATAGAACTATGCTTGACAACCGGGGAGAACACATCATTATAATCCACACCGGGAATTTGGCTGAAACCTTTAGCTACTAACCTTGCCTTAAACCTTGGAGGCTCATTAGGAGACAAACCTTCCTTTCTCTTGAAGATCCACTTGCAGCGGACAGCCTTCTTTTGTTTAGGCAAGCGCACAACATCCCATGTGCCATTCTTCTCAAGTGATTGCATCTCCTCGTGCATTGCACCAATCCACTTGTCACGATCAACCGAAGCAATAGCTTCAGTGTATGTAGCTGGTTCAGCCTCATGCTCCACCTGTTTAGCACAGCTTAGAGCAAAATAAACAACATCACATTCTTCAATTAATCGGTTAGGGGGAACAATATTTCTCCTTGGCCGATCAGCAGCAATGGACGGTTGCTGCAAAACAGGAGGTGAGGTTTGCACAATCTCCTCATCAACAGTTTCTGTTACCTCCTCATATAGGTGCTCCACTTGCTCCACCTGCAAACGAACCTGTGATTCGTCCTTATCAGAAGAATCTGGCACAACACGAGCTAGTAGTCAGACTGTCCTGATACATAACAGATTCATTAAACACAACACTCCGGCTGAAGAAAGTTTTTTTAGTTTCCGGATTCCACAACTTATATCCTTTCACTCCGGAACCATAACCAAGAAATAAGCACTTAACAGCTCTAGGCTCTAACTTTCCATTATCAACATGAGCATAGGCAGTGCAACCAAAAACTTTCAATTGTGAATAATCAGCCGGCTCACCAGACCATACTTCAATAGGAGTTTTCTTGTCAAGTGGAATGGACGGTGACCTGTTGATCAAGTAGCAGGCGGTGTTGGCAGCCTCAGCCCAAAAACGCCTGTTCATGCGGGCGTTGGACAACATGCAGCGAGCTTTGGAGATGATAGTCCTGTTCATCCGCTCCGCTACACCATTCTGCTGAGGTGTGTATGGGATGGTGTGATGCCTGACAATGCCTTCCTGCCTGCAATAATCATCAAATTCATACGAACAAAATTCGCCACCATTGTCAGTACGAAGCAACTTCACCTTCCTCTCAGTTTGCCTTTCAATCATAACTTTCCACTCTTTAAAAGCAGCAAAAGTATCATCTTTATTTTTCATAAAATAAGGCCAAACTCTTCTAGAGTAATCATCAATAATAGTAAGCATATAACGAGCACCACCATAAGAGGGCTTACGTGAAGGCCCCCACAAATCAGCATGTACATAATCTAATGTACCTTTAGTGGTATGAACGGAAGCATTGAACTTAACTCTCTTATGCTTACCAAACACGCAGTGTTCACAGAACGGCAACTTACTCATATTGCAGTCCTTCAGCAGTTCTCTCTTGGCCAATTCTGCCATACCAAGTTCACTCATATGTCCAAGTCGCTTGTGCCAAAGGTTAGTTGTACTTGGATCATCATTAGTAATAACAGCAGCAGTACCAGACAAAGTGCTACCTTTAAGAATATATAACTTGGCAGAATTCATATCACCAACCATAACAATAAGAGAACCTTTTGATACCTTCAGGCGTTTATTCCCTCCGGCATACTTGTACCCGTCACAGTCAAGGGTACTCAACGAGATCAAGTTTCTCGCCATGGATGGTATGTGTTTCACTCCCGTCAGCGTGCGTGTCATCCCATCATGGGTCTTGATCTGAACAGATCCAACGCCAACAATATGACATTTGTTGTCGTTCCCCACACGCACGAAATCTCCAGTCTGCACAATCTCATAAGAACTGAACCAATCTTTGTTACAGCAAATATGAAACGAACAAGCAGTATCAAGAATCCACTCATCATCACGGGTAACACATGCAGCAAAAACAGCTAAGCATTCACCATCAGAACTATTATCACCAGCAACAACAGCAACCTTACCACTACCATTACCGTCAGATTTATTCTTCGGTTGGTAAGTACCGTTCCTTTTCTCCTTATTCTGCACCTTCCAGCAATCATCAATGGTGTGATTGGTTTTCTTACAATACCTGCAGAACTTGTCTCGTCCTTTGGACTTTGAACGGCCTCTGCTCTTATCTCTGTTGTTGTTGTTGTTGTAGTTGTTATCTCGCTGCTCAGGCCTGCCTCGAACCTGCAATGCATCGCCCTTGGAGGGTGATGCGTCAGTCTGCACCATACCTTTCATCTTTTCCCTGGTCTGCAGGGCCTCACATACTTCCGCGAGGGTTAGATCATCGCGGCTCAACAATATGGTATCTCGCAGATTTGTAAAAGAACTAGGCAGCGAACATAACAACAGAAGAGCTAAATCTTCATCATCATATTTTACCTCCATCGACACTAGGTCGGCCACGATCTCCTTGAAGATCGACAAGTGGTTCATCACAGAACCACCTTCCTGCATCTTGTGCGAGAACAACTTCATCTTCACATGCATCTTGCTGGTTAGATCCTTGGACATGCAGATCGACTCCAGCTTAAGCCATAACGCTGCCGCAGATTTCTCCTGTAGCACCTCTTGCAAGATATCATTAGATAGATGAAGTTGAATTAATGACAAAGCCTTACGATCCTTGCGCTTTTCTTCAGGAGTCCACTCCTTCGCGTCCTTCTTTCCGAACGCATCCAGTGCCTCATCAAGATCCGAAGCCTGCGAGAGGATCGCACGCATCCCCGGCAGTCCCCCTGTCTCGGGGCATCGCGGTGGGCTAACGCCTCCGCTTCGCTTCGGCCCAAGCCTACCGGCGACGGGCCTCGCTTCGCTCCGTCGTTAGCCTTCTCACTTATAGAAACGGATTTGGATCACCATAAAATAACAACCCATAGTTGGGCGAACCTCGATGTTGAAGGCGATCGACGGTCCACACCCAGTATTTCAATGTTGTGAAATAATTTGTTTATTCATTTATTGTTCCATTTTGAATCCTTTTCTGACTCTTTCTTAATATTGTTATAGTGTTATCAGACTATAAGAGTTGGCAACAGGCAACTCACGCAGGTTACACATGGGTCACAGTTCGTTGTGGCCTTTGATGCCGTGCCCGACCACACAAGCTTGGCTCTTTCTGATACCGTCCTACTCCCTCTGTCCTCAAATAAGTGTACGTTTAGACATGTCTTAAGTTAAATTTTATTAACTTTGACCAACTTTATAGAAAAATATTACAATATTTCTGACACTAAATTAATATCGCTAGATACATCTTGACATGTAGTTTAATAATATAGTAATTTGATATCACATAAGTTGCTATTTTAGTGTAAATTTTGATTAAATTTAAAAACATTTGACTTAAAAAAAAGGGAAACGTACACTTATTCGCGGACGGTGTGAGTACAGGGACTCTTTGACGTTTGGACATGTCGAGGGGTCTACCACCACCATGTGAATCCCGCTCACTACTTTTCCCACCATACGCACGGGCGGAGCTGAGCCCCAGGCAGCCAGGGCCATGGCCCGGGGCGCAGCATTTTTGTTGGCTTGATACCCATACAGATTTTTAAGTTGGCCCGTGCTGCAGCCCAAAGCTTGCCTAGCTTGTCTAGCCCAATACGATCAAAGGAGCGTAGTGTGTACGAGTGCAGCCAGATAGCGAAGCCTGGATCTCCTCAATATCTATATCTAATAATAAAAGCGTTAAATCTTTCGCGGTTTGGTTTGGTACGTCATCTAGACTATCTCTGAAGTTGACAAAAATTACCCACCATACCACCGATAAGTAGAAAAACTGTTCGATTTTTCCCTTCCGACGCATCCTATTCATTGCTTGATTTCGTCGGTCGCTAAAATCCTGGTTTCATCCGTTACGTACCTGGGGTCCTGGGTGGAGCAGAGTCCTGATCGGAACTAAAACAGCCGGGCCTGTGATCATGTTTCTATATACCCATTTGTGTTTGCCCAGAACCTGATCGCTGAGCCACCTCTCCCCAGCGGCTCGAGATGAATCAAGAATTCGAGATGGGATTGGAGATTTTTCTGGCAGGCTTGCCTCAAGCTCGAAGACACACCGCCAAGGACGACGATGACCCCCGTTCTCTCCGCCACGAGGCCTCCTCCGCATCTCGAAGGCTGGCGTTCGGAGCCATGGAGGAGATGGAAGTGGTGCTCGTCGGCGTCCCATCGCATGCACCGGCATCGAGCACCTGAAGTACGCATGGGTGCCAAATTCCACGGCCACGATGTCACCGCCGTCTCTCTGTTGTCGTTCTTCTCGAGAAGTGAATCTGTTCGCATGAGGTGGGGGTGACGCTGGGCAGGGAGGAGAGAACTCGATGTGGCCGTGAATCTTCTGGCTGCAGCCCGGCCCTCCGAGAGGTGGAGCTTGATGGAAAATCCGGTGAATCCGTCGCCGGAGAATGGGGTGGTGATGCTGCGAAAGGAGAAAATCAAGATGGGGATTGGGGATTTTTCTGGTCGCTTACTGTCGTGGTGGGTAGCACGGCATATCCATCAAAGACGGAAAAGAGTGTGGGGCAGGCGACGATCGGATGCTCGCGCGGGATTGGGCAACAAACATGCAAACACACGTCAGTTACCCAGGTTCGGGGCCCTCCTTGTGGAGGTAACACCCCTACGTCCTGCTCTTCTTGTTCTTATTGACTGATCACAAATCGAGCTACAAGGTTTGCTCCTGGAGCTGTATGGCGGTGGTGCCGGCTTGAGCTGTCAAGCCGGCTGGAGGTGGAAGACGATGATCTACGTACCTTTCTCTATCTTTTTCTCCCGTGAGTCTACCTGCCTCGCGCAGGAGGCCCCTGCATGCTTTATATAGGCAGCATCTAGGGTTTCGGGTTACAAGGAGATTACACGATTGCCCCTATGACATCACTACTCTGGAGCCGGCTGGAGCTATCTCATCATTACATTGTAACGGTAACGCCCGACAGGGGCTGGACGATCCGGGCCTACCAGTACGGACCGGTCGGTAGGTAGAGGCCGGCTGCTCTAGCCGGCCGTCCGCCTCCGGGTAGAGGAAACAGCTCGCTTCATCCGGCTGGCTCCAGGCGGGACGCTGTAGCCGGCCCTTGTAGTTCTTGAAGAAATGGACCTCTTAGGGATATCCGGGGTTCATATCCCCGACACTAGCCCCCGAGATCGTGGAGTCTTGCCGGCTTGCCGGGTAGACTTCTCGAGCTTCAATGTTTTGTTTGTCGCTGTAGTTGNGGTAACACCCCTACGTCCTGCTCTTCTTGTTCTTATTGATTGATCACAAATCGGGCTACAAAGGTTTGCTCCTGTGGAGCTGTATGTATGGCGGTGCGCGGCTTGAGCTGTCAAGCCGGCTGGAGGTGGAAGACGATGATTACTATTCCTGTGCTCTCTCCTGTTCTCTTGCTTGCCTCGCGCAGGAGGCCCTGCGCCTTATATAGGCAGCGGCTAGGGTTTTGGGTTACAAGGAGATTACACGATTGCCCCTATGACATCACTACTCTGGAGCGCCGGCTGGAGCTATCTCATCATTACATTGTAACGGTAACGCCCGACAGGGGCTGGACGATCCGGGCCCACTAGTACGGACCGGTCGGTGGTGGGTAGAGGCCGGCTTGCCTAGCCGGCCGTCCGCCTCCGGGTAGACGAAGCAGCTTGCTTCATCCGGCTGGCTCCAGGCGGCACGCTGCAGCCGGACGCGTAGCCGGCCCATGTAGTTCTTGAAGAAATGGACCTCTTAGGGGTATCCGGGGTTCATATCCCCGACACTAGCCCCGAGATCGTGGAGTCTTGCGGCTTGCGGGTAGACTTCTCGAGCTTCAATGTCTTGTTTGTGTCGCGTGTAGTTGAAGTCGTCCGGCTCGAGTTTGCCGGATAAGGTGATGGCGGCCGAGGGCGGCTCGTCCGGCTTGGGTAGCCGGTCTCCGGTAGTTTTGATGTCTTGGGAATCGTGGGTCGTGACATACGTCAGCCACGTATTGCCGCTTGGTCGTGATGGTTGTGCCCTGCCCGATGTCAGGGGCACGTCGCTTCGGTCTTCGACGGACTGGATCGTCTGTGGCAACTGCCTGTTAGTGGGATCGTTTGCGGATGGTGCGGCCTGCTCGCGCCCCACATGGCGCGCTGAGCGGTGCGGGTCCGCCTGCCCCGCTTGTAAAGGGAAAAGAGGGGAAGGTTCAAAGTTTCCGTTCCCCTCTCCCGCTTCGTCTTCTTCGCCAGTTCTTGCTCCTCTCGCTCCTTGCCGATTTTTCCCATCTCGCCGCTTCTGCTTCCGCCTCTCCCACCACGGGCAACAGATCTTCCATGGCGGGCACGGGTGCTTGGATGGGCTCCATCATCGATGATGCGTTCCTTCTGAAGCTTCACCGAAATGGGTCCCTGGGGAAGTCGGGCGATGTGGAGGCTCGCGCCCCTCCCCCAGGAGAGACCTCGCCGAGGCCCAAACCGGCGAATTCGTCATGTTCTACACGCATGTGGAGCGGGGACTGGGGCTTCCTGTCAGCTCGTTATCAACGAGTTCCTGCCTTTATTTAGGTGCTGCAGCCTCACCATCTGGGGGCAATGCATCACGCACGTTGTCCTGCTTAGTCACGCTGTGCGAAGCGTATTTGGGCGTCTTGGCCCAGCATGGAGCTCTTCGGCATGTTCTCTTCTTGCGGTCACAGGTGACCGCTGGGCTTGCAGCGCGACTTGTGGCAGCGTCTCCATCAGCGCGAAAAGCCATGCCGCTCCCAAGATCCCAATCTGCCCGCCCGTAATCCATCAAGAAGTGGCAAAACACGTTACTTTTATGTCAAGAACGCTACTGAGGTTGACCGAGTCGGACCTCCCGGCCTTCACCGACTCGCGTCCGGCGGACAGATCTTGGAGCCGGAAGCCGCCGGTCGATGTGGATCGCAGGAGCCTTGTTCGCCCGCCGGGAAAACTGGGGTTAGCGGACGGCCTGACGTCCAGGGACCTGACCCTGGCCTGGACAACAAGGCGGATGTTACCCGCTTGCAGGAGCGCTCGCACAAGATGTGCTTCTATTCGGCATCCGGGATCCCACTCGAGCCTCCATGAACATCCCGACGCAGGAGTGATTATGCGAGTGGGTTTCCCGTCTCATCACCGACAAGCTTGAGGAGGATTGGGACTTCGGGCTCGATCCCTTCGACCGCTCGGATCGAGCTCCGATGGTTAGCTTCTTCCCTTCTCATTCTGCTTCCAATTCCTTTTCCGGCTGCCGCCTGATCTAGCCGGCTTGTCCGCGTAGCTTTGTGAGGTCCAGATGGTTGAAGATTTTGAAGTAGTCTTCGAGCCTGATGTCCAGGGTCCCCTTTCCGCGGAGCAGACGGCCATGCTGGAGGAGGAGAGCGCCGCCGAGGAGCAGGCGGGTGGCGGCGCGAACAACTGCCGCTGGAGGCGAATCCGGCGGCGATGCCCATGTCGTCGCGGGAACACGCGGCGACTACCACCGAGTCGTCCTGGTGGAGGTGCTGATACCGGCGGCGATGATGGGGGTGATGATGACGCTGCCCGGACTGCAACGAGCCCGGTCCCTGCGCCGGCCCCGACTCCGACTCGGCAGCCTACAGGGACGAGGATCTCGAGCGCGACGATCCGCCCCCGGTTTCGTCGTCCGTGGTAAGTCTTCTGAGCCCGGGGTCGCCGGGCAGGCTGACGATGTTAGTGCGTGTGGTAGTAGATCTCTCCACTGGCTCTGAACCGGACTCAGAGGGTTCTTCCTCCGTGCCAGCCTCCAAGCCGGCGATATCCACCCGCCGGACCAAGGAATTGGAGGCGGCGGCGCGGAAGAAGGTGGTCCTTCCTCGGCGGACCGTGAAGGAGAGGCGGTCGAAGTCGGCCGCCGATGTCGATGCGAATACCGCGCCGCCCAAGCGAAAGGGCGCATTTGAGAAGCGGGGCGTGCTTCCCGCCAAAAAGTTGGCTTCGACGTCTTCCCGGCCTACCACGGCGGCCTGTCGCCAGCCGGAAGAACGAGGGCGGAGACGCCTGAGACCGAGGCCAGGGCGGACGAGATCATGGCCGACGTCCGGGCTGAGGTCGACGCCAAGATGGCGGAGGAGGAGGCCCAGACTGGTGGGGCCAAAGACGAGGTGATTGGTCCTGCTTTAGGTGGTGATTTTATTTACGATTCGAATCCGGATGACTTGGAGAGGGAATTTTATGCTCGGACGGCGCAGGCAGTCTTGGCCTTGGGAGCATCTGATGCTGATTTTACTGTGGAGCAGCTGCTGGCCTCGAGGGAGGACGAGGAGAGGACGAAGGCGCGGACGTGGAGAGGGCAGAACCCGCCGCCGACAAGACCCGCGCCCAGGTGGTTAATCTTTCTCCTCCTATTGTTCTTGGTTATGACTCGGGTATCGAGGATATGGAGAAGGCTATTTACGCGGAGCTGGCGCAGGCGGACTCGATCCGGGCGTCGATGGATGCCCAGGCGGCTGCAAGGCAGCCAGCGGCTGCCAAGGCGGCCGAGGAGAAGGCGGCAGCGGGCGCGGAGGCCGGCAATACCGCAAAGGCCTCTGCTGGTGCCGAGGTGGTGCCGGCCCGCACGGAGCGGCGGTCGAAGACTCTGTCGTTCCGGCGAAAGGCGGCGATGTGCCTTCCAGAGGCGTGAAGCGCCCGTCCGACGCCGTGCCCCCTCCCCCGCCAAAGCGTTTGAAGAGGAGGCAGTCAAGGCGCTGGGCTCATGCGTCGGGTAAGTCCTTGTCTTGTGGTAGGAGTCTTCGCAACTTGCACTTGATGGTGACGCCTCCTTGTTTCGTAGGGCCACCGCTCCCAATAGTGGAGACGGCACCCGTCGCGGTGGTGGAGTCGGCCTCGGTGCCCGCTACCGAGGGCCCCTGCGGCGCAAGCGGCCAACCCGCCTTCAGAGGCAAGGATGAGGAGGCGGACAGCCGAGTGCTGGTGGAGGCGGCTCCCCTTGTGGTCGATTTCAACCCTCAGCTTCAGGTTGGTGTTGACGAGGCGCCAGTGGGCGCTTTCCAGATGGTTCCCCAGCCCGGCGCCGGGGCTGGATATCTTGCCTTCCCCACTCCTTCTTTGACCGCGGCCGAGACAGCCAAAGATAAGGCCATCGCGGAAGCGACGGCTTCGCTCCCCGGCCCTCGCCAATCAACTTTGGTGTCTTCTCCGCCGTACTCCGGACCGGTGTCGGCTCGGCCCGATGCGTCGGGGAGATTTCCCCTCGCCGAACTGGCGGAGCGGGTGGCCAGGGAGAACTTGGCCAACGTAACATTGCTCCGCTCCTCCATAGAGCAAGGCTTTGCCGAGGCGGCTAGGGAGGCGGCATTGCTCAGGCGGGAGCTTGAGGCGGCTAAAGGTTTGACTTCCTTTTTCCTTCTGCACTCTGTCTTGCCGTTCTGCCTTTTTCTCTTGCATGTCTTGGCTTGACGGTGATTTGATCTCCACAGGTGACACCACCTCCCGCGCCGGCTTGGAGAAGCAACTGAAGGAAAAGGACGCCGCCTTGACCTCGTCCAAGGCCGATCTCCAAGCGGCGGAGAAGGCATTAGAAGAGCGCCGCCTCGAGGTCGTCCGGCTGGGCGAGGAGACGGCGAAACTGCGGGAGTCGGAGCGTCGGAAGCAGAGCGAGGTTGAGTCTCTTCGCGGGGAAGCGGCCGAGCTGAAGGATCTGCTGAAGGCTTCCGTCGAGAACAGCGACAAGATCGTTCAGGAGGCCAAGGCGCGCGAGCTTGAGCAGGAGCAGCTGGTGGGCGGCTTGGTCAAGGAGGTTGAGCGCGTAAACGAGCTGATCCTCGGTAAGTGAGGTCTCCTTTCTCCTTGGTTTCTTGCTTTAGGTCTTCTACTCGGCCTACTGGTTTGAAATGCAGGCCTCTATCCCGAGGTGGATGCGCAACTCCAACAAGATGCTGCCTCGGCTCACTCTCGACCGAAGTCTTCTGGTGCCGCTGCTGGGTCTGCTCCGACTACCGCCTCCCGTCTTCTGCGATTCGGCCAGGAATTCAAGCGGCTAAAGGAAGCGGCCGGAGGCGTGCTTGAGAATCTGTGGCCGGACACTCCCTTGCCAGCTACTCTCCACGACTTATGCGCCCGGCTCGAAGGAGCGCCTGCCGGCATCAACGATCAAGTGGAGATGGCGGCGCGCGGAGGCACGACATGGCCCTGGCCGTGGTGAAGTCATGGTACCCTGGTGTGCAGACGAGCAGGCTGATGGACGGCTTCCGCGCGGGACATCCTTCGTGGACCTTGCGTCCAGAAATTGCCGAGGCCTCCGAGCGGATTGCCGAGGCGGTTGACCTGACGACGCTGGTACCTGCCGAGCCGTCTTCGGCGCCACCAACGGCTGAAGATGCTGGAGCCGGCGACGCTGCTGCCGCTACCGACGCCGCTACCGTTTGATTCGCTTGTCTCCCGGAATGCCGGGTGTAACTGTTATTCTGTGCCGTTAATTGTCCTGCCACATTAAGCCGCCTTGTTATCTTGGACACCTTTGAAGGTCATCATGTAAAAATTCGCTATTCTGCTTCCTGCCGTGGTCTGTTATCGTGAGTGTCCGTTTTCTCTGTGACTGCTGGGCCTCTGTGCTATAATTCGTGCTTGTTTTTGGTGATGATAATCACCATTACCTAGCCCCCGAATTTTGGGCCGACTTGAGCATCAATCCGGGTCGAAATTTCATGTTTCCTGCCTATCGCTTTTCTTCTGTCGTCGTTATATCGTGCAGCCCCCGAGTCCGTGACTTGGGGTGATTTAGATATACGTCCGGGTCTGCGGAGCCGGCTTGCCGGCTGCGCAGCTCCCGGGAATTGTTATGCCGGCTGACGGCTTGGCAGCCCCCGAGTCCGTGACTCGGGGTGATTTTTATATTCGTCCGGGTCTGGGCAGCCGCCTTGGCGGGTGCGCAGCTCCCGGGAATCTTTTATGCCGGCTTGACGGCTTCGCAGCCCCCGAGTCCGTGACTCGAGGTGATTTTTATATTCGTCCGGGTCTGGGCAGCCGCCTTGGCGGGTGCGCAGCCCCCGGGTATCTTTATGCCGGCTGACGGCTTCGCAGCCCCCGAGTCCGTGACTCGGGGTGATTTTAGATTCGTCCGGGTCTGGGCAGCCGCCTTGGCGGGTGCGCAGCCCCCGGGTATCTTTATGCCGGCTGACGGCTTCGCAGCCCCCGAGTCCATGACTCGGGGTGTTTTTTTATATTCATCCGGGTCTGGGCAGCCGGCTTGCCGGCTGCGCAGCCCCCGGGAATCTTTATGCCGGCGTGGCCTTGCCTCCTTGGCTTCTGTGCGTGGACCCGGTTGCAGTTTCTGTAAGGTCCCGTCAACTGAGTTTCGTTGCCACGTGTAGATCGTGGGATCGTGGGTGACGGTTGGGTCTCCCACGTTGTCTCCTGTTTGTGCTATAAATCTTGACCGTTTTCTTTCTTCTCCTTCACTCGCGCCTCCTTGCTCCCTTTTCGCCTTCCTCTTCTTGTTTCCTTGCTCCTCTGCCATGGTGAAGTCTGAGCCCATGGACGCTGCCGCTGAGGAGACCATCGCTGCGCCTCCAGCGAAACGTCCTCGCGGTCGTCCCCCAAGAACGGCGGTCGAGGACGGGGGAAGGCGGTCGCCTCCGCTGCCGCCGGTAGCAGCGCTGGCCGCGGCAAGGGCGGCGGCCGTGCTGGCTTGAGGAGTGCGGGTGCCGCCAGTGGCGGCATTAGCATCGGCGCTGGTCGTGGCAAAACCCTCCTTGTTCTTCATGACTCATCGAGCGAGGAGGATGCCACTCCTGTTCTTCCACCCCCAGGCTTTGGCCCGATTCCTAAATTTGCTCCGTCTGCTGTCGCCGACAGCGAGGAAGAGAGCGCGGAGTTGTCTTCCGCCTCTTCCGACTCCCTGGAGAATCCGCGGCGCCCGGCCTGGGGTGTGTTCCCCATCGGGGAGTTCCTCTTGATCCTGCACTCGCCGGTTACTGGGCCGGTGCAGAGGCTTCCCGACGCCTTCGCCGACGCACTGCCGGGCGTTGGCCACTTCAAGTTCAAGCTCTTCCGTGAGGGTGCCTCCCAGGGTCCCTGGAATGCAACCGTCCGGTTCACCTCCCAGGTGGTGGGTAATGCTGTTGTCAACAGGGTGGAGTTTGTCAGGGGTTGGGACGAGTTCGCCGACTTCTACGAGCTCGAAGCCGGCTTCATCCTCTGCTTCCGCCTCCGGCGTGACAAGGGCGTCTTCTTCGTGAAGGTGTTCGACGGCACCCTCTGCATCAAGCACTGGGCCGGCAAGAAGATAGGTGGATCCGGGAAGGCGACGGTTGCCGCTTAGGGAGCTCTGCCGGCTCGACCTTGTAGTTGCGCGGGGAAGGTCCGCCTGTGGACCTCCCTCTTTTGTTTTGTTATCCAGCTTCCATCTGTAAGGCCTTGCACTTGATGTTTAATTCCAATGCTTTTGTTCCTGTGCTTGTTTACTTGTGCGTAGTTTTTATTTCCTGCTCGTCGTGCCTGTGTCCGGCTTGGGCTCTCGAAGCCGGTTGGCGGCGTTTCCGCGTGTGAAATGAAATGACGAAGCGATTAGTTTGCTATTATGATCATGGAGTATACTTTTACTGTGCTTATCTCAATTTCACACTCGCCTGTAGCCTTTCCCGTCGCCGTTCGTGTGCACTTCACCGTCTAGCGGGATCATACACACTACTACAACGCTAGGATCCGGTTTGTTAGGCCAGAGTTTTCTCAGCCGGTAACGACTTCTATTTCTTACGTCTTTCGCATACACTCAGCCTCCAGCTTATTCTCTTGCCGGCCTTAACCGGATTCGAAGAGTTAGCCGTTTAGCGTTGTGTAGTTAATCATCCGTATCGGAGAAGCGGTTGCCGACTGCCGGCTTGGCCGAGTTTGCAGAAGAACGTTATGTCAGCCGGCAGGACTTCCCTTTATGCGTTTTTCATGTTGTTGGCCCCCTCCAGCTTGTTCTCTTGCCGGCCTTAACCGGATTCGAAGAGTTAGCCGTTTAGGGGTTAGTCACGTTACACGGCCGCTAAAGGCAAGCTTGCCGGCTGCCGGAAGAGCCGGGAAGAAAAATGCGGAAAAAGTTGCGAAAAACTGCTCATGTGTTCATCATTCTCGTTTCTTTTATTGATAGCATAGGTGATACATACATTGTACTTTCTCAAGTGTAGAAT
Organism: Puccinellia tenuiflora; assembly: GCA_012064385.1. Classification (NCBI taxonomy): domain Eukaryota; kingdom Viridiplantae; phylum Streptophyta; class Magnoliopsida; order Poales; family Poaceae; genus Puccinellia; species Puccinellia tenuiflora. The sequence continues at coordinate 232,387 of QRDG01000054.1, forward strand.
CGGCGCAAGAGTGACGCGTTCCATGGCCTCTCCGTTTCATCGCCTTCCTTGTCCATCGTGTCCTTCTTGTGCTCGCGGGCGTCGATGAGGTAGTAGGCATCGTTGATGAGCGCTTTGCTGACGATGAATGGTCCTTCCCACGGCGATGACAGCTTGATGCATGTTTTTGGTGTCCTGGATGAGCCGGAGCACGAGGTCGCCTTCACGAAAGTGGACGTTCTTGATGCGCCGACTGTGGTAGTTGCGTAGTTGTTGCTGGTACATTGCCGACCTTGATTCGGCAAGCTGGCGTGCTTCCTCGAGCAGGTCCATTCCATCTTCGTAGGCTTGCTTAGCTTGCGCTTCCGTGTACAGCACGATCCGGGGTGCGTCGTGCTCGATGTCTGTTGGCATGACGGCTTCAGCCCCATGGACGAGGAAGAAGGGGGTGAAGCCGGTTGAGCGATTCGGCGTCGTCCTTAGGCTCCAGAGGACGGAAGGTAGCTCCTCTTCCCACGCGCCGGCTGCCCGCTCGAGCGGTTCGAGCAGCCGAGGTTTGATGCCGGATAGGATGAGGCCGTTTGCCCGCTCGACCTGCCCGTTCGACTGCGGGTGCGCGACGGAGGCGACGTCGAGCCGGATGCCGGTCCTGCCGCAGAACTTGGCGAATTCTCCCTTGACGAAGTTTGTCCCGTTGTCCGTGATGATACTGTTGGGGTAGACGAAGCGGTAGATGATGCTTTTGAAGAACTTGACTGCTGTTGGTCCGTCCAGTTTCTTGATCGGCTTGGCTTCAATCCATTTCGTGAACTTGTCGACCGCTACCAGCAGGTGTGTCATGCCTCCACTGGATCTCTTCAGTGGTCCCAACCATGTCGAGCCCCCAGACGGCAAACGGCCAGGTGATAGGAATTGTCTTGAGTGCCGAAGCCGGCGTGTGCTTCTGCGTTGCGAATCGTTGGCAGCCGTTGCAGAGTCGGACCAGTTGGTTTGCGTCCGCCAGCGCAGTCGGCCAGTAGAACCCGTGCCTGAACGCCTTAGCCACAATTGCCCTTGAGGATGCGTGATGGCCGCATTCGCCTTGATGGATCTCCTTGAGGATCCTGTTTCCTTCTTCTTGGCTCACGCAACGTTGGAACATTCCGGATACGCTGCGCTTGTATAGCTCGTTGTTGATGATGGTGTAAGCACTTGCCCGGCGTTTGATTTGCCTGGCGATGAGCTCGTCCGCCGGGAGTTCGTTGTTGGCGAGGTAGGCGAGGAAGGGTTGGGTCCATGATGGAGCCGCTTCGATGACGAGGACCTCGACGGGCTCCGTCTCGCCTGGAGCCGGCCCAGCCGACTCCGTGTCCGGCGGCGTCCGGATGGAATCGGAGCCGGGACACGGCGTGATGGATGGTTTGTAGAGCTTCTCGAGGGCGACGCCGGGTGGGATTTCCTCGCGAAGAGAGCCAATGTTCGCCAGGGTGTCGGCTGCCTCGTTGTTGGAGCGGTGGATGTGGTGGAACTCGCATCCTTCGAAGTATCCCGCGAGCTGCTGGACGAAGAAGCGGTAGGCGGCCATGTTGGGGTCCTTGGCGTCCCAATGACCAGTGGTCTGCTGGACCACCAAGTCGGAGTCGCCGTAGCAGAGGATTCGCTTGATGTTCATAGCCTTGGCGAGCTTGAGGCCGTGTGCGAGAGCTTCATACTCGGCTACGTTGTTGGACGCTGTGAAGTGGATCTGTAGAACGTATTCGAGTCGGCCCCCCTTGGGTGAGGTGAGGACGACTCCAGCGCCGAGTCCCCAGTATCTTTTGGATCCATCGAAATGCATGAGCCAATGCTCGCCGGAGCCGGGTGGCGGCGGTACGTGGTCCGTCTCCGTCCAATCGGCAAGAAAGTCCGCCAGCTCCTGCGACTTGATCGTTGTTCTCTTATCGTACTCGACTCCGTGCGCCGTCAGGTTGATCGCCCATTTCGCAACCCTGCCGGTTGCATCCTTGTTGCCTATGATCTCGGCAAGCGGTGCGTCGCTTATCACTTTGATCGGGTGCTCTTGAAAGTAATGTTTCAGCTTCTTCGTTGCCATGTACACGCCGTATACGAGCTTCTGGTAGTGCGGGTAATTTTGCTTTGACTGCGAGAGCACCTCGCTGAGGTAGTAGACTGGCCGCTGAACCGGCCGCTGCTTGCCGGGTTCGTCTCGTTCCACCACTAGGACCACGCTGACGACTCGATTGGAGGCGGCGATGTACATGAGCATGGGCTCCTTTGGAGTCGGAGGTGCTAGGACTGGGGTGGTGGTCATCGCCCGCTTGAGTTCCTTGAAGGCGGTGTCGGCCGCGTCGCTCCAGACGAACTTGTCCGTTTTCTTCAGTAAGTGGTAGAGCGGGAGTGCCTTCTCCCCGAGCCGGCTGATGAAACGGCTAAGGGAAGCTAGGCAACCGGCGAACTTCTGGATGTCCTTGACGCTTCTTGGTTGTCGCATGTTGTCGATGGCGGCGATTTTCTCCGGGTTGGCCTCGATTCCTCGTGCCGACACAAGGTAGCCGAGTAGCTGTCCGGCTGGAACGCCGAACACGCATTTCTCCGGGTTGAGCTTCATCTGGAAACGGCGGAGGTTGTCGAAGGTTTCCTTGAGGTCGAGGAGGAGGGTATGCTTCTCCTTGGTCTTGATGACGACATCGTCGACGTAGGCGTGCGCGTTGCGACCGATCTGGTCGTGCAAGCATTTCTGCATGCAGCGCTGGTATGTTGCTCCCGCGTTCTTCAAGCCGAACGGCATGGTGGTGTAGCAGTACGGGCCGTATGGGGTGATGAAGGCGGTCTTGAGCTGGTCGTCCGGATTCAGCGGAATTTGGTGGTAGCCGGAGTAGGCGTCGAGGAGGGAGAGGAGGTCGCAGCCGGCCGTGGAGTTGATCACTTGGTCGATGCGCGGCAATGCGAAGGGGTCTTTAGGGCAAGCCTTGTTGAGGTGGGTGTAATCGATACACATCCGCCATTTCTTGTTCTTCTTTTCCACCATCACCGGATTGGCTAGCCATTCCGTGTGTTGCACTTCTTTGATGAACCCGGCCGCGAGTAGCCGGGCTATTTCTTCTCCTATAAGCTGTCTTCTTCCTTCCGCGAAATGTCGCAGGGACTGTTTTACCGGCTTGGCATCTGGCCGGATGTGGAGAGAGTGCTCGGCGAGTTCCCTCGGCACACCTGGCATGTCCTTGGGGGACCACGCGAAGATGTCCCGGTTCTCACGGAGGAACTCGACGAGCGCGCTTTCCTATTTGGGGTCCAGGCTCGCCCCCACGGAGACGAACTTGGACTTGTCGTTGTCGTCGAAGTAGATCTTCTTTGTGTCCCGGGCCGCCTAGAAGTTCGATTCGCCAGCCGGCTTGGCCGACTCCGGGATCTCCAGCTTTTCCTCGCTAGCCTTGCGCTTGAATTGCTTCATCTCCTCATTGCAGACCATGGTCTCGGCCACCTTCGCGCTATCGGAGGCGCATGCGATGGAGCGTTTATAGTCTCCGGCGACGGTGATGATCCCGCGTGGGCCTGGTAGCTTCATCTTGAGGTAAGCGTAGTGGGGTACCGCCATGAACTTGGCGAGCGTCGGCCGCCCGAGGATGGCGTGGTAGGCGCTGGAGTGGTTGACCACCTCGAAGGAGATGGTCTCGCGGCGATGGTTGCTCTTGGTGCCGAATAGGACGTCCAGCCGGATGAGGCCCATGGACGAGCCGGCTCGCCCCAGCACGATGCCGTGGAAAACCGTCCGGCTTGGCGTCAAGCTGGACTCGGAGACGCCCAGCTTCTCCAGCGTGTCGCGGTAGAGGATGTTGATGCTGCTGCCTCCGTCGATGAGGACGCGCGAGAAGGTGCAAGCGCGTTTGGTGGAGATGATCATGGGCTCCAGGACTAGAGCATAGCCGCCTGGGTTGGGCATCAGTTCCGGGTGGTCGCGGCGATCCCACGTGATCGGCTCCTGCGACCAGTTGAGGTACTGGGGGACAGGTGGAACCACCGCGTTTACTTCCTTGAACCGTTCGCGCCGGCTTCGCTTGTCGTCGCGCTCGCTGACGAATACGATGTAGGCGGCATCCGGATTCTGGTAGCCGTCTGGACCTCTTGGAGGCGGAGCCGGAAGGCGCTCCCTTTCTTCTTCGCGTTGGCGATCATCGCGATTCCTGTCTTCGCGTCGTCTGTCGTCGCGTCCTCGATCGTCCCGTCCGGCTTCATCTCGAGGCGGAGGCGGGTTTCGCCGCTCGTATGGTGGTGGCCTTGGGCGTCCGAGGGTGCATTGCCTGACGGTGTGGTTCGCTGGCCGGTCGCCATGGTTCCGGCACGGTTGATCGAGCATGTAGTCGTAGTTGTTCCTCGCCCTTGTCCGGCGCATGTCGCCGCTCGTCCTCATGCGGCGGTTGTCGAAGCCTCCTGCCGGCCTTCCTTCGGTTGTAGCGACGACCTTGGACTCGACACGGTCGTCTGCAGACTTGCGCTTGCCGGCCGCGTCGGAGTCACGCCGGGTCGATTTTCCTCCATCTTGGTTCTCCGTCCGGCTGCGGCGTGCAGCCGGCTCCGTCGTGATGATTCTTCCGGCTTCGTCGAGGCGGATCGGGTTGGTCATGCCCGCGTCAGCGGTGGCGTACTCGTCGGCGATTGCCATGAGCTCTGCCATGGTCTTCGGGCTCTTCCTCAGGAGCCGGTGCTTGAGCAGCGTCTGGTCTCGGCACCCTTGGATGAAGTACTGGACGGCCTGGAGTTCGAGTACTCCCTCGCAGGAGTTGCGAAGGCTTGTCCACCGGGTGAGGTAGGCTCGGTCCGACTCGCCGTCCTTCTGCTTGCACAGCGCGAGCAGCTGTGCGTTGCCAGGGCGCAAGTAGGTGCCGGTGAAATTGCGGTTGAACACTTCCTCGAAGTCCAGCCAGCTGTTGACGCTCTCCTTCGGAAGGCTGTTGAGCCAAGTCCGTGCCGATCCCTGAAGCATGAGTGGCACGTAGCGCACGGCTACCCGCTTGTTGCCGCCTGCGATGTTGACCGCCGTGACGTAGTCGGCGAGCCAGTCTTCCGGCTTCGCGGTGCCGTTGTACTTGGGTGTGTCCCTGGGGAGAGTGAATCCCTTCGGGAATCGCTCACTCCGGATGCGGGGTCCGAAACAGCGATGAGCAGCGATGTCCTCTTCCTCGATGATGCTTGACAGCTTGAGCACGTCGATGCGGTGGCGTGCGTCGTCGCTGGTTTCAGGTCCCAGCGGCCCCAGGCGTTCGTCGATGGTGACCTTGTGGCCGATTCGCTCCTTGACGCTCCGTCCGGCTCGAGGCTCGCTCCGGTTGCCGTCTTCGTGTCGTCCAGCTGGATCACGGCCGTGATCACGAGGATGCGAGCTCGCGCTCCCTTCACGATGAACTCGTGGTTGCTTGTCCTTCGCCCTTCCGCGGCTCGTGGATGACGCCTCTGCACCTTGCTTGGACTTGCCGGCTGCATCGTAGCCTGGAGGCGGCTCATGGTGCCCCTTGCTCGCCGTTGCCTCCGTTTCTCGCTGCTGCCGGTTGGCCGTGTTGATGAGTTGCCGCACCCGGCGCATTTGTTGATGTAGTTCTTCGCCTTGGAGATAGGGTAGCTCGGCGGCTGCTGCTTCCGCCGCCCTCATGTTTTGCGTAGGACAACTGTACTCGGGGAAGCTGAGGTCGGTGAGCTCATGCGCCTGGCCGGCACGGTTCATGGCGCCACCAAGGTCTCCTCCTTTGCGCCTAACTTCATTCAGCTTCTCCGCGTTGCGGTCCGCCTGCTCGATGCCGTGTGCGGAATTGTACTCGCGAATTGTGGCGCTGAGCCGGCGTTGTGTCGACGCGAGGTTTAACGCCTTGTCGTAGATCTGCTGCCGCATCCTCTCGAGTTCAGCCGCCGCCTTGACTGGATCAGCACTCGGCGCGATGGGGGTGCTCAGCAGCTCGAAGTCGGCCTCCAGGTTGCGCTGGTAGCGCGAAGGTTCGCCAGCTTCACGGACGGTAGTGGTGACGGGGCCTCCTGCCGCCGCGTGCTCGACCATGTGCACCTCGGCGTAGACATTGAGCTTGGTGACGTCGCGGTCCACATCGCCGGAGTTGAGGTAGCCGGAGGCGGAGTCGTCGTTGCAGGTGCTGGCGTCGAAGATCGAAGGAGCCAAGCTCGAGTAGACCACCTCCGGGTACTCCTGAGCGGCGACGGCGACGTAGACGTGGAAATCGCCAAGGGTGACGACCGCTCCTCCGCTGGCGACGTCCACGTCGGCGAAGCTGTTGGTGTTGTCGAGGACGCAGCCGACGGAGCCGATGGAGAGCACGAGGCCGGAGACGATCCGCCGACCATCCACAGTCCGGGATCCCGCGCAGAACGTGACTCCGTTCGCCGCGAGCCCCACGGTGGGCGCCAAATGTCGTGGTGGGTAGCACGGCATATCCATCAAAGACGGAAAAGAGTGTGGGGCAGGCGACGATCGGATGCTCGCGCGGGATTGGGCAACAAACATGCAAAACACACGCTAGTTACCCAGGTTCGGGGCCCTCCTTGTGGAGGTAACACCCCTACGTCCTGCTCTTCTTGTTCTTATTGATTGATCACAAATCGGGCTACAAAGCTTGCTCCTGGAGCTGTATGGCGGTGGTGCCGGCTTGAGCTGTCAAGCCGGCTGGAGGTGGAAGACGATGATCTACCTATCTCTGTGTGTCTCTCTCCCAGTGTCTGCTTGCTTGCCTCGCGCAGGAGGCCCATGCACGCCTTATATAGGCAGCGGCTAGGGTTTTGGGTTACAAGGAGATTACACGATTGCCCCTATGACATCACTACTCTAGAGCCGGCTGGAGCTATCTCATCATTACATTGTAACGGTAACGCCCGACAGGGGCTGGACGATCCGGGCCCACTAGTACGGACCGGTCGGTGGGTAAAGGCCGGCTTGAGCCTAGTCGGCCGTCCGCCTCCGGGTAGACGAAGCAGCTCGCTTCATCCGGCTGGCTCCAGGCGGCACGCTGCAGCCGGCACCTGCGTAGCCGGCCCGTGTAGTTCTTGAAGAAATGGACCTCTTAGGGGTATCCGGGGTTCATATCCCCGACACAGTGTGTGTGGTCTATCCCAAGCCTCCCCTTGCCCCAAAACTTGCTCCTCTTGTCTCATGCATGTCCTCCACCATAAACCAGCTTCTCTGAGCTGTGGGGGCCGGAGACTCCGGTGTCTAACACCGGAGACTCCGGTCTGGGCAGAGTCTCCGCCCTAAGCCACGGAGAATCCGGTACCCCGGAGACTCCGGTGTGCTTAGGCCGGAGACTCCGGCCTCGGCGAATCCAGGGGATCAAAAAGGGGATCGGGGTGGGAGTTATTTCATAACTCCTCTCCACCCCCGACTCTCTCCTCTCCCCTGCTGCCGCCCCCAGCTTGGTGAAGCTCCTCCGACCGCTCCCCGCCACCGGAATCCGCCGTCCAGCCAGCCTCCCTTCCTCTCCAACGTTGGGGAACCTCCTCCCCACCATTGGTGACCTCCACCATGTCGAGCAGCGGTACCTCTCTCTCTCCCTCTCTAGGTTTCTTCCTAGATCTTGGATAGAGTGTGTAGTGTTGCTCCCTATGGTGTAGAATCTTGTGCTGGCCTGTTTTCATCTCAATGCATCAATTCTAGCATCGTTAGCAACGAATTTTGACCTAACCCTAGATTCTCAGCCTCAGGGCCGGAGACTCCGGCCTGTCCCAGGCCGGAGACTCCGGTGTGGCCGGAATCTCCGGCCCCTGAGACCGGAATCTCCGGTGTAGATCAAGTTTGAGTGCTTTTGATTCTCCAATTGATGCATCTTTTGTTTCCTGGACATGCATGCTTATCCCCTTGCTACCTCCTATCTGTTTTCTCACAGGTTCTTCTCATCGCCTCAAGAAAGTCACTCAGAACCCCAATAAGGTGTCTAGAAAAGAAAAGAGAGGAAATCGTGCTTATTTGGATCGGACTGAGGATGGCCGCTTGGTTCAGCGTGACAGGGGTGCTGCTGCTAGAGAGGCTGCACAGAGGAGAGCCGAAGAAGAGTTCCTTGCTCAAGAGAGGGCTAAGAAAGCTAAGTTTGACAATTTGACCACTCTTAGTGGGTTGAACAAATCCGAGTTCCGTGCTATGAGGTCGCAGCCATTCTTCGATATGCCACGAAACACCTCCAATCCTCGGTTTTGGAGAAAGGAACAAGAGATTGTGATGGATGAAGTGTATGCCAGGCTCTCGGGTCCTAACAAGGTTTGTGTGCAAAAGGTGCTTAATCTTTCCGCCCTTAGCACTAAACAATATTTCCAAGAAGCCGTGTGGATTGTTCGCAAGCTAGGGTTGGAGCATCTTATGTCGCTTCAACAAAACTATGACATCGACTTGGTGCACCAATTCTTTGCTACCGTTCAGTTTGGTAGAAGATGTTGATGTCAAGTTGACTTGGATGACCGGGCCTATGAGATGTGAGTCCTCTATGACAAGGTTCGGTGCATTGCTTGGATATGTGTTCCGCACGGGTGAAGCCTCCCAAGGAAGAATCATGCACACGGAAGGGGTCCATTATGACAAGAACAAGTTGACACCAGCTTTATCTCAACAAGTCAGCTGTTGGCTCCAACAAGGACCTTTTCCCCACCTTTAATATCCTCCTTCGCATGTTTAGAAGCAATATTGCACCTCAAGCCGGGAATGTGGATGCAATTCGTGGAGGGCTTGTCAATCTTCTTGTTCATTCTTATGAGGTGCTTCAAGCCGGAGTTAATTGTCAAGGTTATGAGATTGACGTGATGGATTTCATCAAATGCGAGTTGCATTGGGCCGTGCATGAGATGAAGAATCCTATTTATGCACCTTATGTGATGATGCTTATCCTTGACCAAGTGCCAACTCTCAACCGTGAGCACTTCACCGTTTACAAGGCCGGCTCTCTTCAAATCCTCAAGCATGACAAGCCTTCGTCTTCAAGTGGTCCCTCTCGTGTTCCGTTTGCTTCAAGTGAAGAAGAGGAAGAAGATGTGGCACCCGTTCGTAGGAGGAGCAAGAATGCCGACCCTCCCTCATGGGTTAGCAAAGGCAAAGATGATGTGCAAAGAAAGATAAAGAAGCTTAGTTGGTTTGAGAAGATGGTGATTCGCATGAATGTGTGCCTCCACCGGGAAAATTACGAAGCTCATAAGGAAAGGAAGTTGATCATATCCAATCAAAATAAGTTGTTCAAGGAGTTGGAGAAAAAGAGGGACAAGACACCTCCACCTCCTCCTTCTCCTCGCATTGGCAAAGCAACGCAAGAAGAGCTCGCCGAAGAAGAAGAATCCTCCGGTAGTGAACCAGCAGTTCCCTATGATGCTTGGCATGCAAAGCAATTCCCTTGGTCAGATTTTGATTTTGAGGACGTGTCCTCCCATATGCCTTCTTCTTCACGCAACACCGGAAAGGCTCCAATGCCTCATGGAGAGATTGAAGAAGATGAAGATGCTAGTGGCTCTCAATATGATGAGGATGATGATGATGATGATGACGCCACCGACGAGGACTCCGAGTGACTTCTTTGGGGATCGTTAGCATCGCCTTTCTTCCTTTTTGGTGTTTCGATGCCAAAGGGGGAGAAATGGTTCTAGTAGGCTATCCGTGGGATTTGCATGGGTCGGGGCACAAGCATTTGCTTTTATCATTCCTTAAGAGCTTGTGTTCCTTTTTATTTCGTTGAACTTTGTGTTGAACTCTATTTGCTATTTTTATGTGTGAGATGTGGATCTTGTGGTCGTTAAGGAGACATGATATCGGTTTTATCTATGGTTGAATTATGTGTGAGGTGAAATATGCTTTGGAATTATCTTTTATTCTCACTCACAAGGTATGGTTGCTAACATTATCATCAACCCCTCTATATCATGTTCCTTATTGTTGCAAATGATTGTGTCCTTGATTATATCATGTCTTATTTCATTTGTGGCATCCTCCCCTATATGTGGATTTACTTTCTTTTGTAAATCTTGTCTAATATGCACACATTTAGGGGGAGATGCTATTTGTCACATGATATGATCCTTTATTTTTGCAAATCTTAGTGTTGTCATCTAACACCAAAAAGGGGGAGATTGAAAGAACATTTCCTAACCCCTATGTGTTTTGTGTGTTAGTTAACAACACTAATGACTATCTAATGTGATGCTAAGTGGTGCAGGTTTTGACATAATTTTTACCCCTAGCATCTTGCACCAAAAAGTGAAGAAAGGGCAAGGTTTTGGTTGCTGCAGGAAATTCCTGGCCGGAGTTTCCGGCCTCCCAGGCCGGAGTCTCCGGCCCCCTTGTTTTCCTGCTCTCTGGCCAAAGTGTGGGGAGCTTCTGGACACCCCTCCGGAGGAACACCGGAAGGAGCCCGGAGTCTCCGGGAGGCCAGAGTATCCGGCCTCTGGGCACCGGAGTCTCCGTCCTCGACAACTCTCCGCCCGGGTGCGGAGTATCCGGCTCACCCCGGAGTCTCCGGTCCTCCTGACCGGAGTCTCCGGCCCTTCGATCAAGCGTGCATGTGTGGGGAGCTACTGGAGCCTGCCCGGAGGGACCCCGGAAGGAGACCGGAGTCTCCGGCCAAGACCGGAGTCTCCGGCCCTCTTAGGCCGGAGTCTCCGGGTTAAGTGAACCCAAACGGCTAGTTTTTGCAGAGGGGTATAAATAACCCTCCACCTACCTCAAGACAGCCAGCTCGTCCAGCATTTATGAACCCTAGTTTTTGAGAGCTCAAAATCACAAGATCTCCCAACTCCTCCGTCCAAACGCGTTGATCTTCGGAGGATTGAAGGAGAAGACCCGGATCTACATCTTCACCAAGCCGTTCTTCATTTCCCCCTCGTTCTCTCGAGGATTCTTGTTTCTAGGGTTAGCTTTGTGTTACCCTAGATTCTTGTGCTCACTTGTTGTTGTAATTGTAACAGAGTGTTGATTTGGGAGCCCCCAATTAAGTTGTGGGTGTGTGCCCCAAGAATGTTGTAAGGGCTCCGGATTCCGCCTTGAAGGTCTCCGATAGTGGAAGGTGAACCAAGCCTTTGTGGCAAAGTTCATCGGAGAATAGGGTGAGGCCTTTGTGGCGTTGAGTAGGCCTTTGTGGCGAGCTCACACCCCTCCAACGAGACGTACTCCCTTAACAAGGAGGAACTCGGGAATACATCCTTGCCTCCGCGTGCTTCCCTTCGGTTATCTCTTTCCACCCTCCTCGTTCTCGTTTGTGCTACTTGCCTAGTTGTAATTGCTATCTTGTCATATAGGTAAATTCATCGTAGATGCATATCTAGATAATTTACCATTTCGCCAAGCCTAAATTGAAAAAGAATTAAAAATTGCCGTAGCACCTATTCACCCCCCCCCCTCTAGGTGCCCATACGATCCCTTTCACTAGTTGCGTGGAGGTCATGATGACCGCTCCAGTCGTCGGTGCCGGTGGTGCCACGATTGGGGAGGCCGAGGTCAGCACCAGGTCTACCAGGACGGCGCGTCCGCCGCTGGAGAGGCCGGAGAACCGTCAGGCGCAGTCCAGTACATCTGGTGTGCCGGTGACGCCGAGTCCTCTTTAGGACACGATCGAGAAGCTGGCCACCCCAGTGGCTCCGAGCGCAGATGCTGCTCTGGCTCAGTCTGAGCTGGAGGAGCAGCGCAAGAACATACTCCAGGAGGCTCTGGAGGTAGCCCGAGTCAGGCAAGAGTTTGACATCTCTCTCCGTGAGTATAACAAGGCTCATGGTTTTACACCAGTAGCAAACCCTGTTAGCCGCATAGATGAGGTGCATGCCCGAGGTAGAGACCTCAATGCCGAGATTGCTAGAGATGGTAGAGCCAAATCTAGTAGAACTGCTAGTCATGTGTCGGCAGATAGGCCGAAGTACAGCACTCCCGGCAAGAACCTTAGAGCTGCAGAGGCAGCCGCAGCCGAGTTACCCAACTTGTCTGGTGATGCTCGTCGTAGGCAGCAGGACCGGGTAAACGAGTTGGTAGCTATCGCCAACCGTCAGAATGAGGCTTTCCGGAATGCAAACCCGGATATAGGTGGATCCCGGTACATTCACTCGAATGGTGGTGCCGGGGGAATGTCCAAGGGACAGGCCTCGTCGCCGTATGTCGGCGAAAGTCGTGACCGGAGTGTAAACTCTGGTAAAAACAAACAGCTGCAGGCTTATGATCCGGTCTATGCCGGAAAGCAGATAGCCGGGCAAGGCCATGCCGGCCAGGGAGCCCCTGAACTCGCTCAGGGCAAGCAAGGAGCCAGCCGGGTTCACCCGGCAAATCAGGGCCAGCCACCTCGGTATCCGGCACCTAACCCACCTCGGCAACGACAGGGTGCCGGATATGCCGAGCAGGCCGCCGACCGATACGACGATGGTTACTCGGCCATGGAGCGGGCCGGGTACACAAGATTCAGAGACCTGGCGACCAAGGGTGCACTCGGTGCTAGGCTGGGAACATGCCAGCTACCGTCACATGATGTCCGCAATAAGCTTGACAGAATCTATCTGTCTGAACTCCTGGAGGAGCAAGGCCCACCGGGTCCTGCATGTTTTGGACCCCGGATAATGAAGCAGCCACCGGTGCCGAACTTCCAGCTTCCCCGGGGTGCCAAGACGTATGACGGTAGTACTAAGCCGGAGGACTGGCTGACAGATTATGTCACCGCTGTGCACATTGCCGGTGGCAGCCGCCGATGGGCTGTGCGGTATGTGCCGCAGATGCTGGAGGGACCAGCCCGAATCTGGCTGAACAACCTGGAGGAGAACAACATTGATTGCTGGCTGGACTTCTCCGATGCTTTCGTCAGCAACTTCTCCAGCACCTACAAGAGGCCGAATCGTCCTCAGCAGCTGTCGATGTGCCGGCAGAGAGAAGATGAAACTGACCGGGAGTATCTGACCTGGTGGAGTACAATCCGCAACTCCTGTGAAGGAGTCATCGAGTCGTAGGCCATCGCATGGTTTGCACAAGGGTGCTGACATGGCTCCATGCTGTGGCAGAGACTCCAGAGAGAGATGCCGGCCACCTTGGCCGAGACAATGGCAATAGCGGAAAGCTATGCCCTGGGTGATCCGACACAGGCTTTGCTGGCCCAGGTTGACTCGGGCAGGAGATATCCTGCTCAGGACAGGAACAGATCGGGCAGGCGCAGCGACCGCCCGGATTACAGAAAGAGAAGAGATGACAGGCCGGATTACCGGTACGGGTCAGACCAGGTCGCCACTGTCCACCAAGATCAGGTGGATGCCGGTAGTAGCCAGCGTCAGAAAAATGATGGTCCCTCATGGGGCCAGAACTCAGAAGGAAAGAGGCCGTGGAACGGCGAGAAAAAGTCGTGGAACGGCGAGAAGAGGCCATGGAACGGTGAAAGGAAGCCATGGAACGGCGACAAGAAGCAGTGGGATGACAAGGAGAGGTATACTTACAAGAAGATGTTGGATGGGCCCTGCAGCTTTCACACCAAGCATCCCAGCAGACCGGCTCAGCACACAACCCGGGACTGCAGTTGGTACCAGCGCAAGCCGGTAACTGCTGGTCCGGCATCCCGACCTGCACCTCTCACAGGTGCAAACACTCAGCCTCTGAACACCCAGCCAAGGCAGGAGGATGTCAACCAAGTGGCCAACAACAACAACTACTACAACAACAACACCAACAACAACAATGCTGGCCCGAGTCGTCAGAATGAGTACCGAGAGCCCCACCAGAGCTACATGGTCTTTGTGACCGAGCCCACTGACAAGCAGAGCCAGCACCGGCGCGCAATGGAGGTCAACGCGGTTATGCCGGCCGTGCCAAAATTCATGTACTGGTCCGAGGATGAGATCAGCTGGAGCATCAATGACCATCCCAAGGTCATGCCCAACCCAGGGGGTTATGCTCTAGTGGTGGATCCGACACTCGTCGGGCCCAGCATCAATGTCAGGTTCACCCGGGTTCTCGTTGATAATGGGAGCAACATCAACATTATGTACCGGGATACCATGGTCAAACTCGGGATAACCGAGAACATGATGCAGCCGAGCAGAACCACATTCCACGGCATCGTGCCGGGTGTGTCGCATGCACCCATGGGCACAGTCTGGGTCGACGTCGCCTTCAGCGACAAGGGCAACTGCAGAACTGAGAGTCTGCTGTTCGAGGTTGTGGACCTCGAAAGCCCGTACCATGCCTTACTCGGTAGGCCAGCACTCGCCAAGTTCATGGCGTCCACTCATGTGGCCTACTTGAAGATGAAAATGCCGGGTCCGAATGGTGTCATCACCATCTCGGGTGACTACAAGCGCTCCATGGAATGCGCCTCGGCTGGCTCACTTCTGGTCCGAGTCACTGGTGATTACTGCGGAGAAGAAGAGAATCCATGAAGTGGTGGCTCTGGCCCAGTCCGCTCAACTCGGTATGCCAAGTCTGGCTAACCCGCAGCAGACAGCGACCTTCCAGGCGGCGATGGAGTCCAAGAAAATCGGCATCGATGAGTCTAACCCGGACCACACCGTCATCATCGGTGCCGGGCTGGACAGCAAATAGGAAAGCGAGCTCATCCACTTCCTCCGTGAGAATCGGGATATCTTTGCATGGTCGAATCAGGACCTGCCGGGTGTTCCGAGGGAGTTGGTTGAGCACTCTCTACATGTCCGGTCTGATGCAAGACCGGTGAAGCAACCAATGAGATGCCTCGCTGCTGAGAGGAGAAAACTTGTCAGTGATGAGTTAGCCAGACTTCTTGTGTCTGGTTTCGTCATGGAAGTGCTGCACCCGGACTGGTTGTCTAACCCGGTCCTGGTGGAAAAGAAAAAAGATGATCCGAATGTAGCTGCTGTTTGGCGCATGTGTATTGACTACACGAACCTGAACAAGGCATGTCCGAAAGATCCATTCCCGTTGCCCCGGATCGATCAAGTGATCGACTCCACGGCCGGGTATGAATTGCTATCCTTTGTAGATGCGTACTCCGGTTTTCACCAGATACCAATGAATCCTTCTGATCAAATAAAGACTTCCTTTATCACCCCGTACGGGGCTTATTGCTATCGTGTCATGTGTTTTGGTTTGAGAAATGCCGGTGCTACTTACCAGCGCTGTATGCAGAAATGCTTGCATGATCAGATAGGTAAAAATGTGCAGGTGTATGTCGACGACATAGTCATCAAAAGTAAAGAAAAACATACCTTGCTGGATGATCTCAAAGAGACATTCGCAAACCTGCGGAAATTCCGGCTAAAGCTTAACCCGGATAAATGTACATTCGGTGTGCCGGCAGGCAAGTTACTCGGTTTCCTCGTGTCTAGC
Organism: Puccinellia tenuiflora; assembly: GCA_012064385.1. Taxonomy (NCBI): domain Eukaryota; kingdom Viridiplantae; phylum Streptophyta; class Magnoliopsida; order Poales; family Poaceae; genus Puccinellia; species Puccinellia tenuiflora. The sequence continues at coordinate 247,622 of QRDG01000054.1, forward strand.
CGAGGTATCGAGGCAAACCCGACTAAAATCCGTGCAATAGAAAACATGAAGTTGCCGAGATGTCTCAGGGATGTCCAGAAATTCACGGGTTGCCTGGCTTCCCTGAGTCGTTTCGTAGGTCGGTTGGGAGAAAAGGCCCTGCCTTTGTACCAACTAATGAAAAAATCGGATAAGTTCTGTTGGACCCCGCAAGCGGATGCCACATTCCATGAGCTAAAAAAGATGTTGGCTACAGCGCCGATATTGGCCTCGCCACTACCGAGAGAACCCATGTTGCTCTACATTGCGGCCACTAACCGAGTCGTTAGTGTCGTAATGGTGGTAGAGCGAGAAGAAGAAGGAACTATGGTGCAGAGACCGGTGTACTACCTGAGTGAGGTGCTCTCCACCTCAAAACAAAATTACCCTCACTACCAGAAAATGACCTATGGTGTGTACATGGCGGCCAAAAAACTAAAGCATTACTTCCAGGAGCATCCCATAACTGTCGTAAGTGCGGCCCCTGTTTCCGAGATCATCGGCAACAAAGACGCGAGTGGTCGGGTAGCCAAGTGGGCTATTGAGCTAGCGGCTTATGCGCCGCAGTACGCGAGGAGAGATACCATCAACTCTCAAGCAGTGGTAGATTTCTTTGTAGATTGGGCCGAGATGCAATATGAGCCATCTCTGCCTGACTCGAACTACTGGAAAATGCACTTTGACGGGTCCAAAGTGAAAGAGGGCCTGGGTGCCGGCGTGGTTCTCACCTCGCCAAAGCGAGACCACCTGAAATATGTGCTGCAAGTCCATTTCGCGGCATCCAACAATGTCGCCGAGTATGAAGCGTTGATTCATGGACTTAAGGTAGCCAAGGAGATCGGAATTCGCCAGATCATATGTTATGGTGACTCAGATCTAGTGATCCAGCAAACATCAGGCAACTGGGATGCCCTAGATGCCAACATGGCGGCATACCGGTTCCATGTCCAAAAAATCTCGGGATACTTTGATGGTTGCGAGTTCAATCATATCCGGCGGACAGAAAAATGAAAGTGCTGACATGCTGTCCAAGATTGGATCATACCGGCAGGCCATCCCGCCCGGGGTGTCGCTGGAGCATCTCCGAAAGCCGTCAATCAAACCTTCACCTGAGTCCGAGTCAATATTTATCCCGGGTAATCCGGAGCCCGACGTCGTCCCGATGGACGTGGATGTCGGGAGCACGCTGCAGAACTCGGGGACTGCTCCGCAGGACCCGGGGACTTCCGTGGATGTCAGATACATTCAGCAAGACTCGGCGACTGTGTTGGAAAACTGGAAAGCCGCTTGGCGGAACTCGGGGACTCCTTGGGAAGACTCGGGGACTCGTCAGCCTATGTCGGGCGTGGTAATGTCGGTTGATGCGATGGAAATCGACGAGCCTGTACTCGACACTCGCCCGGTACCGGCATGGGCACAACCCATCATGACATTCATGTTGGACGGCAGTCTACCGAGTGATGAGGTCTCAGCCAGACAGATACAGAGACGATCCAAATCCTTCACCATCATCAACCATGCGCTATACAAGAGAAGCGTGACCACCGTGCTTCAGAGCAGTGTAGAACCATAAGAGGGGGAAGAGATTATCCGAGATATCCATCAGGGAGAGTGCGGTCATCACGCATCTTCCAGAGCCATAGTGGCTAAGGCATTCCGATATGGGTTCTACTGGCCCAGTGCTTTGCAACAGGCAGAGGACATTGTCCGGAAATGTGAAGGATGTCAGAGGTCTGCCCACAAAATTCATATGCCGGCATCAGCACTCAAGACTATCCCCATGACCTGGCCATTTGCAGTGTGGTGTCTAGACATGGTGGGACCGTTCAAACCGGCCCGAGGTAACATGACTCACATCCTGGTGATGGTGGACAAGTTCACCAAGTGGATTGAGGTGAAGCCAATAAGAAAGTGCGATGGCCGCACAGCCGTATCATTCCTGAAGGATATTATCCTAAGGTACGGGCATCCGCATAGCATCATCACTGATAATGGCACCAATTTCGCCGAGGGAGCCTTTGCTCGGTTCTGTGAGGAAAAGAGGATCCGGTTGGACCTAGCATCGGTCGCACATCCGCAGTCCAACGGACAAGTGGAAAGATCAAATGCACTGGTCTTATCCGGCATAAAACCCCGGCTAATTGAGCCGCTGCTACGTGCTCCGGGGTGTTGGCTGGATGAAATCCCGGCTGTACTGTGGAGTCTAAGGACTACCCCGAATCGCTCTACTGGCTATACGCCATTCTTCCTAGGTTACGGAGCAGAGGCAGTTCTGCCAACAGACATAGAGCATGACTCGCCGAGAGTTTCATTATATACTGAATCTGGGGCAAAGGAAGCCCGGGAGAACGAATTCGATCTGCTCGAGGAAGCACGAGAATTGGCATTGTCCAAGTCATCGTTATATCAGCAAAATCTCCGACGCTATCACAGCCGGAAAGTAAACCCTCGCAAATTCCGCGAGGGAGACTTGGTGCTTAGGCTGGTGCAACGCACAGCCGGCATGCACAAATTATCACCTCCTTGGGAAGGGCCATTTATCGTGAGCAAGGCTCTGCACAACGATGCATATTATCTTATAGATGCTCAGGCGCAGGTGAAGAACAGGATGGACAGATCCGGAGAGGAGACCAAACGACCTTGGAATGTAGCTCTTCTTCGCCCTTTTTACTCTTAAGGACCCACTGTATGTATCTCGAAACCCTGAAATGAAATGTCGGCACCCCGAAAAGAAACTCGGGGACTGCCTTGCTGTAAAATCTGTGTTTGTCTGCATGTTTATTTCTGTTTCCTGTATGTCGGATGGCTCTAAAAATCGTATCTCCATGTTTGTGAGTATTGTATGCTATGTCTTTGTGATTTTGTGACCCGACTGCCAAAGAAACCAAAAATTGTAGGCAAGGGCAAGGATTGCAAGGTGCAGTAAACAAGAAATAAGACTTGGGGACTCGGTCCAGGAGTGATTCGGTTCTCTGTTGTCAACCTTGTGTTTTATGTCGGATGGCTCTAGACCATATCTCAAAGTTTCGAGTATTGTATGCTATGTTTTGCCGTCTCGTGACTCGACTGTCGAACACTGAAAAAGGTAGACAAGAGCTGGGATTGTGGCACTTAGTATACAAGAAAACAAACTCGGGGACTTGGCCCAAGCGCGATTCGGCTTAAGCTGTTTGTTAATCCTATGCTTAGTTCTTTATCTTATATGTCGGATGATTTTAAGCCGTATCTCAAAGTTTTTTAGTACTGTATGCCGTATCTCGGTAATCTTGTGACTCAACTGTCGAACACCGAAAAATGGTAGACAAGAGCAAAGGTTGCAAAGTATGGTAAACAAGAAAATAAACTCGGGGACTCGGTTCAGGATGATCCGGCATACGTCTAATCATATTAAAATGTGCAAAATAAAGTACCATGTACTAACCATAAAGAGCCTAAGGTTTTTATATTACATCTGCACCCGGCATCCCGGAGATCTGATGATCTGAATTTTTTTTTCAAGTCTAAGCAGCAGGATCCTTGCTACTCGGAGCAGAAGGAGCGGTATCGGTCCTGGCGGTTTCCTCGGCCGCGGCTTCGGCGGTTTCCTCGGCCGTGGACTCCGCGGCAGTGCCGGTGGCAGTCTCGGGCGGGATGTCGGCCTCAATCTCCTCGTCGACTTGTTCGTCGTTGTCTTCTTCGCCATCGTCGACATCCTCAATTTCCTCCGCTTGAGGAACCCGCTGACCAGGGACAAAGCTGTGCACCGGAGCATACTGGATGAGGGAGTACGCCGTCTCTTGGCGACGCCGGATGAGATCCGGGTCAGTGGTCCACTTCGACCCATCACGCAGAGTCTTGAGCATGTCGAGGTTGATCCCCTCGTACCAAGACAGCACGTACATCAGCACCTCGTCAGCACCGACTCGGGCGGCGGATGACCACCAATCGTCGAGTCATTCCTCGCTGCTCAGCAAGCACTTAGACAATTCATCAACTGACTTAGGGTGCTCGCACTCGGGCCAGAGACAACTGTAAACCCGGATCGCAGAGGAGAGGAGTTCCACTCCAACAGCCCTCAGCGGCGACATCCGCGACTTGAAGGCCACCAGATGGTCATCCATGTCCCACTCGGCCGAGATAGGACCCTCTTGGATCCATAGTTTTAAAAACCGGACCAGACCGGCGGTCCGACTGGAAAAAACCGGAACCGGCGCCTTGTCCGGTTTTTTAATGTGCACTGATCTTTTAGTAAAAAACCGGAGAAAATATTCAAAAAATGGTGCATAACCCAGGAATCGAACCCATAACCTATAGCAAAGGCGTGCTAAAGGCCTTAAACCAACTGGTCAAGCAACAATTAGTGATTTACTAGTGAATTACATCCTATAATATATGTATTCTTCTGATATGAGATCAATATTTCATAAATTTAGCTTAAATTTTCCGGTTTTTTGTCGCCATTGAACCAATGAACCGATGGTCCGACCGGTAAAAACCTGAATCGAGAGATTCACCGGTTCGATTTCCGGTCCGGTTTTTTAAACTATGCTTGGATCTTTTTCTGCCGGAACTTCTGAGTGATGTTGTCTGCAGCAGCTTTGGAGTGGGGGAAGTGCTCTGAATCGAAAAGAGCTAATACCAAGATAAGTCATATGGAGGTAAATAATGAATGTCGGGCAATGACAGAAGAAGAAAGGGCTTACTGTCCAATTGGCCATTAATGGAGGAGAACTCCACCACCCATCGGCTGATCTTGGTCTTCAGATCCTGGATCTCACCCTCCGCTCAGGTTGCGCGAGACTCGGACTCCTTGAGTTTCCGAGTCTCTTCATCCCGGAGTTGTTTCTCCTCGGCGGCGGATTTCTCCAGCTCGGCAGTGCGGCCCCGAGATCTCTCAAGCTCGGCCTTCAGCCGGGACACCTCGTCTTGCTCCTTCTTGAGCTCGGTCTGATGCGCGAGCTCGCGCTCCTTCTGTTTGGCTGTGCCGAGATAGCGGAGTCAGCATGCAAGAATTAATGTAGGTGCAAATTAAAGCACAAAGTATGACTTACTCTCGAGGTCCGAGATCCGCTTCTGTAGTCCTTCAGCTTTGGACTCTGACTCGGCTATTTATGTCGGTAGAAGAAAAGTAAATGAGATCAAGCCGGTTGAGTATAATTGTTATGTCGGTAGAAGGAGGGGTACCTATCGTGCTCAGCTTGGCCCGCAGCAATTTGTATTTGTCGGAGAGCTTTTTGTGCTCCAACAGGAGCTTGCGGTGCACCTGAGTGCATTTGGTCATGCAAGTCTGGAAAGAGGAAGTGTTAGTCTTATTGGTGAAGATTCAAGCCGAGTAATCCTTACTCAACCGAGTCTCAATTACTCGACCCGAATCTCGGGGACTGGGGATAGATGATATCTGCATTTAAAAATTGAAACAGTGAATCTTTATTCGGCAGCACTTACCGCAGCTGCTAGGTCGGCTTCAAGAAGGGCAGCTTTTGCTGTGTACATCTTTTGGGCAACCAAGCTTGGCCCTGCCGGATGCTCCGAGATCTGGCCCACTGGTGATCGCGAGCTCACTTCGCTCGTGTTGGCAGCATTCCAGTCCATATTGTAATACTCAAGGGAGCCCAAGCTTCTCCTGCTGAGGGTTCGCAGTGGGGCAAACCCCCAGGTGGTGGTCTGGATACCGGTTGATGTCGCCGCAGGTGCACCTTGGCTTGGCGGCACGACCAGCTGTCTATCCGGATTGGCCGGAGCTTTCCTGGTTGTTTTCCCGGTCATCGGAGCTTTCCCGGTCGCTGGAACCAGGGATTTCGGTGTCTGCTGCGGCTGTGTCGGTGGCGGCTGTGGCTTTGCCGGCGGTGTTGGCTTTGCAGGCGTTGGCCGTTGCTGCGGCGGTGTTGGTTGTTGTTGTTGCTGCTGCTATTGCGGTGGTGGCTGTTGCTGTTGCTGCTGAGGCTGTGGTTGTTGCGGTGGCTCTTGCTGCGGCTGCTGTCTCGGTTGTTCCGAGTTCTCCGGAACCTCGGTCTGCTCTATCTCGGGGGCCGAAGAGCTGGCTCCGAGATTCACATCTCGGTCGGTCGCCGGAGTGTCGGTTGCGACCGAATCCGCATTTCCGGCTCCGGATCCCGGAGCCGAGCTATCTGCGGCTGGACTTGTCCTTTGCGGACTTGGCACACATGTGTCGTCGGGCCGAGGCAGCGTCGGAGTCCTGAGCGGGATCCGGTCGGTTGACCCGGTCGTGGGGACCTCCATAGGAGCCATGCTGTAAAAACAAAGCAATAAAGTGTATTGTCAGAAGGAGAAAAACAGGGAAAGCAAGTATAAGAAAGAGTATGGAGTTGGTGTCGGCAAAAGGGAATCTTACCCCTTGGAGACCGGGTGCTCTCGATGCCTCGCTATCGTCTTCATTCGCGCCTTCTTCTGCGCGGGACCCGAAGTGCCGGAAGGTCCGACATCTGTGGACGCAGCAGCTGGGCGCTTCCGAACCGGGCCCTTGGGTCCCACGGCGAGGGGTGCCACCTCGAGCACCTGGTCGTCCGAGTCAGCTGGGGGCAAGGACACCGGATATGAGAACGCAACCGGGCGAGGATCATATACCTCTAAAATCTGACAGTCGTCATCTTCATCCTCGGACCAATCTCGGAGGGAGGAGGCACGAGTCTTACCCGTGGCAGGAACCGTGCCGACAACGGGGATCGGCATATTGTCCTCGTCGTCCGGATCTTCTGAGTCGGCTTCAACCCGGTCCATACCCCAATTGGTGGAGGGGTCCGGTCCGTCCTCCTTCGTCTGCCGTCTGAATCTCTGCATGACGGAAACGGAGAGTGGTTAATACAAAGGACAGAACTGCACCGACATAAGAGTTATCTCGGTGGAAAACTCATGTCAATTGAAGTTACTTACCACGGGTAGAAGGTTGCTCCGGCTGTGGGGTTCCTTTCCCCACTCTCACTCCTCCGTCATCCGCGTCCGGGCTATGGCCTTGATGCGTCTTCGGATCTGGGCCTTGTCCAGCTCGACGGTGCTTATCCGGGTCGGATCAAGCGGGCCACTCATGTGGCAAATCTTGTGGATTCGGCGCTGGAGGGGCAAGACCCAGCGACAGATGAATGTTGCTAGCAGGTCGTCAGCCGACATCCCTTCGCCTTTGAGCTGTTCGATGACTTGGTTGATGTGGTTGACTTCCGGCATCTTGTCCCTCGGGTTGTACCCCAGTTGAGTTGCGCAGTAGGGGGGTTGATGGCGAATGCCGGCAGGTTGATCATGTCGACGTCGGTCGAATTCTTCACGTAGAAGAAGGATCGTTGCCATTTACGGCATGACTCCAGACCGGAGATCCGGGGAAAGATGGAGGTGCGCCGAGGTGTGACGGTGGCGGCCCCGCACTGTGTCATCTCCTTGGGGGTGTCCGGATCAGCAGGATTCGGGACGACCTGTTTCCGGAACTGAAAATATTTGGACCATAGGTTGATGGTGGGCCAGAGGCCGAGATATCCCTCGGCGAATGAGACAAAGGCCGAAAGAGTGGTGATGGCATTAGCCGGAAGGTGGTGAGGTTGAAGACCGAATTTCACGAGGAAAGTATTCAGAAAGTCGCTGGTTGGGAGACCGAATCCTCGCTCAAAGTGGGCCACAAAGACTATGTACTCTCCCTCCCGGAGATCCGGCACAGTCTCAGGACCCGGAAGCCGGCATTCCACCCCGGCCGGGATCCGCCGAGTCCAGATCAGCCAGTCAATTTCGGAGCGGGAGACATCGGAGCCCTCCCAGGCGGCCCGGGTGGATCCCTCCACTACTCCCTCTTAGATCACCTCGGTCACCTCGAGGGCAGTGTTGTCCGACATATCGGTGAAAGATGGCCGAGAACTGCAAAAAAGATTCACAGGCAGTGAGCAAGAAATCACGGCAGAGGAAAGGAAAAGAAAAAGGAAGGAGAGCGCTACGGCGGCAAGGTCACCGGCGGCGCGCGATGCGGCGCGGCGGTGGAGAAAAAGAAGAGCAAGAAAGAAACAGAGGAAAGAGGAAAAACTTACCGTGGCGGTGCGGAACTGTGGCGACGGCGGAATGCGCAACCACGGTGTCCTGCGCGTCGGCGGGCGGCGGCGCGTCGATGCGTGCGTGCGCGGCGTTGGCGTCCGGCGGCTCGTCGGTGTGCGCGGGCCCGTGCGGCGGCGGCGCAGCGTGCACTGTGCGCTGGAGAAGGAAGAGGGCGAAGGAGAAAGAGGATGAATGCGGAGGGGGGAAAGAGCTGCCCCCTCCCCCCTATTTATTAACGGCAGGGGGAGATCGTGGGCGCGGGATTTGCTGCGCACGATCCCCGCAACCGTTGAGGAATAACTGCCCCACGATCTATTCCGCGATTCCCGTAACCGCACCATTATCGCAGGATCTGCCGCACATTGGGCCACAGGGAGCCAACGGTCTGTTGCGGTACACCCGATCGGGTGAGACCCGAGGCGACGCGCGGGGGCACGGTCAAAAATGCACTTAAGTGCCTACGTGGGCACAGCGGCCGGAGTGACAGGCGTGACACGTGTGGCGAGCGTGCCAGTGTCACGTCCATCAGTGCACGAGAACCGAAGCGACAAGCAGAGATGCTCCACCACGTCGGAGATGCAATAACTCGGATAAGTCGAGGGATTATTCCATATGTCGGAATGATCCGACATGAAGTCAGATATCAAGTTTGGGCGCAAATTGCTTTCTGACATGTAAGTTTAGCCGGCATATGTTATGTCGGTGATCAGTTAAAAATGCTAATTGATGGGTAAACCTGCCTTGGCCCTTCATCCAAGGCTGCAGGACCGCGCCAGCTTTGGGGACTAATGTCGGGGGCAACCCCCGGATAGGATCAAGATGACGAGACACGCATAGACCTGGAGTTGACCAGGTCAACACTAACCGATATACCATATCGACATACCCGGAGTCGACCGGGTCAAAGCTAACCGACATACCCGGATGTCGGATCATACAGATTAGATGTCGGATCCTCTCCTTTGTTCTTCTTATGTGCAGGGAAGGTGAAACCGAGTTAAGGAGTATCCGGCATGCCTATAAGAGAAGAGTGAGTTATATCCCGGTGAACGGTCAAGGCTCACGTCTTGTCCCTACAATCACGGAGCAGGCATCGTGCCACTGGCACGATGGGACACGCTGCCTAACCCTTGACCCGGAGGTCACGGGATGGAGAGTCAGGCCTCCATGCTGCTGACCAAGGCAGTACGGGGGAGCATGGGACAGGCATGGCACTTGTCTTGTCTCTGGCAGTGATGACGGAAGCAGTCAGAGGATGACACCGGCCGGACATGGCCACAGTGTCGCGTATGCCAGCACCCACATCAGCCCTAACTTGTGCCCTGGGCTCCCCTATATAAGGAGCGTCAGGGGCTCCTCTTACGGGGACGCTAGACGCTTAGACGAAACTCTAGACTTTCCACACCAGAGAGCCCACAGAGAGCCACTGAGCCACCGCAAGACTCGGTAGAGAGCCCGAGTATACACCTTTGCCTTAGTTCATAGCTTTTCATATACAGCTCAAGGAGCATCTTGTAGCTCGAGTGTGATCCACCATATAAACAGACAAGCAGGAGTAGGGGTCTTACCTCCTCACGAGGACCCTGAACCTGGGTTCCGTGTGCGTATTCCTACGCGCTAGCCCTCCCCGGTGCCTCCAGCGTCCATCGGCCCCAACTCAAGCCTACCTATGGCATCTGTCCGTGCACCACCATGACAGTCGATCTGTGTCTGTGGTAGCCTCCCATACGTCTTTGATCAATGCCTCCATGATGTTATTTGATATTAACTAGATCAATCTTTCAAATTTACATTACATAATATTAGATTTTGTGAACATGTAGGCTCTTTTTCTTGAGTTGATAAGTTAGAACACGGAGAAAACATACTATGTCATATTTCCGTTTCTATGTTACAGATATTACGCCGCACAATAATAGACTGCTTAAATAGTAGACTCATTTTGTTAAAAAAAATCAAAAAATAATTATCATGCCCCGATACTTATTTTGTTAATTGTTGCAGATGAAAGTTAAAGGTAATATGCTCATTTATACAATGTAGAAATAGCTTCTGTTTTATTAAACAGACTCAAATATTTTACCAATGTTGGCTTACTGTATCACGTCTTTTTTTATCCCTATGAACACACAAATTTTGGCTTATTCAGCAAAATGAAAATTATTTGATTACGCTTAAATGCAACCAACAAGAAAGACCTTCCATTCTTGAGGTAGCACCAAAGTGATCGTAATTCTTGAGGTACTACTAAAAACAGATTTACATTAGTCAAATTCTTCATAGACTAAAAAATATTTAAAAAATCAAACCGTCGCAACGCACGGACATTTTTACTAGTAATTGATAAAGACTAAAATCCGCAGTACAGACAACATTATTTCTCTATTTTGAGACGGACAGTACGGACAACATAACTGCTGACAGGACGGGAACAGTTAAGTTAACAGTGGGGAGATTCAAGAGAACTCCTGATGTAGAAAATCGTGCAATCAGACAAAGTTGATGCGTGGAATCGGTTGATGTTACACATTCTGTCATCATGTCAAAGAAGAAAGTTGTAAACATGAAGTCCATGATTCACTCCAAGAACATCACTCCAGTGGGCCACTGGCACAGTCTGGCAGTTAGCTAGTAACAGCTAGAAATTACTTGGTTTAAATTTTGACTAGTAAGCAAGTGAACCGTTGTAAAGTGTACTAGAACCTTATGATTTGAATCAGTAACAGCCATGGTCGAGAACCATGTTCCTAATTCCTGATGTACAAAGTCATGCAATCAGACAAAGTTGATGCGTAGAATTGGTTGATGGTACGTATTCTGTCAGTATCAGAGAAGAAGTTTTAAACATGAAGTCCATGATACAGTCCAAGAAGATCTATCAGAGAAGAAGTTTTAAACATGAAGTCCATGATTCACTCCAAGAAGATCGCTCCAGTAGGCCACTGGCACTCTGGCAGTGAGCTAATAATAGCTAAGAATAACTTGGTCTAAATGTTAGACTTGTAAGCAAGTGAACCGTTGCTAGAACCTTGTGATTTGAACCAGTAACAGCCATGGTCGAGAACCTTGTTACTTAAATTATTACATTTGTTGCAAAACTGTAAGTGAACAAAAGATTTATACAGTTTCCTGGCGGAGCTGGTGTACAAGCATTGGGTTCAGATGAACCCAATAGATTCTCGAAATCCTTCACAAATTTTGTATTTGCCGGTGCTAATTTAGTGAAGTATTACACCTAAAAGATGGAGTTGAACCCAATGGCTTTATCTTCTAGCTTCGCCACTGCCGGAGGAAACTCCTGTCCACTACAACAGCTTATGTGAATCGAAGGATGGATTCAGGTCAAGGAGCTGGCACCGACAAATGCTTACTTCCTGGCATTAACCTTTTGTTTCTCTTGCCTTGTAGTAACAGATTGTACCTTGTACGCAAGATTACATTTGCAATTTCAAAAGTTCAGACACACAAAAACTTAAAGAGTAGAAGATATAGAAATGAAAATTGAGATTTTTATTCAGTAGCTTTTTACATCATGTCACAATGGACCACAAAAAAGTAAGGTATCATATAGGCTACCGTCCCTATTGCATTGCCTCCTGGACTCTCAAATACCAGAGATGCTTACACTTTACAAGCACGATAATGTGTATCAGTTTGCTACCTGCCTCAAGCGAAAGATGGCAACATTTTACACATATTTTTAGCGGATGGATCACAGGGGTGGATCACCACTTTCGTGTACGGTCATGGAGGTTTCAAACTAGTTGTGTTTTGCAGCCCTTTTTCCTTTCTGTTTCTGCTTCTGCTTCAGCTGGGTGAGGCCAGGAGCGGTGATCTTGGCATTGCCGACAATCGCAGCCACCAATTCAGGATCCGTACATGCCTTCATTAGTTCCTTCTCACGGTTTGTGGCGTCTGGGATGTGCATGAATAAGCCCAGAGCAGTTTTGGCAGCTGAAACCAACAAAACAAAGAGATCAGAACACTTGATCTACCAAGAAGGAAAGGGTGTGGGAAAGGCAAAATGGTGTGCCTTCAGGCTCCAGAATGAGTACCTTTTCCTTTCTTTGCAGTGCCCGGTGTGATCTTTACGCGATATTTGTATGTCTGCAGTGCATTGTAAGGGGCACATACAGGCACAGCATAGAGCAAAATGTCACTTGGCAGCGGAATTCCAGTTAAGTAATCCAAATCAATCAACTTTTCCTTCTCTTCATCACCAAGTTCATGGATGTCATCTTCATCCATGGCAATGCTGTCACCAACAGGACCAGCAGTTTTATCAATACCTTCTCTGCTTCTACCAACATTGACATCAGTTGAATCCACCACAGATGTACTTTCAGGGCAATCACGAGACAGATGTCCAGACTTTTTGCACTTATAACAAATTTTTAATGAGACATCTTCGCCTGCAAGGGTAAAGGAAGGCAAGCTGAGTTAAGAGACTAAACTAGCCACAAATATTGTAATTTACACAACCCGTTCAAGAGTTCAATATTTGGGCACTGACATGAATGAACTACTGATATTTTATTTGTATCTTAAATGCAGAGGATTTGATAACCTGCGAGTCTGGCACAGGTCCTTATCATGCTACAATTTTAAGCACAAAATGTAACTGAAGAATCACAAGAATAAGTTTTAAAGAGAAAGTTGTGTGAAGTACCAGTTGATGGTTTTGATTGTTTTGCAGTGGTGTCTTCATCTTGTGAAGGTTTGTCCTTTTGAGAAGCTTTTCCAGAAGACTAGTACCAATAAAAGAAGGTTTTCAGTTTCAATGCAAAAGGAGAAGAGAGTGCAATTGCAAACAAAACAAAACAAAACAAAAGGGTGGATAGTGTTCTTACCGCAAGCAAAGCCATACGGATTGCTCTTTCTTCTTCATCCTGCTCTGCATACTTTTCTTTAATCTTCTTAAGCTTGCTCTTCTGTCCACGACTTGTTTTAGAATTAGCAGCCTTTGTGTTATCCTTGCCTTTTTCGTGCTGCGAGTTATCCATCTTTTTTACGGATTCACCATTGGCAGCCTTTGTGTTATCCTTGCCTTTTTCGTGCTGCGAGTTATCCAGCTTTTTGACAGATTCACCATTCTGGGGGTCACTAGTAGACTCACAAGTATTCTGGCCCTTCTTCAGTTTTCTTCTCTCTGCTTTTGATACATATGGTTTCTCTCTTACTGCCGATTTCTTCACATCAAGATCATCAGTGTCTTCGGCTAAACTTAAGCTGCTGATGAGCAGGGAGCTTTTATCCAACACATTGGCAGGGCCCAGACCAAGATTCTTGTCAAGTAGATCCTCCAGTTGAGATGAAACGGGATCATCCTGTGTTTCTTCCTTGAAAGTGGAAGTTCCATTGTTTTCCATAATTTTGGTTCCAACAACCTGTTCAGATAACTCGGCAGTATCCATGTTACTAGAGTATGTATCATTATTTTGGTGGACACTTGTATGGTCGTTGTCAGTAGCAAGTATGTTATCCGGTTCAAGATTACTTTGGTGCTTTCGAGGCTCAGCTTCGATTTCTGGAAGGGCATCATCTTCACCCCTGATCCTCCTTTCATTTAGATGAGATGCCAAGCAACTCTCATCCAAGCGGAAGAGAATACCAAAGCCCATAACAAGGGGATGAGGTGGGAGGAAATTTTTCTTGCCACGGATCATAAAACTACCAACAGTGAGGTACTCGCCAGTGGGGGCTGTTTTGCTAACTTGATGAGGATATACCCACCAAGCACTTGTAACAATTTTTGAATCCCACGCTTTGCTGTGGCATACCTGCAGAAGAAACTCGTGATCAATAGGGATAATTCATATGAACACTCACCCTTCAAAAGTATTGCCATAACACATGTAGTAATACACATAATCACATATTTGACTCACAGTGAAACATCCTGCTTGGTTTAATGTCAAGGGTGGTATTGGACTGTCAGGTTTGTGGTTCTTGATTATTGTACTGGAAGCTCCATGTAACTCGGCATGCACATACCTGTTCCAGATTGAAAACAAGCCAGTAGCTTTTGTAAGAAATAACAAACATAGCACTACAGCATAAAACTTACTAAGCATGTCAGTGGAGTAATGTTTCTCTGATCAATTACAAAATACCGCACACGCAGAAAAAAAATGATAGTTTCGCAACAAGCTTATAAATGGGTAATAGGCTAATAGCTAATAAGGGTACTTACAAATCTCCTTTAGACATATACCGCTTGACAACCAACTCATTTTGTTGAGCATCTCGGCCACTGATAATCAAATAGTTTTCACTGCTGATAAACCAATTGAACTTCTCAAACCAGTGAACTTTCCTCATATGAGTGATTGCAGCCACAGTTTTTTCCTACAAATGTCAGGATATGAAGGTATTTTAATATAATACAAGACAATGATTCTTGGAACATATTACTGTAAACACATAATGAGTATATCAAACAAGCCAAATACAAAAAGATTGGTTGTGGAAGACAAGTAAAGCTTTTTACTTCATCATTGGCCTCTTAATATTTTATTATTAAAAACGATTCCATTAAGAAGAAAACCAAAAGAAGAAGGTAGTTTTCTTCTAGAGATATAGGATGAGACTGATTTGCACCGGCTTATGTACTTACTTACAAGGAAAACTATACTTAATCAACATGTTCTAATATGAAGAAAAGGTCAACAGCCAGTTTGCTGGTGATAGGGCTCTTGATAGGTACAAGGGGTAACAAGTACAAGTATACACTACAGCGGTAAGGAAGTGAGAAACCTGAGCAAGCTGAAGGCGTGTCTTCTTCTCGGCTGCTTTGAAAGCTTTCTCATGCGCTGTGACAGTCTTCTCTTGTTTGGTTTCCTGTTTTTTCTTCATTTCATACCACCGCCTAGCATTTGCATGTGCCGAAAGTGATAAATCAACCTCTACCTAAAAGTTTGTCATGAAGATAACAAAACATCAAGGAGAAATTAATAGTGGTAAACTGAGTCACACGTAAAATCAAGGTACACTATGTAACTATGTAAGAACTGTTGATGGAATATGAAACCTTACGTCACATAATCATGCATCCAACATTGCCGATATGATACAGTTTCAAGTGTTCAAAGAATATTGATCTTTCCATGACAGAGACAATGACCATGGTACAAATTAGATGTGTCTGGAACATACCTTCTCAACAGGGGCAGTTTTCTCATCCTCATCCATGTCATCAAGATTATTGCTAAGCAGTAGACTAATGCAATTTTTTTCGAAACTGAGCTTATCGATTAGGCCAGCTACCGGGTTTCCAGCCTTTCTCTCCTCTTTAATCATGCGAGTAAGAGCTTCCCAACTCATTCCATTTGCAAGCGAAACACGAACAGCTGTAATCGCTGCATCTACATCCTCCAAATTGTACTCAATTAGTTCTGCCATACTGATGCAATGGTCTGCTTCCTTCCTCAGTGTATGCACACGATTCTCCTGCATGGCAGAACAGATGAATAGACTATTAGATCTCTAATATACTGCATGTTTAATCTCAAAAAACATATACTGCATGTTTGGAACCGAGAGGTCGTTCAAATAGAACCGAACTCAAGGCATAAAATGAAGGGTGAGGTGGGGCGAACCTGGTCCAACTTTATTTTGTTAAGCCTATGGACTGCTGAATCTTCTTTTGCTTTCTGCTGTTGATTCACCCTTTGGCTTTCTATTTTGCTATAGAATTCATCTAAAGCATCATCAAACGTCTGAAATTCATCATATTCCCTTGACTTAAATTGGTTCAGCAGGATAGGGCAATATTCATCATATATCTGCATATAGGAGCAAAATAACAGTTAGTACATTGGTATGGAATTTCCATATCATATGCAAACGTGCTGCTGCCTCAACATAAATTAGAAGAACAAAATCCACTAAAGATCTGCAACATACGTCACTAATAAAGGAACACAAATAGCAAATCTGTGCAGTTGCATACACAGCAGTACAAAGAGAAAGACAGGAAAACAATGGGCAAACCTTCTGGTTAGTAGAAGACCCTTCTGCAGGGGTGATGTTTTGCTTTCCAGCCATCTTATTCTTCATGAGAATGTACCCCTCGGGAATCTTTTGACCAGAGATGATATCTACAAGCCAGTCCTCAAACCTTGTAATAGACTCTACTAGAGACTGAATAGTGTGATCATCAATACAGCTCTCTGGGTCTTTCCCAACCTTTGTACTTGGAAGCAACCCAGCATCTAATATGATATGCTCCGCTAGCGCTGGGCCATAGGCCAATGCCTCCCCAAGAAGTGTCTTCAGAGTAGCTTTATTTGATTGAGCGCCATCACTCGCTTTTGCACTTGAACCTGACTGCTTACTTTTTGCAGCAGCCTTTTTTTCAGATCTATTAGATGGTTCATCTGATTTATGAGTAACAGGCACTCCATCATTCGCACATTCAGAAAGTTGCTGACCATCAACTGAACTAGGTGTAGCTTGAGAAGATTCGCTGGCATCGACTGTATTAGACAGTTTCAGTGTCTCTTTTAACTTTGTTAAGTCAGTCCTTTCGAAAGTACGGCAAGCTTCTACTGGATAGCGATGGCGCGACATAATAGCCAATCCTTTATTGTCATCTCTGTAAGTTTCGAAACAAAAGATGAGTACAATAAACAAACAGTAAGCAGCAAAGGTTAAGAGAATTTTTGGATTGCAGAAGGATACTATGACAATTTCTTGTCCCAGGTCCTCACTTCTGTAACAGAGTAATGGCACCTAATATATACAGTAAATCAAAATAGTGCCGCAGGAATTAGACAATGACCTATGAGAACGGAGTAGTGTCATCACTGTGTATTCCGAATCTGTGAGAATGATATTTCCTTGTGCATACAGCTCTAGAATTACGAAATGTGCATTACTGCCAAGTCCAAATTGAAAAAGGATCATCTGCAGTTCAAACAAAGACATCATTAAAAAATTCAACCTTCAACCAGTATAAATCTGCTGAATTCAAAAGATTATCCAGGAGGAAATGAAACTAGAAGAGTACCCTATCATATCCTAGCATACGGACATCTTCAAGCCTCTTGCCACGAACGTGTTTCCGCAGCTTGAGAGTGAACCCAGAAGGTGTGCTGCTCTTGTCACTGAAGAAATAGATACACAAGGGGATATGTGCATTAATGTCTTGAAACAATTGACAGTCAGACAAACATATATACCAACAATTGTGAGCACCATCTCACCGAACATATTGAGTGGTGTGCAGCCTGACACCACTTTCCATCAGCAACAAAACCTTCTCACTTTCCCCTGACTCAGTGATTCCACTGCTGTTCATCAGCTTGAAGATATAAGTCTGTCCAAGCGCAAAACAGATCTATGTAAAACATCACCTGGTAGATAGCAAAACGAGATGCAGCGTGCAAGATGGTTGCAACTAGAATGTAATCACCTAAAGGAGGTGGTTCATGGATTGGCCAGCAGTTTTTCTGCGGAAACAGAAAATATGTATAGAATCATTTGTTCCTCTAAGCACTAGACAACACTACTGCAATGAAATGTGTACCAGCATATGTTGAACTAGACAGTCAGCCCGCGGTACAAAGAGTCTAATCAATTACGCAATTTTGACTCTGGAATTTTAGAAACACAGCCACAGCAGAATGAAACATTTACAGAATCCGACACAGTGCATCCTCGGAGCATGCCGAAATTGCAAACAGGGGAGCACACTGGGATGGGCTACACCTACCCTAGCCCCCAAATTATTTACTCTAATTCATTGCTAAACCAACTCGTTTGTTGTAACAAAGGAAGCCAATGCCACCAGTGCTCAATCAAACTACACAAGCCTTCCAGTACCAAACCAAGTACCACAAAATCAGAACATAGCCCCCGGGGGAAAACCACGTAGAAACCTGCACGAGCCTTCGAATCTGATCGCCGTCGATTGTATCTAACTACTCGCCTCGCTTGCAGGGTGGGTATGCCGCTAGCGTTCCGTGCCTAGGGTTTGACGCGAGCAGGAGAGGGAGAGGGGAGGAAGGGCGATGCGGCGTGGCGACTGGACGGCTGACCTTGGGGGTGAGGTCGTAGACGTTGGAGAGGCGCATGCCGATGAGGCGGCGGAGGCACTTGACCTCCGCCGCCACGTCCGCCGTCGTCATCCGCGCCTTCACCATCTTCGCCGCCGCCGATGCTTTCCTGCTTCCTTCCTTGCGGCCGGGGTCCCGGGGTTCTCTTCTTCTCTTTTGCCTCGGCCTCTCGACTACTCGAGTCGTGCGGTCTGTGGTGACTCACTGGGCCGGCTTTGTATTCGAAGGCCTGGAGCTGTACCAAAGCAGGGCCCGCTTATGCCCTTATTGTGATGGGCGTTGCCTTATAAGGACGGGTGCAACAATAAAAAGGTTTCCCTTTGCAAAGGGAACTTTATTAACTCCTAAGCGTGTCACGTGGCGGGAGCACGTTTGTCCTGCATGTAGAAAGCAAAATCGAATTTGAACACGAAGTGAAGGAAGCAAAAACGAATTTCCCCACCCCAGCTCCCCTGTACATCCGCGCGCACACGGGTGTACATCCGCGCGGACATCGTTATACATCCGCGCGCACATCGGTGTACATCCACGGTGTACAAACTCATGCTGCTACTTAAATCTAAATCTCTCTTGCATACCGGTATATAAATTTGGGTACTTGCCATCCCCATCCACAACCCTAACTAATATATACAAGTTATAAGTTTTTCTTAATCTAGCGGCTCGGCTTCGTCCCCCGTACGCCGCGGTACTCAGCCTCGGGGCGTTAGGGTACGGAGGCTTCATCGCTCGTCGACGCTATCGCGTCGACGGCGATGAATCCTCCGTACCCTAACACCTACACTAACGCGCCACACGAAAGTACAGAGTATATAGAACAGAAAGTACAGAATGTAGCCATTCGGATGTACAGATTAGTGCAAATAGGGTGTACAAGTACAGAGAAAACGGAGTACAAAGTACGTTGACAGCGGATGTACAAGTAAGTTCAAACCCGAAGTACAGCTATGTTCAAACCGGATGTACAGCTATTCAGCTTTTGGATGTACAAAAAAAAAGTTCGTCAAAACCTATCGACATGGGATCTAGTTTTGAAGATCTCGACGCGAGGAGTTCAAAAGTGAAAACGGTTCGTAATTTGAATAAGCGGTTCTCAAGATATTTCGTTTTTAAACTTCGGTTCAAGAAAATAAAAGAGAAACTCCCTCCCACCCATACCCTTCCTTTTCTCTCTCTTCCTCCCCATTTTAACTCCTGTTGCGACACGTGGCGAATATTCAAACAAAAGAACAAAGGAGAAGGCGTCACTTGGTGCGAGGACAACGAAGGAAAAGTTCCCTTCGCGAAGGGTTCCCTTTTTTTAGTGATTTCCTATAAGGACGCGTAACCCCTCTCGTTCTCCAGGCCGGCCCCATTACAGGCACGGGCTGTTTCGATTGTACTTTTTGTTTCTACTCCTGATTTCTTTCTTCTATTTTCCATTTTATTTTTTATTTTTTATTCGGTTTTACTAGAACAAGGGCCGCCTTCCTTATGAGGGCGCCTCCCATCTCGTCTGCCCGCAGCACATGGCGCATGCTGGCCTGTCCTCTCTCCCCGCGTTTCTTTCTCCTGCACGACTGATAACCCTCAAGAGCAGGGAATCATTGTAGCACCTCTCAATGTGAAAGTAGGGTATCGATCCGCAGTAGTAAGAAGGAAAAGTTATCTATTCCTTACAACTAAAGTGTCACAAGTTTTAGTTGATTATGCACTAGACAGGTTTAAAGAACAAGATGATTGATTTAATGGATGTAAGTTTAATGTAACAAAACAAGAATATAAAACTGTCCCAATCCTCTTCAATACAAGAGGACAAGATAAAGACGTAAACGGTGTTTCAGTGCATGGAATTAAGGCCTAGGGATCATATTTTCACTAGTGTACACTCTCAACGATAATAATATAATTGAATACATAAATATTTCCTCTTCATTATGCTACTCTGAATTATTCTCTTGTTCGATAACGAACACCAATCCACTGCATAGCGCTATAAAAGCACACTTTAAAGTCGCATTCCACATCTAGGGAACTCCATACTGTCAACTTGAGCCCCATAAATAGTACTACACAAACACCATAATTTCATACAGATATCCAACATAAATAATAACTCATCATAAGTATTCTTGTAATCTTTAGCCTAAGAGCCACACACGGTGCGCACACTGTCAACTTCGCACCATGGGACAAAGGTGACTCCGGAAATTAAATTAATAAAACCACTTGAGTAGCATAATTATCAACACCCTTTTTATTTACTATTGGTATAGCTTTTTATTATGAGTTGTATCACTGAAGGTAAACATAGCATGTAAGTAAATTTTCACCATGACAGATTTCCATTTATACAACTATTTAAACCTACTAAATTTCCATATTTATTTGGCATCATGATAAGCATCCATAAAAAAAGTACATGATATCAACTAGATATAATTTAGTGCAATGTTGAAAATTTGCCATGTGACAGCATATTTGGGCTAACTAGCAACCAAGACTCTTGTCAAATTCACAACTTCATAATTTTAAACACAATGGTTCATGTTTATTAAGTGCAATAGTAAGGTGTGAGAGCTATTTAACCAAAAAAAAATCCATAACAATCAATAACATAAGCATTTTAATTCGGAGGTATAGATAATACAAAGTAACATGATAAACATACTCGGAATAGCATAAAGCTAATAGGTAGATATGGTAGACTCACTGGAAAAACTTTGGTTGAAGGTGTTGGAAAACAAGTTTTACTTGTTGGGATTTTTTGGGTTAGCAAAAGGCAGAAAGTTGACCGTCTAAATGCATGCACAAGTGTCCATAGAACTACTCAATCCATGTTAAACCAAGTAAAGTAACATTCAACATCTAAACATGAATATAAATAGCTCTTGATAAAACACTTGCAAATTGACACTCATTAAAAACATATGAATTATGTAACTATATGTATCTTTTTAAATCAACTCAAACATCCATTTCCCAATCATTTTAATAACATCCAACTTAATTCAACCCAAACTTCCAGTAGCTCTCTCATATATAAATGATAGTGGTGTTCTCAAAACAAAAACTAAACTAACATAACGAGCAAATAAAAGACGCTCCAAGTTTATGCGATAAAGTGTATTGATAGAAAAACAGAATTTAGACATGTACAAACCGAGAGTGTGTTGGTCCGGTTGGTTTGTCTTCACATCCCCAAGCTTATGGTATTCACCATCCTTGGATACCTCTTGGTGCATCTCCTCTAATCCCTGTGAAAAAACTTCAAAACACTGTTTCCCCCATTTTTTTATGTGGGGTGACATTAGTAGTGATAGATAAATGAATTACTTGCTGCATAGAATCCTTAGACAAAAATTCATATGAATGTCCAGAGAGTGTATAATGTTGTATGCCTACCTATAAACTTATCAACAAGATTCAAGTTAAAAGTTCAAAACATGCATCAAACAAAATGAGACAGAATCTGTATAGAAAATTAGCAGTAGCGAAACGCATTTTTCTACTAGACTTAAACATGTCTAAAAATTCTGAGAAAATTCAGGCATACAGAGGATGAAAAGTTGCAGTTATAGTAAAAATATTAGCTCATTCGGAGTTACATATTAGGAATGAAAAATTATACCATGCACAGATTCGTGCTGGAATAAAATCTCCAAATGCATATAGCAACTTTTTCATACCAAAATAGGTAAAACTTGGAACTTTATTAATAATTCCAGAAACTAAACTAAAAACTAAGTCTCTTGTTACAGCAATAGGACACAAAGACAATCAAAAACAACTGGCTTGCCTCCCGTAAAGCGCTTTCTTTATAGCCATATAGCTAGCCTTACTTCAAATGATCATTTTATTGCTAGGCCCATTGCCACACCTGAGATAACAGCTGAGATCTATGAAGTAAGTCCTAGTTTGTTGAACTTGATAAATAGGGAACAATTTGGCGGTAGTGCTATGGAGGATGCCTGTATGCATCTTCATGATTTTTTTGAAATATGTGACATGCAGAAATTTAAAAATGTGGAAAGTGATATTCTAAAACTGAAATTATTTCCTTTCTCACTTAGAGGGAAAGCTAAAGAATGGTTGCATTCACTACCTACTGATAGCATTAATTCTTGGAGTGATCTAAAAGAAGCTTTCATTAAGAAATATTATCCTCCTGTTAGAATTCTGCAAAATAGAAACAATATTCTTTCTTTTAGGCAAAATGAAAATGAACATGTTGCTATGGCTTGGGATAGGATAAAACTTATGCTTAGAACTTGTCCTTCACATGGGGTTAATGAATGGACCATATTACACTCTTTTTATAATGGTCTAAATTATATGTCAAGAAATATTCTTGATTCAGCTGCTGGAGGGGCTTTTATGGGAAAAACTATAGTAGAAGCTAAGAACATCTTAGAAAGCATTTTGCAAAACTATAGTCAATAGAATACTGAAAGAGCACCTAAACCATCTAAGAAATTAAACTCCATAGAAAAAACAAATGATTTGTCATCTAAAATGGACACTATT
Organism: Puccinellia tenuiflora; assembly: GCA_012064385.1. NCBI lineage: Eukaryota > Viridiplantae > Streptophyta > Magnoliopsida > Poales > Poaceae > Puccinellia > Puccinellia tenuiflora. The sequence goes on from QRDG01000054.1 coordinate 270,208, forward strand.
CTTGCTTTCATTAATAAACAAAATATTGAGAATGTCCCTTTGCAAGAACTAGTTGGTAATAATCCTGAAAATGTTGATGTGAACTTCATTATGAACTATGGTAATAATGGGTATGGTAATAACAATTATAATCCCTATAATAAACCCCCATATGTTCCCAACAACCGTCATTTTGTTCCATATCCTAATGCTAGTGATAATAAATGGAAGCCTATGCCACCAAATAATGATAATTTTGAGGCTAATAAAATTCTTATGGAACAAGTTGCTAGTCATAATACCATGATACAAGAGTTGACTAAGTCTGTTGCTTCTATTAGTTCTGATATTAAAGGATTACAACTTCAAACTGCAGAACTAGACAAAGCACTTTCAAAACTAGCTGATAATCAAGCCACTTTATTGAGTATGTCTGCAGGGAAACCACAAGCACCACCTGTGGTTGGAATGAATTCTATTAATATTGCTGAAAATGTTCCTCTTACTTTGGAGGACACTCTTAATGAATTATTAAACTATCATGAATATTTGCTGCCATTTATGTCTCAACTTGTTGGTTTAAAAGAAGAAGTTAATGAAACTGAATATGATGAATCTCTCATGTTGATTAAGAAAGAAAGAAAAGTTGAGGAAGTTAAAATGCTTAGTGAAGTCAAGGAACCACTACTTGACTTAGATAATTGTAGCTTGCATGAATTAATATTTGTCTTACAAAAAGTTGCAAGTGATCCTTCCATTAATGCCAACCAAGCAGGTTTTGGTTTTTATATTGCTAATCATGTGTTAAAAGAAAAGATTGCTAGGTACAACCAAGAAGCTATGATACCACCTAAGCTTGGGGATGTATGGATCCCCAAAGTACTAGTAACCATTAGAAAAGAGACACACCATGCTATATTAGATCTAGGATCTAGTGTCTCTGTTTTATCTAAAGAATTATATGAAGTCCTTGAATTAAAGAATCTTAAAAAATGCTCTATTGAACTTGCACTTGATGATGATTCCATTAAACATGATTTAGGAAAAGTAAGTGATGTTATGGTAGAGTTGCATATGACATTTGTACCTGTTGATTTTCTAATCATGGGTGTGGGGAATAAAACCTCTAGTCATATTATTTTTGGAAGACCTTTTCTTCATACTACAGGTGCTATCATTGATTCAAAATAAGGGAATGTGAAGTTTCAGTTTCCACACAAGAAATGCATGGAACACTTTTCAAGGAAGAGGGACATACCAAAATTTAAGCTCCCTCATGAGCTTCGTGCACAGTAAGTATCAAGTAAGAAGCCTAGCTATATGGCTATAAAGAAAGCGCTTTACGGGAGGCAACCCGGTTGTTTTTATTTTTGATTTTCTTTGTGTCCTCTTGCTGTAAAAAAATACTTAGTTTTTAGTTTAGTTTCTGGAATAATTAATAAAGTGCCAAGTTTTACCTGTTTTGGTATGAAAAAGTTGCTATTTTGCATGCGGAGATTTTATTCCAGCACGAGTCTATGCATGGTATAATTTTTAATTCCTATTATGTAACTCCTAATGAGCTGAATTTTTTACTGTAACTGAAAATTTTCATCCTCTGTATGCATGAATTTTTTCAGAATTTTTAGACACGTTTGAGTCGGGTAGAAAAATACGTTTCGCTGCTGCTAGTTTTCTTGACAGATTCTGTCCCATATTGTTTGATGCATTTTTGAAATTTTAACTTGAATCTTGTTGATCCAATTAAGTTTATAAGTAGGCATACAACATTAGACACTCTCTGGACAATCATATGAATTTTTGTCTAAGGATTATATGCAGCAAGTAATTCATTTGTCTATCACTACTAATGTCACCCCACAGAAAAGAAATGGGAGAAACAGTGTTTTGAAGTTTTTTCACACAGATTAGAGGAGATGCACCAAGAGCTATCCAAGGATGGTGAAGACCATAAGCTTGGGGATGTGAAGACAACCCCACTGGACCTACACACTCTCGGTTTGCACACGTCTAACTTCTGTTTTTCTATCAATACACTTTATCACATAAACTTGGAGCGTCTTTTGTTTGCTTGTTATATTAGTTTAGTTTTTGTTTTGAGACCACCACTATTATTTTTATATGAGAAAGCTACTGTAAGTTTGGGTTGAATAAAGTTGGATGCTAAATAAAATATTGGGATAGAGATGTTTAAGTTGATTTAAAAAGATACATATAGTTGCATAATTCATATGTTTTTAATGAGTGTCAATTTGCAAGTGTTTTATCAAGAGCTATTTTATATCATGTTTAGATGCTGAATGGTACTTTACTTGGCTTAACATGGATTGAGTAGTTCTATGGACACTTGTGCATGCATTTAGTTGGTCAACTTTCTCCCTTTTGCTAGCCCAAAAATCCCAACAAGTAAAAACTTGTTTTCCAATACCTTCAACAAAGTTTTTCCAGTGAGTCCACCATATCTACCTATTAGCTTTATCCTATTCCGAGTATGTTTATCATGTTACTTTGTATTATCTATACCTCTGAATAAAAATTCTTATGTTATTGATTGTTATGGGAGAAAGCTGGTTAAATAGCTCTCACACCTTACTATTGCACTTAATAAACATGAACCATTGTGTTTAAAATTATGAAGTTGTGAATTTGACAAGAGTCTTGGTTGCTAGTTAGCCCAAATGTGCTGTCACATGGCAAGCTTTCAACATTGCACTAAATTATATCTAGTTGATATCATGCACTTTTGTTTATGGATGCTTATCATGGTGCCAAATAAATGTGGAAATTTAGTAGGTTTAAGTAGTTGTATAAATGGCTAGAGAGATACCTGGGCCGCTAATCTAAGTCATACTGTCATGGTGGAAATTTACTTACATGCTATGTGAACCTTCAGTGATACACCTCACAATAAAAAAGCTATACCAATAGAAAATAAAAAGGGTGTTGAGATTGTTCCTTATGTTTGTTTGTCTTGTCATTTTGACATGGGCGTGTTTCATGTCCTGGGACAAGAGGTACCCCAGTTGATCTTCTTAATGATGCTATTATACAATGCTTTTGCTTGAACTTGCTTTGTTTCCCAAGTTGAGTAACACCATGGTGTAGGTACTCATATTCAAGGGGCATGAGACTTTCAACCATTTCTTTGTCAAGCACACTACTTATAATTGCTTTCACTTTAAACTTAATCATTAAATATGCTATGATAAGGGAGTAATGAGAGCTTGATACCAATGATACCACATTGCAAACATTAACTTAAGTAGAAGCATTTCGAAGTTAGATGAGACATGTTCATGTTTTTACCTCTACTCATATATATCTATCCAAAGTGTCCACCTTTTACATTTAGTTTTATAAGAGTACTCTATGACCATTATAGGATCTTTTTACTTTTTATTATGCATACATTTGGTCCATAGTACTTTCTTCTATGTTACACTTTGTGAATTATCATTGAACGTCCTTGCATTGAATATTTGATATCACTTTATAATCTATCTTGCATATTGCTATTCCTTTAAAGAATGAATCATTTTACTCTATGTAGCAATAATAATCATCTTTTATATCCTTTGATAATAATTAAATGCAAAGTCCATGTTAGTTTTATCACCTTTATACTCGAGGACGAGTATAGGTTAAGCTTGGGGATGTTGATGCATGTAAAATGCATACATGAACTTTGCATTGAATTACTTATATTTCAATCATATTTGCATCATATAAGGGTTATATCATTGTTTTCTATTGATTTTGGGTATATTTCACAGTTTCCCTATTTTTCTGGAATTAACCCTGCTCTGGCAGAAAACCCTATTTTCTATATTTTTGAGTTTCAGGGACCCAAACGAAGTCCAAATGACCTGAAAATTTACGGGGATCATTTTTAGAAAGGAAGAAGGCGTATGAGCGAAAGAGGCGAAGGAGTGGAGGCCTGAGGGCCAAAACACCTAGCCCCACGCGGCCAGATTCTTGGGCCGCGTGGGACTAGTCATTTTGGGCCTCGTGGCTCCGTTTGCGTCGATCCTTCTTCCCGAAGCTTCCTCGTGACCTAAAAACAACTATAAAAATAGTCCCCCGACGTTTTCCAGAAGAGAGCGCCGTCGGAACACAGAAACACCGAAACACAGAACTGGAGCTGCAGATTGGAGGGGGGAAACTCCGGCGGGGCGCTGCCAACGTGGTCTCCATCACCCCCAACGACATCTCCACCGTCTCCATGATGGAGAGGGAGTAGTCCACCCCTGGACTATGGGTTTGTGGAAGTAACTTATGTATTTCTCTCTCTCTTGAGCTTCACTAATTAGCACCGTATGAGCTGCTGAACATGATTACGGTCATCTATGTAATCCTTTGTGGTGGATCTCTTTATGAGTTAATATATGTTTGAAGATTGCAATTGTTTTGTTTCAGTTATGAAAGTAGATGCATATTATGTACCCCGTTCTTGTCTACTTGTTTTGATCAAGCATGTTTATGAGAGCGTGTGGGGGGAACGTATGCATTAGTTGGAGTAATGAGGGGGTGGCTAGTGCGGTGAAAGTGAGAGAAGTTCCGCGATCCACTTGGGTATTCCTACCTTACTTTGTTGCCTCACTAGGGATAAACTAAAATACCATGCTACCGGAGGTGTGGGTGTGACCATTGCCACTTCTCCATGACTAGATCTAGCATGTTCTTATTTTAACTTCATGTCATAAAGATTAAAGCTATGCTCTGATTTATCTCAATACTAAGGTGCTAAGATTTAGTTCACATCTTGGTGGAGTATAAGAGAGGTTAATAACCAAAAGATCTCTATGTTAGGACGTGATGCCCATATAATTAGTAACTTGTCATGAAGCCTGTTTATTGCAATCTCATATGTCAATTCCTATGTTCCATTGTCTACCACTTTATTGTTGGGAATATGCCCTAGAGGCAATAATAAAATGGTTTATTAAGCATATTCACGTTTATGATAATAGTTTATTATCCATGCTATAATTGTATTAAATGGAAACATAATACATGTGTGGAATATAAACACCCGGAGTCCCTAGTGAGCCTCTACAGGACTAGTTCGTTGATCAAGAGATAGTTAGAGTTTCCTAACTATGGACTTGTTATAGTCACTTGATAACGGAGTCATATCATTAGGAGTAATGGTGTGATGGACATGACCCAAATAAAGAGTTGCAATTAATCATGTCACAAAAGTTTTGTTGTCAACACTTTTAATATGCCAAATATAGTTTCCTTAGACCATGAGATTATATCACTCCCGTTCACCGGAGGAATACTTTGTGGACATCAAACGTCACTTCGTAACTGGGTGATTATAAAGGTGGCTTTCAGGTATCTTTGATGGTGGGTTGTTGGGTGATATGAATCGAGAGTGGAATTTGTCCCTCCATGTGACGGAGAAGATATCTCCAGGCCTTCTCGGTAATATAGCATCAAAAGTCTGCAGACATGTGATTAAGTTGTAATCACCGGGATCCTATATTATGGACGAGTAAAGAGAACTTGCCGGTAACGAGATTAAACTAGACATGGGGATGTCAACGATTATATCTCGGGCAAGTAAAATATCGTGAGACAAAGGGAATCGTATATGAGATTAATTGAATCTCCGGCATCGTGGTTCAATCGAGAAAAGGTTTTCATTGAGTGTATAGGAATTAATATGGACATCCCGGTCCCGCTATTAATTATTGATATGATCATGTCTATGCATTCTCGAACCCGTAGGGTCACACACTTAACGTTCCGATGAAATTAGGTTTTGCGATGAATTAAATGATGAAGTGAACGAATGGTGATTCGGAGTCTCGGATGGGATCCCGGACGTCACGAGAGGTTCCGGAGGAGTCCGGAGAATAAGATTCATATATGGAAAGTTGTTTCCGGAGGTTTCGAAAAAGTTCCGGAAATTATTGACAGGGTACCGGAAGGTTCCGGAGTGTTCTAGAAGGGTCTAGAAGTGGGGCCATATTTTGTATGGGGCCCACATGGTGCAAAGGGGTGCTGCCACCACCTAGGTGGTGCGCACCGCCTAAGCCCACATGGGCTGGTGCGGCACAAGGAGGGGGAGTCCCACTCCTAGTTGGACTAGGAGGTGGGCTCTCCACCCCTTTTAGGAAAGGGGGCCCAAGTAGGAGTTCTAGAAGGACTCAAACTTGGGGGGCAAGCAAGGAGGGGCCGGCCGGCCCCCTTGCCCTTGACCTAGCCGGCCACCTATATAAGGAGGGGTAGGGGGGCGCACCATACCTTTTGGAGGCTGCCGCCCCACAACCCTAGCCGCACCCCCTCTCTCCCTCTAGCCCTAGCCACACCCCTCCTCTCCCGGAGGGCTGCCGCCATCCAACCTCCACACCTAGCCGCACCCCCTTGCCCTAGGGGCTGCACCACCTTGCTCCTCTCCCTCTCCTCTTGCTTGGCTTGGCGAAGCCCTGCTCGCGGAGATCGTCATCATCACCGGCACTACCGTCGTGCTGCTGAGATCATCAAGGCCACGTCTTCTCGCTTGCGGGATCAAGGAGTCGACGTCTTCATCGAGCTGTACGTGTGGACGCCGCGGAGGTGCTGCCCGTTGCTGCACTTCACCGGATTGGATCTCGAGGATAATACATCTCCTCGCGACTAGACGAGTCTAGTTGCGGGGATCGACTAGCCAACCCCTGCACCGACAAAACGCGTTTGTTGATCTTCGAGGGTAAGAGATTGGATCTCATCTTCGCTATCTTCATCTCGTAGATCTAGATCCTTGGGGTTTATTCCGCTTTGCCGCGTAGAAAATTTTTGTTTTCCATGCTGCGACCCCATCATTTATTAAAGAGAGAGTGCATTTGTGAAACCATGAACCCCGATCCATTTTTAATCATAAGAAACACCTTTCCAACAACTTTTAAGCAATTTTCATTTTCTGCCATTTAAAAATACGAAAATACAAAATACTTTTATATCTTGCATTCACAATACAAAACCCAAAAATATCATCCATCATTGTTTCCACCATCCTTGCACATTTATTTACCATCATTTCATATTTATTTCTTGTTTTGCATTTGTTTTATTTTGATATCATTCTCACACCTTGTGCTTGACAACCACTTGGTGAGGTTGAGGGCACACAACAATTTACTTTGTTTGTAGGTTCTCAAGGGAAGGATAAGAAGATAAACCTTTCACTACTGATTCCCCGAGAGTTCGATATTAAACCCTCGAGTCATCCCTCGTGGGGAAACCGTCTTTCCTATACTATACACTCTGCGCTTGGAGTCTCAACCTAACCATATTGTTTTAACGTAGGTAACTACGCTAAGAAGTTTTCTGGCGCCGTTGTTGAGTTAAAGGCCATCAGTGACCACTTGCAAAATTTTCGACTCTTAGAACCAACTGGTAATATCACCTTCCAGACCAAGTCGCCAACCTGAAATTGTTTCAGTTTGACCTTCTTGTTGTAGAACTTAGCGACCCGCACCTTCTCCTTCTCAATATCCCTGAGGGCTTCCAATCTCTTATCGGCTACCTCATAAATATTGTCCATCATCAGGTTATAATAATCTTCAGCCAATAAGTTGTTTTGTTTTGCAAACCTCAAGGCAGCAAGATTTACTTCTGCTTGTAAAACGGCTTCTTGTCCATAAACCAACTCGTATGGTGTAACCTTAGTAGCTCCATGCCTTCAAATCCTATGAGCCCACAAAGCCTCGGACAACAACTCATGCCATCTCCTTGGAAAATCTTCAATCTTCTTCTTGATGAGCCAAGTCAGTATCTTGTTTGTCGACTCGACTTTTCCATTTGCTTGAGCATAGTAGGGAGATGAACTGAGCATCTTAATGCCATATGACTCGGCAAGTTGCTTGATCTCCTTCACCATAAAAGATGTGCCTTGATCCGTAGTCAATGTCTGTGGTATGCCGAACCGATGAATAATATGCTCAACTATAAACTGAATTACCTCCTTGTGGGTCATATTCCTTAGAGGCACTGCTTCAGACCACTTGGTGAAATAATCAGTAGCTACTAAAACAAACTGATGCCCCTTTGATGAAGCTGGATGTATCATCCCGATAAAATCAACTGCCCATCCTCGAAAAGGCCACGGTTTGATAATTTGATTCAACAATGAAGCTGGCGCTGACTAAATATCCCCGAACTTCTGACAACTCTCGCACCCTCTATAATATCTGAAGTAGTCACTGATCATCGTCGGCCAATAGAACCAGCTCATCGTAACATCCATTTCATCTTATGGGCCGACTGATGAGTCCCGCATAAAGCATCATGTACTTCCCCCATGGCGACTCGGGATTGCTCTTCGTCCAAACACTTGAGCAGAAGACCATCAGCTATTCGGTGATACAGGTCCCCATCAATCAAGGTGAACTTCAACGCAAGTCGCCGAATAGTGTTATCCGTATTCCGGCTTGGTTCCTGTAAATAAGAAATAATAGGAACTTTCCAACCAACAAACCGGTTAGACAAAAACTAGTCAGTAGCCTACTCCTGCAAGTCGGCTGCTTGCAATTTATCGTCAATGGCTGGCTCCATCGAGTCGGTTGTCTTAACATCAGCAGACATCGACCGTTCATATATGAAAAACATGCCCCTACTAACATGATAGCCTGATGCTTGCTGTGCTAACTCATTGGCAAGTCAATTGTCTTGTCTAGATACATGAGATATTGAAAACGGATCTAAAGTAGAAATCATATCTAAGCATTTATCAAGACAAGCATTGAGATATTGACCTGTCCAGACATTGGCAAACCTTTGAAAATTACTGAACAATCAATAATGAGTCACCATAAGCCTCGATATGTGTAACTCCTAACCCGGTCAAGATCTCCAACCCGAATATTAATGCTTCATATTCGTCTTTATTGTCCGTGCAACATTCCTCAAGTCGGCAAGAAGCTTCATATATAGCACCATGAGGAGAAATATAGGCAACACCAATTCCCTGGCCATTACTGCATACTGAATCATCAAAGTATAATATCCATGGTACTGTCGTCACCAGGTTTACGTCTAAACTCTCCTCCTTATCAACCTGATGCTCAACTAGGAAGTCCGCAATGATCTGGCCCTTCATAGATTTGAGAGGCACATAAACCAGATCATACTCCACCAGCTCGTAAGCCCATTTGTCGATTTGACCACTGAGAAGCGGCCGTTGCAACATATATTTGAGGACATCAGTTTGACAGGCTACTATGTACTCGCTAGATAATAAATAATGGCGCAGCTTGGTACAAGCATAATAAAGAGATAAGCATACTTTCTCCACCGATGTGTACCTCGAGTCGGCGTCTAACAACCGCCGGCTCAAATATGTGATCACGTACTCCTTCCCTTTAGTCTCTTGGGTCAGTGCAGCTCCAATAACCTTTCCTTCAGCCGCCACATAAAGAGTAAACGACTCGCCATGCTTGGGTGCCCTCAATACTGGAGGAGTCATTAGGCAAGCTTCGATCCTCTTAAATGCTTCCTGTTGGCTTCCCCCCCCCCCCCTCGGTAAAATCGTCGCCGTCTTTAGACTGAAGGATCTGATTAAATGCATCAACTTTCCCCGATAGGTTAGTAATAAATCTTCTAAGATAATTCACCTTACCGAGAAACTTTTGCATATCCTTCTTACAGCCCGGCGCCTTAATCTTCTGAATTGATGCTATCTTTTCCGGGTCGATCTCTATGTCGTTCTAATGAATAATAAAGCCTAGGAACCTTCCAGCCTATACACCAAAAGCACATTTTAACGGATTCATCTTGAGTCCATATTTCCTCATCCTTTCAAATGCCAAGCGCAAGTCGGCTAAATGAGACAACTCCCCGTCCGACTTCACCACAACGTCATCGATATACACCTCCAATATGACTCCAAGAAGATCATGAAAAATAAGTTTCATGGCTCTCTAATATGTGGCTCCAGCATTCTTCAACCCAAAATTCATCACTTTCCACTCAAATAGACCAACGAATCCAAGGCATCTAAACGCAGTCTTAGCCGTGTCGGCTTCCGCCATGAAGATTTGATTGTAACCCGCATTAGCATCTAGGAAGCTAATCACCTTATGACCTGAAGCATCATAGATAAGCATATCAGCTATAGGTATAGGATACTCATCCTTAGGGGTTTCCTTATTTAGGTCTCTAAAATCTATGCACACTCTGAGCTTCCCCAATCCTTTCTTCTCTACGGGTACAATGTTGGACGCCCACTCCGCATATCTGCACGGCCTTATGAAGATGGCTTTCAGAAGCCGGCTGATGTCTACTACACGCTTCTATTCTTGTAGACTTGTTGGGCCTCCAAGCGCGGAGGTTTGTAGGACAGCGGCAAATTTCCCTTAAGTGAGTAACCCAAGGTTTATCGAATCCACAGGAGGTAGAGGTCGAAGATATCCCTCTCAAGCAACCCTGCAATTAAGATACAAGAAGTCTCTTGTGTCTCCAACACACCTAATACAATTGTCAGTTGTATAGGTGCACTAGTTCGGCGAAGAGATGGTAAAATGCAAGTGATATGGATGGTAAAACAAGGTTTTGTAATTCTATAATAAAAAATGGCAGCAAGCAAACAAGTGACAAAAGTGACTAAAAATAGTGTATCAATGCTTGGAAACAAGGCCTAGGCTTCATCTTTCACTGGTGACTACTCTCAACATCATTAAAATAATTAAACACATGATAGTTCCCACAAAAACACATGCATGGTAGACGTTACTTGGAGATCATTCTTTTGTGGATCAAATAGGATAAGAATTGCGTAGGGCTACGAAAAGCACACCTTAAAGTTCGTATTCCACATCTATGGACACTTCATGCTGTCACTATCCGCATCCAAAGATAGTACTAACAAACACCACAACCTATTTCTTGAATAGTCTCTTTCTTCAATAACACAAGCATCAGGAAACCTCATGATCTATTCAATCCAACAAATAAAGAACAAACTCATTATGAAGATCCTTCCAATCTATTATCCATAGAGTCACACACGGCACCCACACTGTCACCGAGATACCGTGATCACAACGATGACTCCGGAAATTGTACTAAATAACATCACTTGAGCAACATCATATCCATTACACAAAGGGAAACATCATGTATTCAACTATATCAACAAAGCTCATGATCACAACGAAGATCACATCATGGAAGAGAGAGATAACCACATAGCTACTTGTATAAGCCTCGGCCCCGGTGAGGGACTACTCCCTCCTCATCGCGGGAAGCAGCGGTGTTGACGGAGATGGCTCCGGCGGTCGATCCCCCCTCCGGCAGGGTGCCGGAACAGGATCAATCTGACCCCCGAAACTTGGTTTCGCTCCCGACGGCGCTCTGTATCGTATTTTGGAAAATCGTCCGGGGGTTAGGGATTTTGCATCGGGGATGATTTTATAGGCGTCGGAGGTGACCGAAGGGGTGCCCGAGGGGCAGGGGCGACCTGCGGCCGCGGGTGGACCCTAGGCCGCGGTTGGTACCCGCGGGGGACCTTCTGGGCCTCAGCTGGACCTGCCTTTCTGGCTCCGGTCCTTATTTGTCCAATAAAAAATCGTTGTAAATTTTCGTCCAATTCCGAGAATATTTCCAGAAGTAACTTTCTGCAACAATTTCAGCACAAAAACAGGGAGCTGGCACTGGGCATCTTGTCAATAGGTTAGTCCGACAAAATGCATAAAAATGATGTAATATGATAGTAAAAACATGTGACAACATCACAAAACTAGCATGAATCACTCAAAAATTATAGATACGTTTGACACGTATCACCGGCCAATCTCTTCCTTGACGCGATCATAAATCTGCGGGTTGAATTTACGAGCCGACCGTTTATGTGGTCTAAAGCCGGCTTTGATGGGTAAGCGATGTTTGACTAACTCCCTGCTCAACCCTGGCATCTCGTGGTATTCCCATGCGAAGCAGTCCACATACTCTCTGACTAGCGCGATTAACGCTTTTTTGTAATCGGCTTCTAAGTTTTGACTCACGAACGTCGGCCTTGGAATTGCACCATCTCCTATGTCCACTTCTTCAAGTGGGTCAGCCGATGCAAATCCCTGTCCTAACTTTTCCATGTTGTCTGGCTCCTCAATAGCTTCACACATATCGTTCTTCCCTACCCGATACTTATCCAGACGCTTCTGCAACCACTCGTTGTTAGGATCCATTAAACTAATTTTGGTGTAGCCGATTAGTACTAATCGGCTTTAAAGACACGGGCACAAAGCCATCCTTAGTAGCACTCAGGAAGTTGCACCCACTGAAGTCGTGTCCCGACAAACACGTAGCATTGGGATACTGCCAGTCGACTAAGGAGTCGGCTAAAGCTATGCAAGCCGACACGTCCGCCTTGACGACTTCCACCTCATCCTGTATCCACTGTATGAGCTGCTGGTGCATAGTGGAGGGCACACATTCATTAGCATGGAGCCAATCACGCCCCAACAAAATATTGTAATTACCCTGTACGTCAGCAATAAAGAAGGCTGTAGCCAAAGTTTTACTTCCAACAGTTAGCTCCAGATTCATGACTCCTTTGGCTTCCACTCTCTCGGTGCCTTCGAACCCTTTGAGTACCATATTGGTCTTCATCAGTTCTCCTTCATCCAACTCTAGCTTCCTGAAGACCGAGTATGGCATCAAGTTTACTATGGAGCCACCATCGACTAACATCCTGGTTACCGGTGAGCCATTGATGTGTCCTCTGTCGTATAACGACCTTAAATGTTGCACTGGCTTCCCTGGTTTTTCGAATACTGCATTCTTTGGACCGAAATCGATCTGGGCAACCTCTCCGTCTTTGTCAACAGCTCAGAACTAAATAATATACCATGTTTACGTCCATACCCATGTGAGCTGGCGACTCCTCATAATCCACCAACTCGTCTTCTACATCATAGGCCTGAGCTTTTGACTTAGCCGACTTGAGTTCTTCATCAGCCTCTACTTCATCCGCACATGACGGCTTACGTGGTACCGGAGGGTCCTATGTCGACTCCTTTTCTTCCGAAGACTTGTCGAATACCATATTAGCCGGCTTCTTCACCCACACTCTGGAGGGTATCATTGGACGCTCCTTATTGAAGGACTCATCCCTGAGTTGCTCAGCTTCCTTTTCCGCATTTTCCTGATTCCTCAACCTCTGCAGTTTTCTCCTCTGCGTTTTGGTTATCCCCAAAGGGCACCATCTAGGTTGATTATATTTCGGGTCCCGCGGCATGACCTGATTAGAAGTCGGCTCCTAATTGTCGGTTGTGACCTCCAAACTTTCGGCCGGCACTGGTGGGCTAGGTTCTGTCGGCTTGACTTCGGATGGCTCCTTGAGCATCAAGACATGAGTCCCAATGATCAACGAATTGCCGATGCATTTTCCTGCCATGCTTTTCAACTTGTCGACGTCTGCTTCTTTATTCTTAACGCACCACACCTTCCATGTCTCTGGGTTGTGAGTAGAACCCATCCGACTTCTATCAAACACCGATGTTCGGATCTTTTCCACTAGGTCATCGCTCTCCCCGAGCAGCCGACTTGCCATATCGAGACGGCTTTGATCGAATACCGACGTTCGGGTGCCTGCTTGTGTCCGGGTTGGCCTCACATGACGCTTCAGGTCCTCTGCCGATGGTGATCTCGGACGCTTCTCATAATTCTGTCGACTCCATCCCGCATTGGCTGATCTTGCATCGACATTAAAATATCGAGAGTCGGCTTAGCACGCATGTGTTTGAAGTCGGCTTCATTGACCTTCCATCGGCCGACTTCTGGGTTTTTAGGCTTGACAAACCGCGACGGAGACTTCGACTGCTCCTGTCCTTGCCCCCCGAGTGCGGGGTTGGGAATGGTGATCTTGATAACTTCACCGCCTCCGGGTTGTCGACTCACTGTAACTCTCCATCTAGTCACCTTGTCGGTCTCCTTGACCCAGGGATCACCAATAACAATGTTAGCTCGATTTGCCGCTTCGGCCGCCTCTGGCCGAAGGAGGACCTTCTTTCCTTCCATCTGCAACACGTTCATTGGGAACGGCTTTTGGTCAATTGCCATCCGAGCAAAGCTCAATCGTCCATCATTGAGGGCCGATTGAATCTGTCGACGGAAAACATTGTAATCGTTAGTAGTATGAGAATATGAATTATGAAACTTGCAATATGCCCGTCATTTTATCTCATCAGGTGGTGGCATAACATGAGTAGTTTTAATCAGCTTATCCCTTAAAATGGCAAAAAAAATCCTGTCACACTTAGCCACATCAAAGGTGCACTTGAGTTCTTCTAACCGATTTGGCCTACTCGGTCTTAAATCATCGCATATGTAGGGTTTTGCTTTGCTAGTGTAGCACCCTCACTTTGAAAAGCAAGAATACATCGTGAATATGCTAGGCCCTGGATCGAGTATGGCTAGCATTCACCAACAGGATGTAATATCATGCATAAATGTTAAACGTTATTACATCGCACGTACGAATGATCCAAAAATAAGGTACTTTATTACAACTTCGCATAGCCGAAGCTAGCTTAAAATAAATATAGTTCCACAAATATTATTCAGAGTTCAAGCAGCATAATAAAGTAGCACTGAGCTCCATCATCTCCATGTGCCACTGGTGAACATGTTGGTTGTAAGCTCGAAATAGGCAAACGTCCTTACTCCTCATCTGAACAACCTGCAACATTAACGTTGCAGCCCAGGGAATTTGGGTCAATACCTTGTGACAGGCTGGCAAGTGTCATACTATGGTGGATATTAGATGGCAAAGACTATTCTACATGCATATTTGGCTGGTGGATCTCAAGGCTCTTGCGCAAAGCAAATTTTATCCTATGCTTTCAAAAATTATTTCTTTCTTTCCAAAAACCTTAAGAGACATTCCTGGGCGCACCAGTGTCTCGAATCCCCCCGTGTTCACCCATCCAGTTTTAATTTAGAAATTGGAATGAAGAGATCTTCTGTCAACATCCTTATTTGGTCACTCGTGATTGTCCATTACCGGGGACACGGCTAAGATCTTAGTTTTAAATACTCTCGAGAGTTTGTGGCACTTTCCCCACTAGACCCAATCAGCCCAAACTTCCTAATCACTCATTTAGTGAAAAGAAAAGGAGAAGATCGAGACGAGACTTTTCAGAAGTGTTTTCCCATGGTACTCTAGCGAGATCACTGCCGTCCTACCCCTCTACATCATCAGATCTCACTGACCCAGGTCCACACAACGTACTCCGTCAAGACAGAGCCCATATGACTAGTGGTTGCACGGTCGGGCAAACAAACACAGTGTGACATTAATCTCAAACCCTAGGTGGTCATCCACAAGTGCACATACTCAGGTTCACACCATGAAAATGGGCCTGAGTAGCCACTCAACTTCGCCTCCATCAACAAACCAATACCACCTAGGTAGTTCATTAATTTAGTAGAATTTTTCCTTAACTCAACTACAATAAAACACTTCATTTTTGCAGCAAGCCAATCTACTAAATTAATATAGGTCACTAGTCAACTAGTCATGTGGCTATCCTAACAGGTTTGCATAGCATATATATAATATTAGTGGTAAGCATATCATGCAAAGCTACTGAAATAATCTGCAGTGCATAATATAACAAAATAGTAGGTCCTTCATGAATTGGTGTGTACTTGCCTTGACAGTTGTTCAGGTTGTTGCAGCACTCACAGCACTCTTGGCACTCCACACAATCTAAACAAACAAATTGCATACAATCAATACATAAGCAATAAATGGCATTACAATAAAATATGAATGCATGATGATTTGCTAACAACACAAGTCAAAGTTAAACAATTAATAAAGTTATTACTTTCTGTTATTTACTATATGCATGATGCTCATGATACATAATTTTAGTGATTTAAATAATTTTAAAACAATTACTATGGTCAAAATACCATTATTTGAGTTTTTACAAAAACATTATAAATGCATGATGAAAAAGTGCAAACTAAAATACCTAATGGACAGAGGACACTAAAATACACACTTTCGCAGAAGAAATCAATTTAAAATAATGTATAGATTTAAAGATATATCAAAATTACTCAAATCTCCCATTTGAAATTCGAATAATTTGAAATAGGAAAAACAGATAACTAACAGTTCCCAAATATTCTACAGGTCAAGAGGTTTTCAAAAATATAAAGTTTGTAAAATTTGGCCAAACGGTTGAAAAGATATGATTTTTGCAAGATTGTGCCTTTTTCTGAAAATTCGGGTTGACTGTGTTGACCCGAGCTGACTGGGCTGACGATGTGGCGCTGACTGTGCGCTGACCGTGCGGCTGATGCAGCAGCCACGTGGCACGACGGGAATGGTCAGTACCGATTCGATATAGGGATTTAATCGTGGCCCTTGATCGGAGATCGGACGGTCGTGCACGAGTTCGTCCGGGACGCCGGCGAGACTCACCGGAACGACGGCGGATGGCGGCGGACGTCGAGGCTCCGGTCGTTCTACTGCTCCAATGATTCGTCGGTGACGTCCTTCGTGCTCCCCTCGGTGTGGTGAAGGCTACGGTGTGCTTGATGGCGGGTCAAGGTGTCCCGAACAACGGCGACGGCGGCTTCCCGAGCTCCAGCTCCGGCGACGCTCCGGCAACAAGAACGAGCTCCCTGGTTTACCTTTTTCAGATCGAATAAGACAGGAGGGTGAGGAATTTTCTGGGCGAGCTACTAGACAAGGTTACAGAGTCTGGGGTGGCCTGAGATGAGAGCATCATCCAACCTTTGAGCACAACAATGGCCGCGGCGACAGATCGGTTTGAGCTCGGAAATAGGGCAGCCTGGCGGCGGAGAATTGGTGGTTTCTGGGGGAGATGATGTGCGTGGGTTTTGTCTATTTATCCCCGAAGTTTGGTAGTGAAAGGAGAAGAAATCGGAGCGGATCGAGCGATTTTCTTGGAGCAGTTCGTTACGTGAAGAACGCGTGTTCTTTCTTCCTGGAGTCTCCCGAGCTGAGGGACGATAGGAGAGCTGCCCGGTCGGTGTTGCTGGGCTGGCTTGCTCCTGGCCGTGGCTGGCCACCATCTTGGGCCGTGGCAGGCAGCCTGGCCGGCCGGCCGATCCTTTTTTTAATTCATTTTCCTTTTCTTTTTGAAATTCAATACCGGTTGAAAACTTTTCAGAAAAACTCAGAAAAATACTTTTTGGAAAGCTTATTCAAAATACAAAAATATGGAACTAGTCTTGCCATCCAAAAACATCAAAATATTTAAAATATTGACTAGGGTTACTTTGCACCCTCTATGTCAATTAATACAATATATTTTTAATTTTGAAATCTTTTACTATTTCAAGCAATTTAAATGCAACAAACACATGATGCTGATGAATGACATGCATGATTTTGAATTTTTGAAACTTAATAACTAGAAACTTTAAAAAGTTTTTGATCCCTCTGAATTTTCAAAAATTTGAAAACCTTGGGATGTTACAGACTACCACCCTTAAAAGGAATCTCGTCCCCGAGATTCGAAGAGGCTAGAAAGAAATGGGTTTGGGATCTCTGGTTTGAGGCAACAGGGTGGGCTACCACCCTTAAAAGAAACCTTATAAAGGCAACGGTCTAGGGTTAAGGTTTTATAGGGATCCAAACCCTAGGGCTACCTCCTCTGTGGGAACCCAGCCTGCTGCCCCGCTTTATATAGGCAGCGGGCTGATGACCTAGGAAGCTTGGTGGAGGTTACCTTGTCACTGTCTTTGGGGTATCCGGGTACGATATCCCCGACACTAGCCCCTGAGCATGTGGAGGCTTTGCTGCTTGCTGGAAAGGCTTCACGAGCTTCCCTTGTCTTGATTGTCGTGGATGAAATGCTGAAGTTGGAGTTGGAGCGGCTGAAACTGGAGCTGGAGCCAGCTGGAACTGAAGCCGGAGCCGACTGCTGCTGAAGCTGGAGTCGGAGCCGGCTGAATTTGGAGCCGGAGCCGGCTGAAGTTGGAGCCGGCTGCATAAGTTGGAGCCGGAGCCGGCAGAAGTTGGAGTGGAGCCGGCTGAAGTTGGAGTCGGAGCCGGCAGCCCATGGAGCCAACTGCAGAAGTTAGAGCCGGAGCCGACAGCCCGTGGAGCCGGCTGCAGAAGTTGGAGCCGGCCCAACTTGGAGCGGGAGCCGGCTATAGTCTGCAAGGCGGGGGCGATGATGATGTCGAGGCTCCGAGTTTCTCGGTGCGGGCGATGGCGGTGTCGAGCCCCCGAGTTTTGCGAAGAGGGCGATGGCGATGTCGAGCCACCGAGTTTCGCGAGGAGGGCGATGACGATGATGAGCCCCCGAGCTTCTCGGTGCGGGCGATGACGGTGACGAGCCCCCGAGCTTCTCGGTGTGGGCGATGGCGGTGTCGAGCCCCCGAGCTTCTCGGTGCGGGCGATGATGGTGTTGAGCCCCTGAGCTTCTCGGTGGGGGTGATGGCGGTGTCGAGCCCACAAGACGGCCCCACAGTGGGAGCCAAATGTCGCCTAGATATGGAGGCGGGCCAGAGAAGTCGACTGCAGGTGGAGCTAGCCAAAGGGCAGCCAGCTGGGGGAGCCGGCTGGAGGCAGCCGGCCAGCCTGTGGCAGCCTATCGGCCTGGGGATCCACTAGCTCCCGAAGCCGACGAGGTCCTGCGGCTCCGACGGGAGGGTCTCGGCAGGTTAACACAAAAATAGTCATGCAAGAAACAAAGTTAGTTATTAGATCTCGGTATATAAATTAACTTTACACTGTTTGAACTTTTGTGGATTTTTATGCCAACTCGCTTTGGTCCGACCCCTTTAGATCATTCGTGTGCACTTAACCGTCCCAGCTTGTGCTCTTGCTGGCTGGTCGTCTGGCGATACTGCATCCGGATGCGAAGAGTTGGCCATGCGGGATCATGCACACTACTTAGACTTTGGGGATTGGGTTCAAGCGAACCAACACTTAAAAAAAACGATCAGGTCATCCAAGTTGTTTCCTCCTTTGATGTCTTTCGTGTGGAAGCAACCTCCAGCTTGTTCTCCTCACCGGCCTGGACCGGCGCGAGGAGTTAACCGTTTGGTGCCGTTGAAAGTGCATGGTTGCCCCCATGCATGGTTTTGGTAATTAATGACAATCTCTATGGACTAATGTTTGCATTGAGCTATATTTATAGGTGTGTCCATTTGCATTGCTTGATCTCCATATGTTGGAATCAAGGCTAAGGGAAGAAAAAGAAGAAGAGTTTGTGTTGATCAAGGCTAAGTGCGGGTTGATCAACACTCTTGTCCAAGTGAAGATATGCCGAAGAGGTGCTTCTCCCATCTTGGTGTATGGGGGGCAACAAGTGAATCTTCACCAAGCAAAGCGCAATGAAGAAAGGTGTTGCGTCTTGAGGAGATGAAGATCGTCTTCTTCGACCTCAAGTGGATTAATGCGCAAGGCAAAGGTATGATCTTTGATAGGCTTTCTATTTTACCGGTCTCATGAAGTTAGTTGAGAGACCGGGTTATAGGATAGATAGCCGTACTATCAAGAGGGGCTCTCGACTGAATATCTTGATCGTATTGTCGTAGAGAGCATAAACCTTTGCATCATTGCATTCATCTTTATTGGTTCTTATTTGGATCTTATCATGGTGTGGTCTTGGTGCTTGTCGTGCTCGTCATGACTAGGCCAAGGTCACCGAAAACGGTTTTCATATGCGTCTTCTATTGCATTTTAGGTATTGGAGATTTTGCCGTGCGGAAGGTTTATCTCTTCCAATTATTTGCAAAATCACCATTGCTTGTTTTTAAACATTTCCAAGTGTTGCATTTGCCGTCCTCTTTTCAACAAAATTGGTTTCACGCAATTTGGACTTCATTTGCAATAGTTATGGTTTTTCCGGTTTGCGAAAATAAGTTTTTAACTTTTACCATTTATTTTTATAATATATTCTTGGACTATGATGTTTCTCTGCATATTCTTGTTGTGCTCGTTGTGACGATTCCAACGAGTCCAAGATTATCGAAAACGGAGTTCGTGGGCGAAAGTTATTGCATTTCTATTTCAGAGTTTTTATTAGACAGATTTTTAAATGGAAAAAGAAAAAAAAAGGGGTGCAGGCCCGGCCTGGCCGGCCCCAGGCCGGTGCGAGGCCGGCCGGCTCGGGCACTGTCCCGGCCCAGCTTGGTGCTGGCTGCCCGGCCCAGGCCGGGGGTAGGCCGGCCGGCTCGGGTGCCCTCCCGGCCCAGCTCGGTGCCAGGCCGGCCCAAGGCCGGGTGCCAGGCCGGGCTGCCTGCCTGCTGCTCCGTTCGATTCCCCAGTTTCTGTCTTCGATCGTTCGCTGGTTCTTTCTGGCCGGCCTGGCCGGGGTGCAGGCTGGCCCCAGGCCGGGCCGGCTGCTGCTCACTTTTTGCCCGAACGGCTCCATTTTTGGGGCCCCTATAAAAAAGGGTTTCTTCCCCAAATTTCCAATTGAGCTCATTTTTCTCTCTCCCACCATTGTTGCAATATTTGAGAGCTCGATTCCTCCTAATCCCTCCAATGATTCTTGCCCAAATTTAGGGAAACAAGAGAGGAGATCTAGATCCACTTCTCTACCAAACAAAATCTCCTCTAAGTGAGGGGAACTCGTTGGATCTAGATTTTGGAGTTCTTGGTGTTTCTACTCCGTTCTACCTCCTAGATCCCTCCGTAGCATTAGTTGCTTTGGTTGGATTTTGGGGAGAAGAATTTGACCACTTGGTGTGTTCTTGCCTCTTGCATTTGTTGCATCGGGTTACTCTCCCTATGGTGATACGTGAAGATCGACGTTGAGAAGCTTGTTACTCTTGGGTGCATTGTGTTCCCAAGAGCTTGTGCCTCTTGGGTGCATTGTGTACCCTAGACGGTTTGGAGGTGCCGTGAAGACTTCGAGTTGTGAAGTTTCGGCACGTTTTGGGAGCCCCCAATTGAGTTGTGGGTGTGTGCCCCAAGAAGAGTTGTAAAGGGCTCCGGAATCCGCCTCGAAGGATTCCGATAGTGCAAGGTGAACCAAACCCTTGGGTGAGGTTCATCGGAGAATAGGGTGATGCCTTTGTGGCATCTTGAGTAGGCCTTTTGTGGCGAGCTCACACCCCTCCAACGAGACGTACTCCCTTAACAAGGAGGAACTCGGGAATACATCCTCGTCTTCGTGTGCCTCGGTTATTTCTATACCCGAGCTTTTACTTATGCACTTTACTTTGTGATAGCCTTCGTGCTTGAAGTTCATATCTTGCTATCACCTTGTTGCTTGCCTTGCTTAGCATAAGTTGTTGGTGCACTTTAGGTAAACCTAGTATTTTAGGTTGTTGGCTTGTTATTTAAACACATAGTTTTATTCCGCAATTATCAAGCCCCTAAATATAACAAGTGTTAATCGCCTATTCACCCCCCCTCTAGGCGACATCCTTGTCCTTTCAATTGGTATCAGAGCCTCGGCTCTCTTTTTGGGCTTCACCGCCTAGAGAGTAAATATGTCGTCTAGGGATTTAGTGCACAATTCCTTGTTTATATTCAATGGCACAAATTTTAATGTCTGGAAAACTCATATGCTTAGTCACTTACGGGTCTTGGACCCCAATATTGAGTGTATCTTAGATATAGGTTTTTCTCCTTCAAAGGACTACGAAAGTACAACTTTAGAGGATGAGAAAAACTTATATATAGATGCTCTAGCATCTAATGAGTTTTGCAAATTTGTGAGCGTTGTAGTGTTTGAGTCAATCATGCCTCTACGGGACGCTCATGAGCTTTGGACCAAGCTACAAGATAAATATGGATTGTCCAACTCTATTGAGAATGATTGCTCTCCCTCCATCTCCGGCCATGACGAGTTCTCGTCTTCGTCTACTTCACCAAAATGTGGTAAGCCACAAACTAATGTGATGGTGAGCAGTGATGGGTTTTGCAATTTGGATAGTGAGCTCATTGGTGATGATCATTTATCTCTATCTTGTTGCAATGCTTCATCTTTGGACCTAAACACACATAGCACTATAAATGATTTACATGCTAGTGTTGATAGTCCTTGCATATCATCTAAAAATTGCTTGGATAAATCTCTTTATGATATGCTTGCTTTATCTTGTTGCCATGATAAAAATGCTTGTGTTCCCTCTAACTCTTGCATGAATAATAATGTGGAGGAAACCCAATTAGCTATGCAACAAGATGTGAACTTGTGTAGTTCAAAAATTAATTTTTCCTCTTCATTCACCCATCATTGCCTTATGGCTAAATCTTCTTCTACCAATGATAATAAAAATAATAATAATGATGAAGAAGATGATGAGGAGAATAATGATGCTCTCCTTCATGAGAAAGGCATAATGATTCTTAAGGCTCTTTCTAAAAATAAAAATGCTTGTGATAACCTCTATGAAATCATGGGTGCCCTTGTTGAGCGCCGTGAAACTATTGAGGCTTTGGAAGCAAGCCTTGAAGAAAAGGGTAAGATAGAAAGAGATGATGCTATGGAAAAGGCTTCATTAGAAGATGCCCTTGAAGAAGAGCAAGAGACTCGGGCTTCTCTTGAGGAGAAACTTGAGAATATTGAGGAATCTCACGATGCTATTATTGCTAAACTTATTGAAGAACGTGACCATGCCATTTCCAAATATAAAATGCTTAAAAAGGAAAAGGTTGAATTTGGTGTTGGCAATGCTAGACTAATTGAGGATATAGAGAGACGTGACAAAGATCAAAAGGCTTTGGAACGTGAACACTCTCTCCTTATCTTGTCTCATGATCAACTTCAAACTCAACGATCTAAAAATGATGAGCTTGTTATGTCTTCATCTAGTCCTAATGCTAATGATGCTTGTGCTACTAACTCCATTTCTTGTGAAGCATCTACTTTGAAGGAGAATGTTGAGCTAAGGGCTCAACTTGATTTGCTAACTAGGAAGTATGGGGAGTTGGAAGAAAGTCATAAAAAGCTATCTAGCTCTAATGATGATCTTCTAGCATCCTATGCTAGTCTAAAGTTAGCTCATGAAGTCATCACTACAAAGGTAACGTCTAGTGAGCTTCATGTGGATAATAGCACAACCGTAACTAAAAATGCTATATTGCCATGTGCTAGTCCTAGTAGTTCATCCACTAAAAATGTTGGTACATCTTGTGATGAATTACTTGCTTTGCCTTGTTGCTCTAACAATGATGCATCTACCTCCTCTAGTATTTGTGTTGTCATTAACCATGTAGAGAAAAGAGGAGAGCTCAAGGCCCAAGCTAAGCGTCATGAAGGGAAGAGTGCACTTGACAACATGTTGAGTGTGCAACAATCCCCCAATGACAAGAGTGGACTTGGATTCAACTCCAACAACAAGAACAAGTCCAAGATTGATAAGAAGAAGGGCCAAGTACAAGTCAAGAATCCGGCCAAGATCACTTGCTTCAAGTGCAAGATTGAAGGGCACCATGTTCGGGATTGCCCAATGAAGAAGAAGCCTCTTAGTGAGAAGCAACTAGGGAAGCGGCCTCTTGTTCAATCTCGTGCTCAACCACGAGTTGAACAAAGGCCACCTCCTAAGAAGACTCAAGTCAATGCTCCTCAAGTTGAGGAGCCTATTAAGAAGAAAGATAAGAGTCGATGTTGCTACCTTTGCCGTGGCAAGGGTCACTTTGCTTCTTCATGCACCGTCGGTAACCTATCCAACTCCATCTTAATTGATGATGTGTATTCACTTTGTCGGAGATTGTCCCCAGGAACTAGGGGTGTCTCCAAGGTATCGTGTAAGGGGCTGAACACGGAGTCAAACAATCCACAACGTGCTCCGGCGACGGTGCTCGTCAGGCTCGCTGCGGACGACACTGCAGAGATTGACACAAGGTCTTACCCAGGTTCAGGGCCCTCTTGTGGAGGTAAAACCCCTACATCCTGCTTTTGTGTATTGCACTGTTTGGAGAGTTTACAGTACAAGGAGAGCTTGTCGAGCTCGAGGTGGCTAACAATGGCTACTTGCTGATCTTCAGATCTAGGGTTAGGGTTTGCTAGAGCTGCACCAACCCAAGATCCAACCAGGAATCCAACCCCTTGCTTGGGCGTGCTCCTCCTCCTTTTATAGGCGTCCTGGACCTCTTCTGCCCAAACATTTGGGCGGGAAGGGTTACCACATGGCGACGAAGGAGGAGGCGCGGTGCATGATAAAGGTGAAGTCCACCATAAAGGTAAAGCTCGTGGACGCGGTCCACGGCAGGGGGACGGCGTCACCAAAGCTGAAAAGGGGCACCGACCAGCTGGACAGTGGGTTGGCGCTTGCCGAGGTGGGAGGTGACCCACGGTGACGTCGTTCTTGGAGCGTAGCTGCAGACTGTTCCCTTATCACCAAAGTGGCAAGTCTTGGAGCTCCTTTGCTTGGTGCAGTCTGGTTGACTGCTTTATACATGGGAATGGCAACTGTGACGCTGGCGTCACCACGCGCTGGCGCGCCCGTGACTCTGCGGAGTGTGCAGAGCCCATGTGCGCTCTGCCGCAGAGGCAGAGCTGGCTTCGTGAGGAAGGAACCTCGCCAGGCTTGAAGAGCCTCACCAGGCTTGGAGAGCCTCGCCAGGCTTGAAGGGCCTCGCCAGGCTTGGAGAGCCTCGCCAGGCTTGGAGAGCCTCGCCAGGCTTGAAGGGCCTCGCCAGGCTTGGAGAGCCTCTCCAGGCTTGAAGGGCCTCGCCAGGCTTGGAGAGCCTCTCCAGGCTTGGAGAGCTTGAAGGGCCAGGTCCTTAGCAGAATCTGGGGCAGACTCCAACGTGGCTTGGAGAGCCTCTCCAGGCTTGGAGAGCCTGGACCTTGGTGAGATCTTCTGAAGAGTGTCGTGGGCCCTGGCAGGCCGGCTCATGGAACCCTAGTTTTCCACTACGCCGACAGTAGCCCCCGGGCCCACGATGGGCACGCTGGAGTCCATTGGGCGTAGGCGAAGCGTTGCGGGCCCAAAAACAGCCTGTCTGGCCCGAGACACGTCGGGCGCGACGGCTGCGCCGGTACTTGTTGATGAGGTTGGTCGATGTAGAGACGAAGGCTCCACAAGCTTGGGGAGCACCCTGGCGTCGTTGTGGCACTTGTGACGCCCACGGCTGACGGCCATGGTGCGCAGCTACCCCTCCTCCTGCGGATGAACACCGTGAGGAGAGGGAGGTTGAAGGGGCGGCGACCGAGGCCGTGAAGACGCCGGAGAGGCCTGCCGAGGCCGCGGCGAGAGCGGCCGCGGCAGGAGGGGATGACGAGCCCGAGACCGCGACGGGAGCGGCCTCAGCAGGAGGGGCCGACGAGCCTAAGGCCGCCCAAGGTGCCTCGACAAGCATCCAGGCTTCTGCGCCCCGCGACGGTGCGGGGACCTTGGAGGACGAAGAAGCTGCCGCTTGAGCCTTCCTGTAGCTAGGTGTGCATGAGGCACAAATTAACTTAGTTTTGCTTGTAATGCCTTGTTGTAAGGACTTGAAAGCACTTGCGTGTGCCCCTCGGGAGACTTTTTATTTCCTGTCTCATGTCTTTTCCGCTCTACGTCGTAGGACCCTTCTCTTAGCGCTACACCACCGCCGCTTCGGTATGTGAGAGTCAGGGCTCCACAAGGCCGGGGGGTGCGTGAGGCTTCGAGAGGTAAGGGCTCCCGAGACGCGATGCTCGGGGCTCCCCTTTGACGCGCAAGCAGCCCATGAGGCGTGGGAGAGAGAAAGAGACTCGAGAGGCAAAAACCAGCAAGAGGAAATTCTACCAAGTCTTTGTACTTAGCTTAGCGAGGCATTCTCGCCTTGGAGAGGGTGTTGGTTCCCTGATGAGGCGTTTTTGCCTTGGAGAGGGTGTTGGTTCCCTGGAGAGGCGTTTTTGCCTTGGAGAGGGTGCCTGAGGCTTGTTTTTGAACCTGCTTTCCTGCGTTTGGACAGATAGGCATACCCACAAGCAATACATAGCTAGATAACTTAAGCGTGCTCGTAGGTTCCTTCATGTGTGTCTTGCGAGGGGAACAGGCACCAAGGTCCTTGGTGAGTTGACGTGCACGGGAGCTGGTCCATGAGTTCAGAGCTCCTTAGGAGTTGACATGCATGAGAGCTGACCCGCAAGTTCAGAGCTCGGATCCCTTGGGTTTGAGGCGCTGCCGGATGCTCCCGTGGCATGGCACCATGCTAGCCCCCGCTCGTGAGATACACAGGAGGGATCGTACGAGCGAGAATAAACAGCAATATCATAACAGCTTACCGAAGCCGCAAAATATGCTGGCGCGATGCGCAAAAGTTCAGTATGACCCGAAGTAGTTGTTCATTACACTGGCGTGGCCAGTAGTGCAAAATCCGCCATGTCAGGTATGGGGTTCCACATTCAGTGGCTGAGACTCTCGCGGCCCGAGGCGACGCATGTAAAGAGAGCTCAGAGAGGGGGCCCCTATGCGGGGGTGGCTTTCATTGAGCCTGCGGTCCACCATGTCCGGCATGGGGATCCACCTCGCCAAGGCATGGTGCTTGAAGAAGTCACCTTGCCGAGGCGTGGTGGCTTGGGAGTCTTCTCGAACGACCCCAGGCAACGTATAGTAGAGAGGGGAGCCCGAACTTTTTCCTCGTGGAGGATGTGACCTTGGCCACGATGTTTTTACCGTGGCTGCACGGGGTGGCTGTCACGGAGAGGAAGCCTTGACGTTTTTACCGTGGCTGCACGGGGTGGCTGTCACGGAGAGGAAGCCTTGACGTTTTTACCGTGGCTGCACGGGGTGGCTCCAGCGAGGACCGGGGCCTCGCGAGGGGATCAACCTCGTGAAGGCCGGCGCCTCGGGAGAAAGGCTGGAGCCTGGACGTTTTTACCGTGGCTGCACGGGGTGTCTCCGGCGAGGACCGGGGGCCTCGCAAGGGGATCAGCCTCGTGAAGGCCGGCGCCTCGGGAGAAGGCCGGAGCCTGGACGTTTTTACCGTGGCTGCACGGGTGTCACCGGCGAGGACCGGGGCCTCGCGAGGGGATCAGCCTCATGGAGGCCGGTGCCTCGGGAGAAGGCCGGAGCTCGGACATAGGTGGCGCGAGCCCCCGAGCCTTGACGAGAAGGCCGGGGCCTCGGCGAGGGGTGACGCAAGCCCCCTAGAGGCTGCACGATTTGGCAGTCATGCGGCGACGAGGCGTGCGAAGCAGCACGGTTGTCGCGAGGAGGAGCCGCCGTTGGAGCTGGTTGTGGTGGAGCTGGAGCAGGCGCGGGATGAAGAGGAGGTGCGGGAGGAGCGCCGTGCGCTACGTCTCCCACACGCCCTGAGAGAACCAGGGAGTGGGACGGTGCAGGAGCGGCGGCGCGAGCGGCGACGCCAGCGGCACTGACGAGCTCGGAGAGGCGATGGAGCCAGCTTCTTGAGCCTCCGGCGTGGGACGGTACCGCAGCAGCTCCTGCGCCATGAGAAGCGCAGTTGCTGGGCTGGGCGCAGGGCGGCCCAGCGAGGAGGCAGCACCGTCCCGTGACGGGTGCAGGGAGGAGGCCTCCTCTTTGCCGAGGTCGTCCTCAGCGTGGTCGATGTCGTCGTCCTCCGGGTGCTCGACGCGGGGCTCGGGGTCGACGCGGCGCGGCGGAGCGATGCTCCCGCGCGGGTTGCCGGCAGAAGGAGCGCTGGCGGCGCTGGCCGTCCGACGAGCGAGACGTTCGGCACGAGAACCGGCCATGGCTGTGTCGAGGATGTAGACGCGCCTCAGCCCCCTACCTGGCGCGCCAAATGTCGGAGATTGTCCCTAGGAACTAGGGGTGTCTCCAAGGTATCGTGTAAGGGGCTGAACACGGAGTCAAACAATCCACAACGTGCTCCGGCGACGGTGCTCGTCAGGCTCGCTGCGGACGACACTGCAGAGATTGACACAAGGTCTTAGCCAGGTTCAGGGCCCTCTTGTGGAGGTAAAACCCCTACGTCCTGCTTTTGTGTATTGCACTGTTTGGAGAGTTTACAGTACAAGGAGAGCTTGTCGAGCTCGAGGTGGCTAACAATGGCTACTTGTTGATCTTCAGATCTAGGGTTAGGGTTTGCTAGAGCTGCACCAACCCAAGATCCAACCAGGAATCCAACCCCTTGCTTGGGCGTGCTCCTCCTCCTTTTATAGGCGTCCTGGACCTCTTCTGCCCAAACATTTGGGCGGGAAGGGTTACCACATGGCGACGAAGGAGGAGGCGCGGTGCATGATAAAGGTGAAGTCCACCATAAAGGTAAAGCTCGTGGACGCGGTCCACGGCAGGGGGACGGCGTCACCAAAGCTGAAAAGGGGCACCGACCAGCTGGACAGTGGGCTGGCGCTTGCCGAGGTGGGAGGTGACCCACGGTGACGTCGTTCTTGGAGCGTAGCTGCAGACTGTTCCCTTATCACCAAAGTGGCAAGTCTTGGAGCTCCTTTGCTTGGTGCAGTCTGGTTGACTGCTTTATACATGGGAATGGCAACTGTGACGCTGGCGTCACCACGCGCTGGCGCGCCCGTGACTCTGCGGAGTGTGCAGAGCCCATGTGCGCTCTGCCGCGGAGGCAGAGCTGGCTTCGTGAGGAAGGAACCTCGCTAGGCTTGAAGAGCCTCACCAGGCTTGGAGAGCCTCGCCAGGCTTGAAGGGCCTCGCCAGGCTTGGAGAGCCTCGCCAGGCTTGGAGAGCCTCGCCAGGCTTGGAGAGCCTCGCCAGGCTTGGAGAGCCTCGCCAGGCTTGGAGAGCCTCGCCAGGCTTGAAGGGCCTCGCCAGGCTTGGAGAGCCTCTCCAGGCTTGAAGGGCCTCGCCAGGCTTGGAGAGCCTCTCCAGGCTTGGAGAGCCTCGCCAGGCTTGGAGAGCCTCTCCAGGCTTGGAGAGCTTGAAGGGCCAGGTCCTTAGCAGAATCTGGGGCAGACTCCAACGTGGCTTGGAGAGCCTCTCCAGGCTTGGAGAGCCTGGACCTTGGTGAGATCTTCTGAAGAGTGTCGTGGGCCCTGGCAGGCCGGCTCGTGGTACCCTGGTTTCCACTACGCCGACACACTTAGAAAGGATAGAGTTGGCAATGTGTTTGCCAAATTTGTGGGGACTCAAAGTGGTGTCAAGAAAAGAACCATTTGGGTTCCCAAACCTATTGTGACTAACCTCTTAGGACCCAACTTGGTTGGGGACCAACAAGCTCAAACTTGATCAATAGGTTGTGATGGAGGACATTGGTGACTTGGCTTCTTTTGAAGAATTAAGGGATCTTCATGGTTTTATTTCATCAAGCCAAGTCAATTGGATTATCACATATCTATCTCATATCCCATGCTTCCTCCTTGCGGTAACTTGTATTTAAATCATATATACATTGAAAGTTGCTTGCTCCCTTGCATGTGTTAGTTTTGTTCCTAGCATGTGCTCGTATGTGATATGCTACCTTCCTACTTGTCTTGTTGTTCAAGGTTGTGTATGATAGTTGTATATCATGTATGTGTAACGTTGTGTTGAGCTTTATTGAATCTTGTGTGGATTTCATTTGGCTCTTTGAGATATTAATGGACTATCCCATTTTGGGGGAGTGATGTGCTTAATGCACCTCACAAACCTAAAAATGTGTGTACATGAGGCACACCACCTAGCATTGATATTTCAATATTATCTAGTTACTATGTGGTGCTAGTCATATTCATGAGAAATTCAAAATTCTACAATGTCCATTAATCTCTCTAGTTGGTTTTATTTGCCTCTTGTTTAAAAATAAAATGAATTATCACATTATGGGGGAGTAATAAGCTATGTGCATATTACAATCTCATAAAATGTGAACATTTGAGGTTTGCCACTTAGATTTGATATTATAAATTATCTCATTCCTATGTGGCATGTTGGCTCAAACAAGTTCCTTTTTCCATTTTGGTTATCCTTTGGCTCGTGTTTGTGTGAGTTTGCTTGGTGTGGTTTTTCTCTAACATGCTTTTCATATATTATGTGAGAAACCATTTGTTCCATATTGTTCTAACCATGGCTTTGCGATTGGTTCAATAGTTGAAACTACCAACAAACCTTTTTCGAAATAAAACAACATATTTCTTATCTTTTGCCATATGCTTGTTTGTTGTGAAGTTGGTCTTGAACGTCATTCCTATATACCACCGAGAAATATCTCAATATACTCCTTGTCATGACAAGTGATACTAGTGATTGTGGTGGATTATGTAGACCATCTTCACTTTGACTCTTGCGTTAAAATTGCCTTCTTTGCCTCTTGCAAGAATTTTTTTATTTGGTAGTGTTTAGTGTTGTAAATAAAATATGGAGAGTAATGATCCCTTGTGCGTGCATTTTGTATTCAAATGCAAATATATATAAGATAATGCATAAATCTTGGGAGAGCATTCCTTTTTATTTAGAACATTATCCTATCAATATTTGATCCTTTCAATTGGCATTTGATTCTTTTGCTTTGGTACCTTCAATTGGTATTAATTGGAATGTAATATCTCCTCCATAGATATTAGTCTCAATTAGTATCTCTCATAGGAGCTTTGATACCTTGCTTCTTGACTTCTCTTTTACTTGATAGCTTTCAAGTAATATCCTTCTTTGGTATCCTCGCTTCTAGTTGGTATCTTTTTCAATTGGTGTCTTATCGATCATGTGTTGATTTGATTTGATTTCTATTGATATCACACTTCATGTGTTGATGTGTTTTGGAATCAATCATATGTTGATTTGATTTTTCCTCAATCATGTGTTGATTTGGATTTGATATAATTTGGACAACCTTTTGTGTCACACTTTGGTGTGCTCTCTTCTTGGTTTACTTTGTGTTTTCGTCCAAATTGTATCTCGTTTGGTTCTTGAAAGACTTTGTATGTATATCCTTTAATATATATTATATGGCATGTTTGTCTTTCTAGTTCCAATATATAGGGGATACTCCACCAAATCCTAAATCGGCTAAGATGTGCATGAAATTCAATTTCATATATATATATATGCACATATTTATGTGTAGTGTTTCCTATATATTGTAGTTTATCTAACTACTATGGGACCCAATGAGTTTGGGAACCATTTTGTGCTTGAATTTTGTTTTAGGTACAATGGAGATGCATTGGATGCTTGCCTCATTCATAAGGAAGGTGTTCTCACCGTGTGATTATTAGAGTCAAGCTTTGATGATAAAAAAATTCTCATCTTCTTCATCGTCAATGTATCTCGGTAACAAGTATCTATCCCATGCATACTTTTCTAGTCTCAACCTTGTGTAGGTTGCTTCTTGGCATGAAAGATTTTATGTGCAATTTTTGTAGTTTTGGCTTACTTCCTTCACTTAATATATCTTTGTGATATGTGTGATGAATTTGCAAAAACTTTTTCTTCAACTGATATTATTCCTTTGTGATACTTGTTGCCTATTTCAAAGCATCTCCACTATCTCTTGTTCCCTTAGTGATATTTGTGATGCATTTGATATATTTGAAGTTCATTTATATACAATGAGATAAACTTGAGCTATGTGCTATGATTTTAAGCAACAATCTCATTTGTATATTTATGACTTCCTTTTGGATACCTTGTTCTCTTTTTCCCGAACCATTTCGTATGTATATGTTTCTTTGCGGATGTATATCTTCAATGGTTTGTCTAATTAGAAACCTATACATATGAGAGAGGTCACCTTTTAGTTGGTATCCTAATTCTTTTGAGCCACCTTGCTTTTATCTATAATTCTTTGGTGGCTCCAAATTTGTCTCATGAGTGCTTGTCTTATCTTTATTGGTATCTTTGCACTCATGTATTTGTTGAAGATCTTTGACTTCATGCCTACCATGGTGAGCATGTTGAGTTTTATTGGCTAAATGATCTCACTAGCTTTGGCATTTTCAATTGGTTTTAGTTTCCAATTGGTATCCCTAAGCGTGTGAACATATTTCTTTTAAAGATCTTTCTCTATCTAGGTTGGGCCTATCTTATGTTGAAACTTTGAAAATTGGTATCTCCTTATGGCTCAACCACATCTGTGGTGCAAGTGCTATGTTTTGGTTTTGCTTTATGCACACTTGCACTTGTTGCGTGTTCTAGATAATTTTGGGGGAGCGAAGATTCCATATTTGTGCACTCCTCATTTGTGCATGAACATTGGGGAGCTTATCCGGTTTTCTTAGAACTCTCGCTTTGGATCTTTTTGATTGCTTTTATCCTTTGTGGAGATGATTAGAATTATTTCATCCTTTTGCAATCTTTGGATCCTCAATATAGTTTGATTTCCTCTAATTATTCGTCAATGGATATGTGCATTTGATTTCACTCATATTTTGAGAAATGCACACTTTATGGAGGAAATCATACTATATTGGCCTTCTAATTTTTTCTTCCCATTTCGGCAATCGATGCCAATGGGGGAGAAGTTTAGAGGGTTTATGCTTTTGTTGCATTCGCCTCACATGCGCTTGCCTCCTTGCTCGTTTGTCTTGCGAGGATGCTTTATTCATTATATAAACCCTCGTAATAAGGGATTGTCATCAATTACCAAAACGGGGGAGATTGAAAGTGCATGGTTGCCCCCATGCATGGTTTTGGTAATTAATGACAATCTCTATGGACTAATGTTTGCATTGAGCTATATTTATAGGTGTGTCCATTTGCATTGCTTGATCTCCATATGTTGGAATCAAGGCTAAGGGAAGAAAAAGAAGAAGAGTTTGTGTTGATCAAGGCTAAGTGCGGGTTGATCAACACTCTTGTCCAAGTGAAGATATGCCGAAGAGGTGCTTCTCCCATCTTGGTGTATGGGGGGGGCAACAAGTGAATCTTCACCAAGCAAAGCGCAATGAAGAAAGGTGTTGCGTCTTGAGGAGATGAAGATCGTCTTCTTCGACCTCAAGTGGATTAATGCGCAAGGCAAAGGTATGATCTTGATAGGCTTTCTATTTTACCGGTCTCATGATGTTAGTTGAGAGACCGGGTTATAGGATAGATAGCCGTACTATCAAGAGGGGCTCTCGACCGAATATCTTGATTGTATTGTCGTAGAGAGCACAAACCTTTGCATCATTGCATTCATCTTTATTGGTTCTTATTTGGATCTTATCGTGGTGTGGTCTTGGTGCTTGTCGTGCTCGTCATGACTAGGCCAAGGTCACCGAAAACGGTTTTCATATGCGTCTTCTATTGCGTTTTAGGTATTGGAGATTTTGCCGTACGGAAGGTTTATCTCTTCCAATTATTTGCAAAATCACCATTGCTTGTTTTTAAACATTTCCAAGTGTTGCATTTGTCGTCCTCTTTTCAACAAAATTGGTTTCACGCAATTTGGACTTCATTTGCAATAGTTATGGTTTTTCCGGTTTGCGAAAATGAGTTTTTAACTTTCCCCATTTATTTTTATAATATATTCTTGGACTATGATGTTTCTCTGCATATTCTTGTTGTGCTCATTTTGACGATTCCAACGAGTCCAAGATTATCGAAAACGGAGTTCGTGGGCGAAAGTTATTGCATTTCTATTTCGGAGTTTTTATTAGACAGATTTTTAAATGGAAAAAGAAAAAAAAGGGGTGCCGGCCCGGCCTGGCCGGCCCCAGGCCGGTGCGAGGCCGGGGCTCGGGCACTGTCCCGGCCCAGCTTGGTGCTGGCTGCCCGGCCCAGGCCGGGGGCAGGCCGGCCGGCTCGGGTGCCCTCCCGGCCCAGCTCGGTGCCAGGCCGGCCCAAGGCCAGGTGCCAGGCCGGGCTGCCTGCCTGCTGCTCCGTTCGATTCCCCAGTTTCTGTCTTCGATCGTTCGCTGGTTCTTTCCGGCCGGCCTGGCCGGGGTGCAGGCCGGCCCCAGGCCGGGCCGGCTGCTGCTCACTTTTTGCCCCCAACGGCTCCATTTTTGGGGCCCCTATAAAAAGGGTTTCTTCCCCAAATTTCCAATTGAGCTCATTTTTCTCTCTCCCACCATTGTTGAAATATTTGAGAGCTCGATTCCTCCTAATCCCTCCAATGATTCTTGCCCAAATTTAGGGAAACAAGAGAGGAGATCTAGATCCACTTCTCTACCAAACAAAATCTCCTCTAAGTGAGGGGAACTCGTCGGATCTAGATTTTGGAGTTCTTGGTGTTTCTCCTCCGTTCTTCCTCCTAAATCCCTCCGTAGCTTAGTTGCTTTGGTTGGATTTTGGGAAGAAGAATTTGACCACTTGGTGTGTTCTTGCCTCTTGCATTTGTTGCATCGGGTTGCTCTCCCTACGGTGATACGTGAAGATCGACGTTGAGAAGCTTGTTACTCTTGGGTGCATTGTGTTCCCAAGAGCTTGTGCCTCTTGGGTGCATTGTGTACCCTAGACGGTTTGGAGGTGCCGCGAAGACTTCGAGTTGTGAAGCTTCGGCACGTTTTGGGAGCCCCCAATTGAGTTGTGGGTGTGTGCCCCAAGAAGAGTTGTAAAGGGCTCCGGAATCCGCCTCGAAGGATTCCGATAGTGCAAGGTGAACCAAACCCTGGGGTGAGGTTCATCGGATAATAGGGTGAGACCTTTGTGGCATCTTGAGTAGGCCTTTTGTGGCGAGCTCACACCCCTCCAACGAGATGTACTCCCTTAACAAGGAGGAATTCGTGCTTGAAGTTCATATCTTGCTATCACCTTGTTGCTTGCCTTGCTTAGCATAAGTTGTTGGTGCACTTAGGTAAACTTAGTATTTTATGTTGTTGGTTTGTTAATTTAAACACATAGTTTTATTCCGCAATTATCAAGCCCCTAAATAGAAAAAGTGTTAATCGCCTATTCACCCCCCTCTAGGTGACAACCTTGTCCTTTTAGCCGTGCACACTGCTAAGCCGATCTCGGGAAAAAGCGCTTGGGCTAGCGAAGAAGAGTGCGTCTAGATTTTCCAAGACATTTTCTCTCTCAACGTCTTTCATGTGCACTTCACCATCCCGGCTTGTGCTCTTGCCGGCTGGTCGTCTGGCGATACTGTAGCCGGATGCGAAGAGTTGGCCATGCGGGATCATGCACACTACTTAGCCCTCTACGGAAAAAAAGAGTCTGGGCAGAGCCGGACACGAGAAGCGAAGATTATATGAAAAGGCGGAGACAGCCCCCGAGTTCTTCTCGGGACTATCCACTTTTGTGCGCGGTGCGGGAACATATGGGACGATACATACGTTCAATTGTCTGCGTAGTCGTAGAAGGGTGTGTTGCAGTCTGGCTAAACTGCCAGGGACAACCGGCTTGATCGCAGCTGGCCTGGCAGCCAAATGAAGTCGAGTCGGCCCCTTTTTTTTAAGCCGGCCCGTTCCTTTTTTGGTTCAGCTTCGGCAGCTGGCCCGACCGGAGTCGGCGAGAGTGATGGCCGGTCGAGGCGGCACAGCCGGCTGCGGCCAGCACGACGCGGCAGGCGGAGGGCGGGAGGAGCTGAAGCCGGGCGATGGGTGGAGGCGTGGGTCTGGAGGCGGCAGACCGGCCGCGGCGCGCGGCGGAGGATGATGTAGTCGGAGGACGGGCGGACTTGGCCGGAGGTGGAGGACGTGCAGCCGGCCGGGGCGAAGCCGGCCAGGGCGGAGACGGCCAGAGGCGGGCGTGTAGGGCGCGGTCGCGCGCAGGCGGAGCGGACGGGCACGCGCGCGGGGCTAGAGCCGCGCGGACGCGATGGTGGCACCGTCGCAGGAGGACTTGGCGACGCGGGTGGAGGAGCTAGAGCGGATGACGGGCGCGGACGCGAGGAGCTTCGGCGCGGAGGCCGGAGGTGTCGTCGATGTGTGCGTGTGGAGGTGCTCGGCCACGGGTGTAGAGGAGCCAGCGCAGCACGGGCGCCAAGGCGTGAAGCAGAGGCGCGTCCACGGAGGAGAGGCCCGAGGTGCAGAGGAGTTCGAGCGCGGGTGCGCGCGTGTGGATGAAGTAGCTGGGCACAGAGGAGCTCGACGTCGGAGTTTGCAGGTCGGTGATGAGGCGCAGGCCGGGGTGCGGGAGCAGCGCGGGTGCAGAGGACGACGGAGAAGCAGCAACGCGTGGAGAACTCGAGGTCGACGTGGACGTGCTGTAGTTGAAGGAGACGAAGAAGAACGGTGACTGCTCCTCACGGACATACCTAGTTGACGGTGGGGAGGACGATCTTGACGGCCCTGGCTCAATTTCTGCTGCATTCTTGACATGGATGACGATTTCCAACCTTGGATGTCCTTTGCTTTGGCCATGGCGACAGATTGATGCGGCTTGAGCTCCGGTCCTGGAGGATCATGGAGGTGTTACGGTGGTTGGTGAAGAAAAGAGAAGAGAGAGATTTTCTCAGATCCAGATCTAGATTGGGAGGGTGCCAAACCCTAGGGCTCCCTCCTCTGTGGGAACCCAGCCTGCTGCCCCGCTTTATATAGGCAGCGGGCTGATGACCTATGAAGCTTAGTGGAGGTTGCCTTGTCACTGTCTTTGGGGTATCCGGGTACGATATCCCCGACAAAACTCGAAAGAATAAACATCGGCTTCTTCGTCTGACTCTTGGCCGTATTCCACTGTGTTCACATGTAGACGGGCTAACCGATGAGTTTCCTTGGCCTCGTTGGCTCGTCTTTCCTGAACTAACGCTCTCTGCAGTACTTGGCCAACGGTAAAGAACTCGAGGCCTTCCATCTTTTCCTTTAGATGGGACCTCAAGCCATTAAGAACCAAGTCGGCCCTATCTCGCTCAGACAAGGTGACTCCGTAACATCGGTTTTTAGTATCTCTGAACCTCCTAACGTAATCGGATACCGATTCGTCTGGCTTCTGCTTAACTAACGTCAGATGGGACAACTTCAACTCATTATCACCACTGTAAAAGTGTTCATGGAACTTTTTCTCCAGATGATACCAGGTGTTTATAGAACCCGGAGGCAATGCAGATAACCATGAAAAAGCTGTACCAGTTAGTGACAAAGGGAACAAACGCACTTTAATAGGATCTATGTTGCCAGCCTCACCTATCTGCGCTAAATACTGACCTACGTGTTCCCAAGTTGTTTTGTTATCAACCCCATTGAATTTGACAAAGTCAGGCACCTTATAACCATGGGGGTAGGGTATGTTGTCGAAGTATTCTGGATACGGCTTCTTATAAAGCATGTGAAGAGGTTTAGGTTCGACTCCAAAATTCTCATACAACATCTTCTGCATCTCAGCCCCTAACTTTACCAAGTTGTCATCAGAGTTAGTCATTGGCTGAGGCACAGGTGCTGTAAGACCCGACCTAGAGTCGGCTTGTACGTAAGCCGACTCGGGAGTCGAAATTGCAACTGGTGGCACAGGGGGTATGACCGGGTTTGGCTGATAAACCGAATACGACATACTTCTAATAGGAGTTGGACAAGGTACCACGTTTGCAAGATGTTGGTTTTGCCCATAGTACGGTTTAATCGGCTGAGTAGCCGATGAACCAATATTAGGGTTGACCGTGGCAGGAGTAAGGTTGGCCTGAGGCATATTTATACTAGCGTTAACATATTCCATCATGGCAGTATAGGTTAAGTTATTAGACTCATTAATCTTCCTATGAATTTCGGCTAACTGCACATCATTAAACACGCTAGTACTTACAGAGGGGTTTTTCGGCGTGTGGTGTCAGCTTCAACTCGCCAGTAAAGGTGATAGCGCCCTGAAGATCCTTTTTAAAGGTTGCCAGGAACAGATCTAGGTCCTCCTCTTCAGTCTTCTTCTGCAAGGCCTCAAACTTCTCATCACGCTTCTTCTTCAACACGTCGAGCTCAGCCTGTCGCTCTTTCTTCTGCGCCTCATAAGCTTGTCGTTGATCCTCTGACAACTCCTCGAGAGCAGGCTTGATGATATTGTCGGTGGTGATGGCAGACGGATCTGTCGCCTTGGAACCGGTCATCATTGTTCGATTTAGGTTTGAAATCTCCCCAGCGGAGTCGCCAAAAAGTGTGTTGGCTCTGATCTGGCCCGGAGTCGTGCACACGAACACGTTTATGTGTTGCCCTCTGGAGACAGGGATGATGCACCGCAAGCTTCCAAGGGTAGCCGACTTCCAGCGCGATACGCAAGACAGTAAGCCGGCGTTCTTCGAACCAGACGCCTCGCTCTCCCGGGATGGAACCCGTCAGGGTTTACGATGACGATTGGCTGACCTAGATTGATTCGCTCTCTCTAGATTGGTTTTCGATCAAACACGAACGAACTGGGTTAACAAAGTTGCCGTGATTGAAAGGAAGCAGGGACACGTGAGACAAGAGGCGAAAAGTAGATGCAAATACGATTGATTAGATTTGTGTGCTCAGGTTTACAATCGGCCATCACCCCATATTTATAGGAGCAGCTGGACTTCCCGTGCAAGTCATGGTCTACGAATTTACACAATTATACTACGTCATGTCGAACATCAGGCCTTGGGCCCTTGGCCCACTGGATCTTCTGCCCTGCTAATCCGCCTCGAGCCTTCAACTTGTCGAGTCCCTGGAACCCGCCGATACATCGGGTCCCGAGATTCGTTTGAATCCTTAGGACTCGCCAGTATATCATGTCCTCAGTGTCGAGTCCGCACGGTCATGAGCTGACGCTAGCCCCCTCTTCTGACCTTGGCGGCTTGCATCTCTTGATCTATCAGATCCTCCACCTAGCTCCTGCTCCATGCTTGGTTCTTCACCAGCGCATCTTGGCAGTCGGCCAAAAACGAGTGCCAACAAATATTATTAAAATTATTCCAGGATTTAACCGACGATGTTCTTTCAGTGGTATGACGTGCCCGTCAACAGCGAGGCGCCCGTGGTGACTTTGTCAATCTTAAGATATGTCGGACCCAATATTTCGGAGGTGCTCATAAGGGTAGGGTGTGTGTGTTTGTTCGTAGGGGCGAGTGTGCATGAGTATATGTGAGCATCTACGTTATACTGTGTTTCTCAAAAAATATTATTAAAATTATTTTATTAATATAAATAGAGAACACGTAAAAAAACAAAACTTATCGAAAAATACGATAGAATATAAAACAGTACATTTTATTGTGCCGCATTGGTACACGTTAGGAAGATAAATGTGCATGCGGAGCGGGACATGATGTTTTGACTCATGGGTGCAAATGAACCCGTTGTGCAAAATGCATTTTTAACGCATTCAAAATGTTAAAAAAATTCAAACAAAACTTTCGAGTGTTCATATGAAAAATGTCTATCCGTATAAAAAAAATCACATCAAAAAGAAATTTTATGTGGCCGGTATAAAAAAGACAAAAAAATGATACGTACAAAGTCATTTTGGAACGCCGGTGATTTGTCTTTTTTACACCGGACAAAAAAAATGTCTTTTCATCCCGGTTTTTTTGCACGGACATAGAATGTTCATATGGACGCCCAAAATTTGTGTTTGAAATTTTTTGACATTTTAAAATTCGTCTTTTGGGTAGTAGGTGTAGATGCACTTATGAGCCGAAATGGATTTCCCATGCGGAGCTTCCTTAGTGAACGCTTAAAGCGCCAAATAGGAGCTTTCCTGTCTGGGTTGCATCGTACGGCCGTTGAACCATTTTATCTATCCATCGCAAATCCAGCCACTGAAACTGCAGTTTTATAATTGTATCATGGTCTAGGGGGTGCAACTTCCTGACGTGATAACATTTTGTATGTGTGTGTGCAACATCGTTTGCAATATTTTTTTTGTGAATTTGTAAACTTGTGTAAACAATGATCCAACATTCCGAACACAATCATATAGCTCTTTCCGTTGCAGCAAATTGGTAGCAAATTGCATCCCTGTTTGCAACAAGAATAACCGACTCATCGAACATGTGACCAATGCATCCAATGTCACGGAAACGCGTTTGAAAAATTGAAAATTTCTCTTTGTAGCATACGCCCAAAATTCATTATAATATTTTACTCGTGGGTACCCCCCCGTCCTTATCCTTCTCTACAGTAAAGAGGGAGGCGAACCGGGGGCGACCGATCTTCCGCCGGGGATTCCGCCTTCCTCCTCTTCTCCGGTGGCCTCGTGCCGCCGAGGAGAGGAGGGGGGTTGAATCTCTGGCCGGATCCCTGTACAGCTAGTTAGGTTTAGCTAGTGTGTGGTAGTTTGCGGGGTGGTGGTCGGCTTGCCGCCGCCGCCGTCGCCTGTGTTTTGCTCCGTTTTCTCCGCCTTGTCGTCGCTCGGCTACGACGGAGTGGAGGTGCGGAGCCGTGCTGTCTAGGCAGGGCCGTCAGCGCGACGGCGGTCCTGTTATGGACTTTTGCTTCTTCCTCTCTGTCGCGTCTGGCCGGTGTCCTCTCCAGCGCCGGTGGGGGAGAGGGAGACGGTGTGCTGGAGCTGTTGCTGCTGGCCTTCTCGGGCTGGCGGCGGGCTGGAGGTTTCGGCGAGCTTTGCCTGGGATGCGGCCCGTTGGTGGCAGATCTCGTCCTGCTCCTCGTCGTCGACGGCCGGAGCTGTGGGATCTGAAGATCGAGATCGAGCCTGGGGATGATCCCCGACCCGCATGCCACAGCGATAGGTGGGCCTTTCGGCTCCTTCCGGTGGTTCATAAAGCCCTTGGGCGATGGGGCTCCCTCGATCTTGGATTTGCTGGTCGTCGTTCTTCGTCTTCGTCGTTCGTCGGCGTCGGTGACGGACGGCGGTGTTGGCCGGTTGTGGCAGTGAAACCTAGGGGCCTGGGTGTAATTTTGTTTTCTTCCAGGGGTTTCTCTGCTTTTGGTATGGCTCTACGGATCCTTCTGGACCGTATTCCCTGGGTATGTACGTCTGATGTACTGTATTTGTCTACGACTTAATATACGTATTTTCCCTTCAAAAAAAAAAAAAAAAAAACAAAAACGACTGTAGTTTGTAGCATTCCGATACACTCCTATGCAACATGGAAAAATCTCAAAAAAATTGACCTCCACTGACGGAGCTCGTCATCCTAAGTTCGCCGGCGACGAATCCCATGACCCTAGAACCATCTTCCACGAGCTCGGTGCGTGCAAGGACTTTGACAGTGGATCCCCTCTCTGCGAGCATCCATGGCGGCGGCGCTTCAACTTGGGACAAGCAGCGGCGGCATGCGCGCTGCAGCAGACGACAAGTAGCACAGGGAATGGAGCACTGCGTCTGCGTGCCTACGGGAGGAAAGCAGCGCGCAAAGGACGGGGCCAGCTAATGGATCAGCCGGCATATTATAAGGTTTCCTTGTACTATTGTTATTTCTTGGAGAATTTTGAACTGTAATTTGACAGGCTGGGTTAGCAATGGATCAAATAAGTTCCCACAGTAACGAAACATTAGTGATAGCTAGCCATTGTTTTGCTCTTGTTTGTAGCTTTTCTTCAAATAGTTGCCATAAATAATCCCATAACATAATCATTGGTCAGGAGAATATTTTGCCACGAGTTTCCTGATTAAACAAAGTCATACAAAAAAGTAATATGTATTTAGTGTGTAAGTAACAACTTCCATTGAATTGAGTACTAACTGAAATACTTTTCATTAAACTGTAAGCACAAGCAAGGCTGATATAAAACCACATAAAGGCATGCTCAAACTCTGAGGTGCAAAAATGTACATCAAAGACAGTAACTGGAATTGGCAAGTCAGATGGTTTCCACCAAGCAGTTCAAAGTCTGACTGTCAAGCAAACAACAAAACTGGAAACATAGGAACAACTGTCAGTGTTCCAAATGGGACCCTCGAGCATCTAGATGTCGTGGTCGAACATGAAAACCTAAACGACAAATGTACCACCAATCGATGACTGAATGAGAGCAATCGTTCAAATCCATTACTGAGCTGAATACCGCATAACAGCACCAGTGAAATACCAGATAGAAAACGTCGCTATTCCTCATGAAGTACTCAGCTAATCAAGTTGCCGAAGTTTCAGCACCTCAAAATGAACACCCTTCATGAACCCTGCAAATGAAATGAGACCAACTGAGTGAGATATTTTTTGGGTATGCAGCGTTTTCCTATCAATGGCAGAAATATTCAGCTAACTGGGAATGCTGAAATGTTAAGTACGAACAAATAAAAAGGTTGTCATAGAATCTACTAGTACTGATAAGAGGGCACTTCACCTAAAAGTAGCAGAACATGACCATCAAGTGG
This sequence comes from Puccinellia tenuiflora, assembly GCA_012064385.1. NCBI lineage: Eukaryota > Viridiplantae > Streptophyta > Magnoliopsida > Poales > Poaceae > Puccinellia > Puccinellia tenuiflora. The sequence goes on from QRDG01000054.1 coordinate 312,043, forward strand.
CAACTAAAGGGGATTTGACACTGAACAAATGGGAAGATAAAATACTGATAATACACTATAGCAGCAATATCAAATTAGCAATCCTTTACCGTCTAACTGCTGACAGGAACAGTACTGTTTGCACCATCAAATAAATGAGGACAGATACATATACGTTCTCGAGAAGAAGATACATGTGATGTGCTAGTAGCAACTACCAAAACAGCTTATAATTAGGAACAGAGGTAGTAAAAAGTTTCACTGTGATGTGTGCATTGAAAAGGATCCTCGCAAATAACACACTTCACTCAGAAGACAAGAGAGGGAAAATGAACTCCCATGAACAAATTGATTGTATTTACCGAATCTGCATCACTTCCGTAAAGCGTAAGTAATTAGCAAAAAATCGATCTACATTCACTCAACCTCCTATGACAGCACTACATAGATAAATTGCACTAGATCATCAGTCTGCATTTCCATGCAGAAATTGTAAAACACACAAAAAAAAGATATTATGACACTAGCAGGTTGAGAGTTGCAAAGCATTCAGGAAGTAAGGATGGAAGACGGAGGATGCAGTAATATATCCAACATGTAAGAACAAAAAATTTGCATGTGGTTTTCATGCACATCCTACATTCCTATTTCAGTCCCTACCCCTTAAAGTACACCTAGACAGTAATATATGATGTATCTGAAATGTAAGAACCAAAAAATGCATATGCAGTGGGTTCCTTATAGGCAAATTCACCCTATGTAAATTGACTGAACACATAAAGCCTTCCACTGGCAGATGGGAATAGAGTGACGACCTTAACGAATCAAGTATTCAGGTCATAGTATTTCATCCGGCGTAAGCATCTGGATAATCTGGAATCCCCTGGCATAGATGAAAATAAGCCCTAAGAAATGAATGAAAAATAAGGTCAGATTAACCCCGAAAAAAGTGATCCAAAATGGATTTCGCCTAAAATTTCAGGATATGTCTGACCAATGATTTTACCCACCCAACAGTAAAATCGAGCAAATAAAGCAAAAATGGCTTGTGGGATAAGAGAATGAATATTACCTCAATGATGTGTTACGCACCCAATTGTTAGCATCAGCCACCACTTCTCCCAGTTTATGCTCCCCCATCCTTAACGATCTCTTCTTCATCCCACCTACTCACTTCAAGAGTAAGCTCATCTGAAAGACAGTCAGCGGCATTCTTGACAGCATCCTCCAAGGCCTCCACCTCCCTAACCTTCGCACCATAACAAACAATCTCGACATGGAGATGCTTGAGCGAAGTAAGATTCTGGATGCCAAAATCAAGATCACCCCGCGAAGAGATTACACCATGCGCATTAAATGGAACTCGGAACTTCTCAAGCTCAGGCATGGCTCCTGCTTCAACAGTCAGCCCTCTTCCAGTCTCCCAGCAGGTGAAGTAGAATTCCTTCAGGTATCGGAATCCATTGCCACCGATGATGAGATTTTGTTTAGGTTTTGCTGTTCTTGAAGTTAACCAGAGAAATAACAGAGAGGGCATGTCCCCAAGGATTCGGAATGTTTCCTCATCCACTGGATTGGCATAGATACTTAGGTAAGAGAGGTGTTCAAGTGAGGCTACCCACCTTGGGATTCTGGGGAAATAGTAGTCTATGGACATATTAAAATTCTGGAGGAGACGAGGAGGAGGAGACCAAGAGTCAAGTAAGAAATCAAGGGAACAAGAATGGTAGCTTTGAAATTGTATGGATCGAAGGTTCAGCATGCCTAGCTTGCCGAGGGACATGAGCAAGTTATATGTATAAGCTTTCAAGCCTCCATTTGTATTACTTATATGCCAATTCAGGTTCAGCCCAAGTACTCTTAGTTTGGTCAGACTGCCCAGCTCCTGCAAAGAAGAAAGAGAGGTGTTCTGGTTGATCTCAACCTCTGATAGTTCCTGAAGAGCTTGCATATTCCCAATCCCTTCAGGTAACTCTGCACTATTAACCAACAGACACCCCAGTTGCTGTAGTTGAGCAATGCTGGCTGGCAACTTTTTACCCATGTCCATCTTAAGTCTAAGGTCTGCAAATTCTGCAGCTGTCCTAGTTCTTCAGGAAGTGCAGTGATTCTTCTTACATCAAGTCGCAGGTACTTCAGCTGAGAAAGCCTGCTTATGTGTTTAAGATAATCGTGTCCCATAACTTCTCGATTTTCCAGATCAAGAACTCTTACGGATTGTAAGTTCGAAAGAGAAGGCATATCTTCAGCACATCCAAAGATAGTAAGGGATCGAACATGAGATACAATCATGTTCGACAGTACCATAGTATGTTCTCGGGTATTATAATAATCGAGGGATAGTCGACGGACCTTGTTATGCTGCAGTGAGTTGAGATTTTTGTCACCAGATAAGGTTACAAAATTTTCTTCAAGTGACTTGGATATAATGAGGTCAAGAATCATATCATGGACGCGGCAAGCATCAGCTCGTCCATCATACTGGATTTCAACTGGTTCAATCAAGCTTCTGTTGATCAGATCGTTGAAATAGCCTTCTCCTACTTCCTGCAGATCATGTCCACCTTCTGTTGATATGAAACCTTCAGCGATCCACCTCCTTACTAAACGGTCCCTCTTGATCTCGTAGTCTTCAGGAAATATACTTAGATACAACAAACATGTCTTCAAATGGTAGGGGAGATCATTGTAACTAAGGAACAATATCTTTTTCATCTCTCCCATGTCTGAATCCTTTTCAAGTGCTGAACCAATAGAATTCCGTATCCTCAGCCATTCTTCTTTGGTACTAGCTTTATTTGCCAATAAGCTAGCTACTGTAATAATCGCCAATGGCAAGCCACCACATTTTTTTAATATTTCATCTGAAACTTCCCGCAGATGAAGAGGGCATCCACCTTCAGAGCCAAAAGCTCGTTTGAAAAATAAGCCCTTCGAATGAATTGCACTAAGAGGCTTTATTTCATACACATGATCATGGTGCTGAGACGCACAATACTTGGCTACTGAGATGATACGTGTTGTTGTCAGTATTTTACTTGAACAACTATTTTCAGGAAAAGCACATTTGATTGCTCTCCATACTGACGTGCTCCATATATCATCGATTACTATGAAGTACCTATCACAAATTAAAAAATTAAAACATGTATTCCTAAAGCTGCACCCAGTGAATAACAACAGTAAGCATGATCTACATATATTATCCTAACACAAAAATTAAAGGGATTTAGCAGTAACACAAATGTATAAAGTATTTAATAAGATGACATGCATATCAGTTATTCAGTTCAAAACAAGATTGTCATGAGTAAATAAGGTTTAATACCTTTTATCCTTGAGGAATTGTCTTATTGTGCTGATGAGTTGTTGTTCATCCCATTGATTATTGCTGACGCGCTCTAGCGAGCAGATCTGAAAGAGTATATTTCTCAAAATCTTCTTTAGGTTTGGGGTTTGGGACACCGACACGAAAGCTTGACATTCAAAACTCCCCTCGAGCTTCTGGTACACTTGATTAGCGAGAGTAGTCTTTCCAAGGCCTCCAGATCCGACAATTGACACCACCTTTAGCTGCTGCACCGATGCACCTTCCCCTTCTGTTATCAACTTGATGACTTTATCCCTTGGGCCATCGATGCCAACGAGCCTTGTCATCTCTGTGAATAATGCTGGTAAGCGAGGGTCTATGCTTGTCCTGCTTGGCCTGGAGACAACACCATCAACCTTGTACCTATCACGCCGACTGCTAGCCTCCATAGCGCCCCGCTTGAGAACTTTAATTGCCTTGGCAATCCGATGGCGTGTCTTGGAATTTGTCAGTAAGTCCATGCACCTGCCAGCGAGACCCTTGAAGCCACGGGGTTTGTAGCCGGAGTCAACACCCAGGGAGAGCATGAAATTGTCGATGCCGTCCTCCATGTCGTAGGACAGCTCCCGCACCTCCTTAATGCAGCACTTGGACAGCTCATCGGGGTCCTCAACCTCGGACATCTTCTTGAGGAAAGCATGCATGCTCTCAAGCTCAGCCTTAAGAAACATGATATCACCTTTCACCCTAGTGAGAAGTTTGTATTCATCAGAGAGCAAATCACCCAGCTTCCTTAGCAGGGAGACCATGGCTCCGTGTGATGCACATACAAGGGCCTCCATCCCTCTACGGCTCTACGTGTGTTGGTTTAGGTCTTTTTGTGACTGCCAGTATGAAGCTCCAAGCCTTAAATAGATGCATAATTAGTCAAAGTAGCCATGAAAAAGAAAATGAAGATGGTTAATGAAAGTCGGAAAGGCGTGAAAGTGAACAGGTGAGGCACCAACAGCATCTTTCCATATGTGTGCACAAATCGTACAAACAACATTTCATAATCAAACTGTCAAGAAGAAAAGAAAGTGTGAACACTTGCACCATGAATGCAAGGTCGGTCAATCAGTCAAGAGAAGGAGTCATAAACCACCTAATGAGACGACTACATAATGTATACAGATATCGACATCTTATTAACATAGGAGTATATAAAGTCAGAAGATAGAAATCACCATACATCGACCTCAACTTGCAATGGGAATGGGAGAAAGGACATGGAAAATAGAACAGGTTTCTTGGGGCAAACTGTTATTAATTTACCTGAGGGAATCTACGATTATCTAAGCTTCCAATGTACGCTTAGTCGCTTAAGACGCTTGTCACATATATTGACTTTGCTGAAACAATTAATCAGACATGACCGTAATTACCTTCTTAGCTAGTGGCAGGTCATACTGAATTAGAATCTCATTCCATGTTAACCACCATGCTAAAAACCATAAAAAGAAGATAGCAAACATATAAAACTGGAGAAGGGGTTGTGTCAGGAAGTTTTCTTAAGCAGACAAGAGGCACTAGAAATTCAATAGTGGGTAGGTGGTCAGGCTTCCTCTGTGGAACAGGACATTACACTTCGCATTCGTAAGAATATTTTAAGTGCGTGCAACTTTCTCAAAGATTCCGGGTAGTCGGTCAAGTTGTGATCAAGAAAGAAAGACAGGAATAGCCCACATTTCACTATCTGATCTAGGCGTCACCTGAGAAAATCGCTCCAACCACCCGGATACTTAAAGGAACAAAGGTGCTACCCGCCAACAATCATCTATCTCAGTCAGCAAAACACATCGCGAAGAATGTCACTGGTGAAATGATAGTGCAAATTAAGCTAAAGAAGAATGTGATTCAGTGAGTGAGCAGGTGAGATTTTTCCCGTAACGAAATCTCTGGTCATATACGGATGCACGCGCACGCTGCAGGAAGCAAAACTAAAGATCAGTCGATATGTCGATAAAAGGGGATTTTTCACTAACACGAAACAAGTGAAGTGCGCATCAAGGTAGTGCAGATCCACCGAAGGTCAGCCAAAATCATCCGAGATCACTCTCCAGTGGCTATATGACAAGGAAGATAAAGCTAAAGGGAGCAGTGTGGAAACCTGAGATTTCTCCGCGAATCCATGGAAATAGCTTTCCTTCAATGTCAAGGGGGGTGTGGGGGGTAGGGTACAGGTATGACGTCATTTGATGGAAGTGGGTTAAGAAGGTGGGGAGGCCCCGATACTAGGCGACAGAGAGAGCGTAGGTCGGCGTCGCCGTCGTCGGTAGTCCGGCGGGGGCCGGGGGGCGGAGGGTTACACGAGAGACGAGGAGATGAGGCTTAGCCTTCCGGGCTAAGTTACTGGGCCTGACTAACACCTCCTAAGTCCTAACCCATTTCTGGCCCAGTACGAACGAAATGGCACGCGCACAAATTCTCAAAAAAAATGGCACGCGCACTTTTTTCTCTCTCTGAATGACACGTTGCACTTGCACCTGCAGACCTGGCGACCTGTTACAGTAAATTTTTTTTTTTGATGGCTACGTAATTGTCCGTGTGTTGCAAGAGCGGCATAAATATTCTACTACCACTGATCTGTTAAAAATGTCGCCAGAAACTAACTAGTCACATACGAGCTAAGAGTACAGCTAGCGACAATTTTTATGTACCGGAGGGAGTAGTAGGTTATCCGGTGGTTGTGAGCATATCGCCATGTTTTTTTTGTGAATTTATTATTAATGAGATTACGTACTAAAGAAAATAAGATTTAAACAAGTCGTGGGTCAGTTGAGCCTATTTAGATAAATTGATGGGAGAAAAACATGAGAGGGAAAAAATCAAAACAGAAAAAGTGGATGGATGAAATAAAGAGCAAAATAAAAAAAAGTTACATTATTTCTTGATGAGAGAGATTTGATACATTGCATGGTGATTTTGCGCCAAGCAGCCGGCAACACTCCACCTCCTCTTCTCAAGAGAAAGTATAATAAGGAGGGCAGCGTTTTGGTGCCCGGGCTCATCTGCTCCCGGTTACTGTTCCGATTTTTTATAAATATGAAAATGTTTCGAAAAATTCTGAAAAATATTGGACATGAACATGTTCAAGTATTCAACACTCGTGTAAAATTTTGACAGAAAATATCAATTTTTGCGCCCTGTACAAAAAAGACAAATCTGTCTTTTTAAATAATGGACTGTTTACCTATTTTGTCTGTCAGATATTTGTCTTTTTTGCACAGGTCGCAAAAATTGATATTTTCTGTCGAAAATTTACACGAGTATTAAATACATGAATATGTTTCCGCACAATTTTTTTCAGATTTTTTTGAAGCGTTTTCAAAATTCAAAAAAATCGAAAAGGCACCCGGGAGCATATGAGCCCCGGGAGACAGAGTGGATTTCCGTATAATAAGAGGCTTATAAGTTATACCCTGCTTGTGCGGCATTTTTTTCTGTTTGAAGTAAATAGACATGCAAAAATAAGGGGAGTTGACCCTCATGTAAGAGATCATTCTTTACATGCTCCTAAGAAAATATAATATATAAACAAATGATATAAAGAAGGTTGTAAAAATAGCAATCTAATAGGCAACTTTATAATCTACCTTACTATATGAGTATAAGTATGAGTATGAGTGGTTATAAATAACATGGCACCTACTTACCTTTCGGTGAGAAGAATCATCTTAATTTAATGATTTTACAAACACGGTACACACGCATACACTCCGAAATATGCATGTACACACAATCTCTATGACACATTAGATAGTTTGAAAAAATCACCACAAGTGACAGACACACGTCATCGAGCATAACAAAATATTGTCGTTTAAATCTGGAAATAATTCGGTTCAATGTGATCATCCATGAAAAGTCTACGACTTGAACGCGGGGGGGGGGGGGGGGGGGGGGGGGGGGGGTTGGTTCCACCACAAATAACCTAACCAACTGAGTAGAGTTCGTTGATTTGGTGGATTTGACCCTCATGTTTTGGAGGTTTGCAAGATCGGCATAGAGGAAACACTTCACAAAAGATCGATGAGGTGGATCGTGTCGGGAGACATCAGGTGGAGGATCCGAGAATTTTTTTATATTTTTATATTTACTAGGACATATGCCCGTGCGTTGCTACGGGGAGACACGTCAAATCGTTAGTAAAACCATTTATGTTTACACGAAATGTTGCGATCAACTCAAAATCCAATGCATGTTAGCAAAAAAAAAAAAAAAATAGCGTGTGCCAAATTCCACATCACACAAGGAAGTTCATGAAACTAAACATACACCAATCTTACTGTCAATCTATCAAAACATGCAAGTTCACCAGCAAAAGTGGATTAAGCTATGTTCAACCCCTATATTTGTATGCTATTGTTTACTGTCAATCTATCAAAACATCCAAGTTCACAAGCAAAAGTGTGCACATGGCAAAAGATTAAGCTATGTTCAACAACAAGATGGTGGTGATCTACCCAAACATACAACTAAATTATTGGTTAAAATAGCATGTGCATAGTATTTGGAAACGATAAATCTTTAGATACAATAAAACCTTATAGGTTATATCCATCTTCGTGGCACTTGTAATGATATTTTTTACATAAAATAACTCCGGGATGTTGGCCCGAATTCGCAACCTCCTTCCCGAGGAGCTGCCCGTCCTTGAGCACAACGGCCACCATGCCTCGCTCTGGCCACCGCCACCGATGACCGTCTTGTCCCCTCATGCCACGGAGAATCAGCATCGAGTAATTGTGATTTTGCATCCACTAAAAAGGATACTGTTTATTAATATGCCACAGGCCTATGACAATCAAAATCACGGTGCAAATCAAGTTGAAAGAAGAAATTACTAATAAACATAAAAGCAAGCTAGAAATCTGGGCAACAACTGACTCCAGTAAGTCAAACATAAAAGGGCTATCCCCCAAAAAAAAATAGCTCATGTCGATTTAGTCAGCATTTTTTTGCTGCCTGATTCAGCCAAGTGGTCAGTTGCATCTACCTAGTCGTTGATGAAGTCAGCTACTGGAGCAAATACAGGCACAATTTTATGGAGGTACTTCAGAGCAACTCCAGCCGTCCCCCCACGAAGCCCCCCCAGGACAACTTTTCGACGGCGGCGGTCCATTATCCCGTAGTCGTGCCCCCAGGACCCCCCCAAGGCCTCGTTTTTCGCCGGATTTGGGCCAAATTTTATCCGGCGTCCTAGGCCAAACCCAGCGCGCCGGGTTCAGCCTGGGGGCGCTGGCGAAAGGGCAAATGACGTAGAACCGAGGGAAACCGCACGAAGCTTCCCGTGGGCCCGCGTTGTCAGCAGCACAACGCTTCGTCGTCCTCATCGCCTCGTCTCCCGCGTCGCATTACTGCGCCTGCCGCCGGTCAGGCTGCCGCCGTCGCGTCAAACCGGCCACGCGGCGAAGTTACGGCGTGCTGCAGTTACTGCCCCACCCTTCACAGCGAGCACACCCACCCATCTCGCCGAGCACGCACGCATCTCGCCGAGCTCATACACCCCGCCCTTCTTCCCCTCCCAAACCTCGCACACCACCGGAATGGATCCAGCAAGCGGCGCGGTGGCCAATGGCTTCGGCCGGACCTGGCTCCAGGACAGGGAGGCGCGCCTGCTGTACGAGGTGGGCTACCCATGCCCGCCCGGCATGAGGCTCCCCGGAGCCTGGCGGCTCAGCCAGATGGGACACCCGGTCCCCCCCGTCCCCATCGGCGATGAGCGGCTGGCGGAGATCTACGCTGCCTGCGAGCGGCTGACGGAGGAGGAGCAGGCGGATCCCATTTGGGACCCCGAGAACAACGCGCGCTGGAACACGTTCTTCGCCGACCGCCACGAGCGCCAGCTCAGGGACTACCCCGGCCCGGCGGCGCACGCGCCCAAGCGCAACAACAGCGATGGCCGGAAGCGGTGGTGGGGCATGCCCGGCCGGTCGGTGGCGTACGTCCTCGAGTACATCAAGGACGGCAACGAGCCGCGCCTTCAGGGCCCGTCGGCGCGCCAAGGATGGACGCCGAGGAGGATGTCCTTCTCGTCGTCCTCCTCTTCCGACGCCGCCCGCTCCTCGACGCCGTTCGCCCGCGTCAAGGAGGAGCCAGCGGACGAACCGCCGCGAAGGAGCGGCTCCTGCGGCATCGTCATCAGTAGCCCGGCACCAGCACCGGCGGGAGCTCCTCCCGCATGCTGACGCCGAAGGAGCCCGGCACCGGCGGCCGCGTCCTCAAGAAGGCCTTCAAGAAGAAGGCCGTCGTGAAGGAGGAGGCCTACGACGAGATGGAGGCCGTGCGGGCCGCCATGGCGGCCAGCTTCAACGACCAGCCTCAACGACGTCCCTCCGGCACCGGTGGACTTCGCGCTGGAATGGTCAGCCCGCGAGTACGAGCGGGAGGAGGAGGAGCGCCAACGGCGCATTGAGGCTGAGGAGAAGGAGCTCCTCGCGTGCTACGAGCGCCGCCGCCGTCGTCGCGCCGGGCCGGAGTACGTCGTGCTGGACGACAGCGACGAGGACGGTGCCGGCCCGAGCCAGGACGGCGGCGGCGACGGCGCTGGATGCAGTGCTCCTGCTCCTCCTCCGACCGGTGGCGATGACGACGACGACGACGACGGGGACTACACGCAGTTCTACCGCCACTTCGCCATGTAGACGCCGCGCCGCCGTGTTTTTTTTTTGTTTTTTTAGTTATCTTGTATGATATCCTCCGCGTTCGACGAAAAAACGTAAAGTTTGAACAAATTTCATCAAATTCGCGTAAGTTTCGTAGTTTATCTCGTGTTTTTGCCGTTCCGCCTGGGGTCACGGCTGGGAATCGGTCCGCCCCCAGACCGATTTTTTCCGCCGGCGCTCTCCCAGCAGGCCCAAAAAAACGCCGGCAAATCGGCCTGGGGAGGCCAACGGCTGGAGTTGCTCTCAGGACTTTTAAATGTCTCCAGCATCAGTGCCAGGATTCAGCTCCTGTCTTTATGCAACATGTGAATGCATTTTGAGCATGTAACAGCCAAGATAGTTCGTTCTCCACTGAAGCAGTACCAGGCTTCAGGTCCAGGTGTTATAATCACTATCAGCTTCCTTGTAGACAAGTGAGGAAGATGGAACATTGCACGTGCAAAGGAACAGAATCCGAAGATGTGCTACCTTCTAGCCATCATGTCTCTGTATGGGTAGTTAACCAACCTCAAGATGGAACATTTGTCTCAATTTTTTCCTTCTCAGACTATTCATAGGAGGGGCATATTCCAAAACCGAAGTACGGTGACCAACCTCAAGTGTCATGCTTTTCTTGGCTACATGTCTAAAGGTGATAGCCAACACAGAAGCTCCGTTTTCGAATAGCTCACATGTCTTGTTCAGAGAAAATGGCATTTAGCATGGAAAGTAAATTATTATCAATAAATATAATACATTATTTGTTGGATGTGCTTACAGAATAATTTTGAAGACAATGACAGGTCCTCATCCCACCGAAGAAAATCGACATCGTGTAAATGCAGAAGTAATGTTCAACAGCTACAAGGACAAATTAGTATGTCAGAAAAGCAAGACCTATATATTTTGAATTATGACAGTGGAGGATCGCCAGCAACCAACAGTTCATTGTGAATACTACAGTTTACAGAAAATAAATAGAAGAGCAAACACATCAAAATAGTTAAGCATTGTATAGGGTCATGAACAACAGCGAAGGAAGGTCCACTAAAATAGTATATTCTGCCGAGATAGAAACTTGTGCAGGTTTGTGGTTACAGTTCATTCGCAGCATATTACCGAGCAACATCATTCAGCATACTGCACAAATAGCAAAGTCAAATAATGAATAGATAAGTAAAAGCATACAAAGTTCATTATAGTCAATATACCTGTAGAAGATGTAGAATAGTGTCATGGGGTGAAACTTTGGAAAATTGAATGGCTGCAGGTGGAGAAAAAATTGAGATGTCATATTTCAAGGGGGCTACTATCAGCTTCTTTAAACCATCCTAAAATTTAGGTGTAGAAGGAAGAAACTCCAACTAAGGATCTAGCAAAGCTCCATCCTTCTGGATACGACAGAGTATGTACATATATTCGCTCCTGCGATAAGGAACCCTTTTTTTAAGTTGTCGTACACAGTAAAACATTAAGGAATATGTATTGTTATGCATCTGAACATTACATTTACTACTAACGTTATGTAATTCTTCAACCCTGACGGTTTTGATGGCACCTCTGAACAAATTGGCATGTTTACATGCGCATAGTTTGGAAACACAATGCCAACACACACCGAACCAGGAGATTCGTCAACAATACCACCCGGATGGAAGCAACATTCAATCTCAGGCGGTTCAGACTAAGACCACGCACCTTCAGAAAAGAACAGCTCCTGGAGTGGCTACCATCCGGACATATCGGCGCCACATCAGCCAACCTATGGGCACCACGAAGCAGACGAATCTTAACACCACAACAAACGGGGAATCCACGCGCACCCAGAGGGTGTAAGACAAGAGCGCACCTACCTCGGCTTCGAGGTTGGAAGCAATGGCCGATCGATCGCATTCTTGCGGAGGAGTTTGCTAGGGTATTGCTCTGCAGAAACAACGGGGAGAAAAGAAAGGGACACGAGTGTAGCAGTAAGGGTTTCTTTGCGGCAACCATGGCGGCCTGATGAAACGAGCCTCGCGGCGGCGGCCTCGGGAGTCCAGGATCTTCACGCCCTCGGCCCTCCTCGATGCCGCTGGCGAAGTAGGTCAAGCCGGCGGTGGCGGCCTTGAGAGGCCAGGATCTTCATGCCCTCCTCGATACCGCTAGTGTAGTAGGTCGAGCCAGCGGCGGCGGCCTCGGGAGGCCAGGATCTCCCGCGCTCCTCGATGCCGCTGGCAAAGTAGATGAGCCGGCGTTGTCAGCCTCGGGAGAACAGGATCTCCATGCCCTCCTCGCTGGGTCACCCGCATCGGTGACCTCGAGGCTCGCTGCCGGGAGGTCGGGAAGGGGAATCGCGTGGCTCTCCTTCCGCACGCGAGATGGAAGGGTGGGTGGCGATGATTGCTGTGTAGACAAACGGTGGTGGCCAAATCAGGAGGGTTTTCTTTGGTAACGGGAGAAACCGAAGGCGTGACGATGGGGAGAATTTGACGAAGCGAGGAGCGGGCCAAGAGGTTGGACCAAACGGAGGACGTACGGCAGACTAAGGAACAAATTGTTCTTTTTAGATAGGAGAGATGTGAGTTCCATTCCAATATTTTCAAATTCCAGCTTGTGATTGGGACTTGAGTGATGGTGATTTTCATTTTCTTCTAACGATTTTTCTATTTTGTAGTCAATTGAGAATTAACTAAATCTCAGTTAAATTCTAAACCGTTGTATTGTGTCGTGATTCCTGCTTTTCAAAGAGTTGAACCTGAGTTGTAACTGAAATTTCCCACTTACACACGTGTAATGTGTTGAACTCATAATTCTCCAATTACACATGAGTTGCAATGGAGAAAAAAAATTAGACCATTAAATTTATATTGTGATTTGTTTTAAACTTACAAGTTGGAAATGAGCTGCAATAAGATACAACTACATAGATGGCGTCCCGTTTAAAAAAAAAAGCTACTCCCTCCGTCCTAGTACCCAAGGCATAATTTTTAAATATCTTGGCCCAAGGTGATAAATGATTGGGGCTAAACTCTTGCATGCATTGGTGGGGGAGGCAACTAGCCACTAGTTGAGATGGAATTAAATACAATTGTGCCTAGGAGGTGAGTAGTTATGGGACAAATGGATTTTGGGATTATGCCCTGGAAACTAGGACGGAGGGAGTACATAGATTTGTTTAATCCTGGTCAAAGCTTAGGGAGACGTGATAAGGTCAGCAAACCCGGCCGTCGACTGACTGTTCTCACACTGCCCTCGCCTCGCACTTGTGGTGCCCATAGTCGGCTCAGCCATCCGAGAAGCAAAAAATCTCCATTCCTTCCTCCGTACTCTCCATTCTCATGGTCGCCGCTCCCCGCCGCCACCATCACAAACGGAGGCATCTGCGCCCCCCTGTAGAACGCGCGGCTCCCGCTCTCCGCTCCGGCGGTGTCGACTCTCGCCGTCTCGCGGTCGACGCGCACTGCTACTTTGTTGCCGATCTCGCCGGCGGCGGCGCTTGCCTGACTAGCTACGAATTGTTGGAAATAATGGGCTATTTCACTAGCCCATGTAGTATTTCAGATTTTCTCTAAATCTCAAAGCCCATGTGTGTGTGAGGCCCATGTGTGATGCAGCCCAAAATTATGGCAGCTCACAAGTGAGTGGAGTGGGAGCTAAAGTTTAGTCCCACATTGCTAGTTTGAGAGGAGTTGCACCAACTTATATAGTGGAGTGTTCTACTACTTGGTAAGTGAGTGAGAACAAGAGGCTCTCTCACGCGCTCCTCCTCCTCCGCCGCTCGCACGCACGCACGCACGCACGCACGCACCGCCCGTCACGCCGCGCCGCGGGTTGCGGGAATCTCGCCGAGCTGAGCTTTATTTTTGCAGTCCGGGAAAAACGGTCTGGACGGACGCGTCACAGTTAGTCGGTTCGGGTCGCTCCCGGATCGTGGGCTACTGTAACCGACCTGCGACGTGGACTTGGCCCACGTTGTACCCGTTAGGGTTTTCCCGAGCCGCACTATATATTGTCGTGCACTGCGTGCGCCGCAAAACACACCGAACCAATCTAGGTTTTGCCAATCTCGTGCCTTGCGCCGCCACCGTAGTCTACTCCATCCCGATCGTCGGCGTGCACCGGCGAGCGGGAGAGCAGGTCTCCAGAACCGTTAGCTCTTGCGATCCTGTACGGGAGAGGGCTAATTAGGTTTTTGGGAAGCGCTCCGCGCGACTGCTCAAGTTCGTCATCACGGCTCGTCTTCCCGGTCGCTCGGTGGGACCTAAAGCTCGTCGTCTCCAACGCCGTCTTCTTCGACCGGTCATCGCCAACATTGTCGTCAACAACATCGGTACGGCAACGGCTACGACTACTTCCTCCACCACGGATCGGTACGTGTTGCGTGATCCAATCTGCTGGCTTAACATGTTTTCTGCTAGTATGCTGCTGTTCATGTTAGTTAATACTTCTAGTATGTTTGAGATTAACATGTTAGTAGCGATTGTTGTCATGCTTAATATTCTGGAATTAATCATGGAATTATTGCCTAATTACTCAACAATCCAAAAACCTAATTATAGGCAATTTCCTGAGTTATCAATGGCTGGTTTTGCTGATGCTATGAGGCCGGAAAAGTTTACCGGTGTGAGCTTTAAGAGGTGGCAAGTGAAGTGCCAACTCTGGCTTATGGCTTTGAAAATATTCCATGTCAGTAAAGGCATGCCTGAGGGAACTATTTCTGAGCAAGATCAGGAAAAGTTCCGGTATGACAATACTGCCTTCAGGGGATGTATTCTTAGCGTTCTTGATGGCCGTCTGTGCGATGTGTACATGCACATAGAGGACGGCAAGGAGCTCTGGGAAGCACTGAATGCGAAATTCGGTGCATCCGATGCTGGCAGTGAACTCTATGTCATGGAGAGTTTCCATGATTACAGGATGGTCAATAACCGTTCTGTAGTGGAACAGGCTCATGAAATAGAGTGTATTGCAAAGGAGCTCGAACTTCTCAAGTGTGCCATACCCGACAAGTTTGTGGCTGGGTGCATTATTGCAAAGTTGCCTCCGTCTTGGAGGAACTTCGCCACAACTCTCAAACATAAGAGACAGGAGATATCAGTTGAAAATCTGATTGCGTCTCTTGATGTTGAGGAGAAATCTCGGGCTAAGGACACTAATGAGAGAGGCGGTGAGGGTCAGTCTAGTGCCAACATGGTGCAGAAGAACTCACATGTCAAGAACAAAGGGAATTTCAAGCCCTCGTTCAATAAGCCTGCAAAGACTACTGACTTCAGAAAGAAGAAGAAGAAGAAGGTGAACAAAGCTGAGCAGAGAGGATGTTATACCTGCGGACAGCTTGGCCACTATTCCAAGAACTGCCCTGAACGTGCAGATCGCAAAGGAAAAGATGGCACCAATACTATCAACGTCGTGACCGCTAGCAATACTGATGGGTATGGTAATTTACCTGTTGTGCTTTCAGTATTTCAATCTTCATGTTGGTGGATTGATACAGGTGCTAATGTTCATGTATGTTCTGACATCTCTATGTTCACTTCTTACCAGGTCGCACGGGATTCCTCCGTCCTAATGGGGAATGGATCACATGCTTCTGTTCGTGGTGTTGGCACGGTAGATCTGAAGTTTACTTCGGGGAAGATCGTGCAGCTGAGGAACGTGCAGCATGTCCCTACTATGAACAAGAATCTCGTTAGCGGCTCTCTTCTATGCAGAGATGGGTTTAAAGTAGTCTTAGAGTCCAATAAAGTGGTTGTGTCAAAGTTTGGACAATTTATTGGTAAAGGTTATGAGTGCGGAGGCTTGTTCCGCTTTTCCCTTTCAGATTTTTTGTAATAAGTCAGTGAACCATATTTGTGGCAGTGTGGATTCGGATGCTAGTGTTTGGCACTCTCGTTTATGTCACGTTAATTTTGGTTTAATGTCTCGGCTATCCAGCATGTGTTTAATTCCAAAATTTACCATTACCAAAGGTTCTAAGTGCCATAGTTGTGTGCAATCTAAGCAACCTCGGAAGCCTCACACGGCGGCCGAGGAGAGAAACTTGGCACCTCTAGAACTCATACATTCTGATCTATGCGAGATGAATGGTGTGTTGACAAAAGGTGGAAAGAGATATTTCATGACATTAATTGATGATGCTACTAGGTTCTGCTATGTTTATTTGTTGCAAACTAAAGATGAAGCGTTAGACTACTTTAAAATCTATAAGGCTGAAGTTGAAAATCAATTAGAGAGAAAGATCAAGCGTCTTAGGTCAGATCGTGGTGGAGAATATTTTGCGAAAATATTTGATGAATTCTGTGAGGAACACGGCATTATTCATGAGAGGACGCCTCCCTACTCGCCCCAATCAAACGGGATTGCCGAGAGGAAAAACCGCACGCTGACCGACTTGGTGAATTCCATGTTGGACACTGCGGGTTTATCTAAGGCATGGTGGGGGGAGGCCTTGTTGACTTCATGTCATGTCCTGAATAGAGTTCCTAACAAGAATAAAGACAAAACCCCTTATGAGGAGTGGGTTGGAAGAAAGCCATCACTTTCTTATTTGCGTACATGGGGATGCTTGGCGAAAGTCAACATTCCTATTCCGAAGAAACGCAAACTCGAACCAAAGACAGTGGATTGTATTTTTCTGGGCTATGCGCCGCGTAGCATTGGTTATAGATTTTTAGTGGTTAAATCTGAGGTTCCGGATATGCATGTTGATACTATAATGGAATCTCGTGATGCAACATTTTTTGAGAATATGTTTCCTATGAAAGATATGCATAGTACTGCTAGAATTTCTTCTGAGATAATTCCTGAATCTAGTACATCGAATGAGCATTCTGAACAACCACTTGAGACTGTCCTGTAGAAGGATGACAATGAAGCTCCTAAGAGGAGCAAGAGACAAAGGATTGAAAAATCTTTTGGTGATGATTTCATGCCATTGCTTAGGCGTTCGCATCTCCTGATGCGGATGACTGGAAAGAAGCTGTCCATAATGAGATGGACTTGATTCTTTCTAATGGGACATGAGAACTGTCTGAACGACCGTATGGGTGCAAACCAGTGGGTTGTAAGTGGGTGTTTAAGAAGAAGCTGCGGCCTGATGGTACTATTGAGAAGTACAAGGCGCGGCTTGTGGCTAAGGGCTACACGCAGAGAGAAGGCGAAGATTACTTCGATACCTATTCACCCGTCGCTAGACTGACCACCATTCGTGTACTACTTTCCCTGGCTGCCTCTTATGGTCTTATCGTTCATCAAATGGACGTAAAGACAGCTTTCCTCAATGGAGAGTTGGAAGAGGAGATCTATATGGATCAGCCTGATGGGTTCGTGGTAAAGGGTGAAGAGAGAAAGGTATGCAAGTTGTTGAAGTCCTTGTACGGACTGAAACAAGCACCTAAGCAATGGCATGAGAAGTTTGACAGAACTTTGACTTCTGCGGGCTTTGCCATTAATGGGGCTGATAGGTGTGTGTATTATCGCCATGGTGGGGGCGATAGTGTCATATTATGCTTGTATGTCGATGACATATTGATATTTGGTACAAGCATGAATGTGATAAATGAGGTCAAGTCATTTCTGTCAAAATGCTTTGACATGAAAGATCTGGGAGAAGCTGATGTAATTCTGAACATCAAGCTGATTAAGGATGAGAGTGGGATTGTTTTAACACAATCACACTATGTTGAGAAGGTCTTGAGCCGGTTCGGTTTTATAGACAGCAAGCCTTCTCCAACACCTTATGATCCTAGTGTGGCACTTCGAAAGAACAAGAAGGAATCGATAGATCAATTGAGATACTCTCAGATAATCGGTTCACTCATGTACCTCGCGAGCGCGACGAGACCTGATATCTCATATGCTGTAAGCAAGTTGAGAAGGTTCATGTCAAACCCGGGTAATGATCATTGGCATGCACTTGAAAGGGTCATGCGCTATCTGAACGGTACAATGAGTTATGAGATTCACTATTCTGGGCACCCTGCCGTGCTAGAGGGATATAGTGACTCTAACTGGATTTCAGATGCTGATGAGCTCTACGCCACAAGTGGGTATGCATTTACCCTTGGAGGTGGCGCAGTGTCATGGAGGTCTTGTAAACAGACCATATTGACGAGGTCAACTATGGAAGCAGAACTTACTGCTTTGGATACAGCCACTGTAGAGGCAGAATGGCTGCGTGAGCTCTTGATGGACTTGCCGGTGGTTGACAAACCATTGCCGGCCATCCTTATGAACTGTGACAACCAAACGGTGATTGTCAAAGTGAACAGTGCTAAGGATAATGCGAAGTCATCAAGACACGTTAAAAGACGTTTGAAATCTGTCAGGAAACTGAAAAACTCCGGAGTAATTACTGTTACGTATATTCAAACAGACAAAAACCTGACAGATCCCTTTACAAAGGGACTATCACGAAATGTGATAGAGAGTGCATCGAGGGAGATGGGTATGAGACCCATGAGTGTTACATCATAGTGGTAACCCAACCTATGTGATCGGAGATCCCGTGAAGTAGGACCTGGGAAAAACAAACTAGTGGTTTAAGAGAGGAGAGCTTTTGTTACCCTCTCTAAGTGAAGATGCACGAGCTCTCAGAAAGCTGTAAGGCAGGTTGGCAACATGCCTTAATGTGGTTCTATTGGCTATTTATAGCAAAAATGCTGTCCTACAGAGCATTCTTGAAAGAACACACCTATATGAGTTCCGACTGTTAAACGTCGCAGTCTATGAGGTTTGGGTGATCTCTAGTAAACTCATGAAGAGACCAGGGAGTATGACGCATATGCTCCACCCGCGGGGTAGGCTACTGGCAGCCAGGTACTGGTTATGACTTTGAGTGAAGTCTATTGGCACCAAACTTGCAATTCAAGGTTCGTCCATTGTTCAAGTTGCTGGTAGATGTAGCTTGAAGCTCTAGGCGGAAGTTCAACTTAACAGTCTCTGCTGAAACACTGGTATATAAACAAGAAACGAGGATTGGCAAATCTTCAAATGGGCATTTGAGATCTGGTGGGGGATTGTTGGAAATAATGGGCTATTTCACTAGCCCATGTAGTATTTCAGATTTTCTCTAAATCTCAAAGCCCATGTGTGTGTGAGGCCCATGTGTGATGCATCCCAAAATTATGGCAGCTCACAAGTGAGTGGAGTGGGAGCTAAAGTTTAGTCCCACATTGCTAGTTTGAGAGGAGTTGCACCAACTTATATAGTGGAGTGTTCTACTACTTGGTAAGTGAGTGAGAACAAGAGGCTCTCTCACGCGCTCCTCCTCCTCCGCCGCTCGCACGCACGCACGCACGCACCGCCCGCCCGCCCGCCCGTCTCGTCACGACGCGCCGCGCCGCGGGTTGCGGGAATCTCGCCGAGCTGAGCTTTATTTTTGTAGTCGGTCTGGACGGACACGTCACAGTTAGTCGGTTCGGGTCGCTCCCGGATCGTGGGCTACTGTAACCGACCTGCGACGTGGACTTGGCCCACGTTGTACCCTTTAGGGTTTTCCCGAGCCGCACTATATATTGTCGTGTCGTGCACTGCGTGCGCCGCAAAACACACCGAACCAATCTAGGTTTTGCCAATCTCGTGCCAATCTCGTGCCTTGCGCCGCCACCGTAGTCTACTCCATCCCGATCGTCGGCGTGCACCGGCGAGCGGGAGAGCAGGTCTCCGGAACCGTTAGCTCTTGCGATCCTGTACGGGAGAGGGCTAATTAGGTTTTTGGGAAGCGCTCCGCGCGACTGCTCAAGTTCGTCATCACGGCTCGTCTTCCCGGTCGCTCGGTGGGACCTAAAGCTCGTCGTCTCCAACGCCGTCTTCTTTGACCGGTCATCGCCAATGTTGTCATCAACAACATCGGTACGGCAACGGCTACGACTACTTCCTCCACCACGGATCGGTACGTGTTGCGTGATCCAATCTGCTGGCTTAACATGTTTTCTGCTAGTATGCTGCTGTTCATGTTAGTTAATACTTCTAGTATGTTTGATATTAACATGTTAGTAGCGATTGTTGTGTAATACCCCAGCATTTTGGATCCAACGAAGGATAGAAATAGGAGTTTGTGCATTTGCATGCATGCATCTAAAAACCCGAATAAATTTTTCGCAACTAAAACCCTGGAGGGATCGGATTCTTATCACCTTCATGACTCAGGGTTTACCTCATTTTAGGTGAACTCGATGAATTCCGGCATGACCTCTAGGTATTTTACTTGATTTGGGAATTTTACTTTACCGAATATAATAATAATATTTAAACTCAAATAAAATGCAAAAATGAAATACAGTTATTTATATTGAATCATCCAACAAATGAATTAATAGTGAATAATAAATCAAATAATTACAAACACATGATTACAACTCTTGGTTATAGATTAAAATAAAACAAATAACTTAATTGTATAATCACAATAATACTTTGTCTTTACAATAATTTCAACAACAAAAGGAAATACAAAAATATAAATACATTTATTTTCCTAAACTAAAAGTCTTGTATTTATCTTCTCTTCAAGATTAGTTTAACTTCAAACCTGTTTCCTACAAAACAAAAAGAAAAGAAAGCAAATGGAAATAAACAGGAGGGTTAGTGTTAGGTTAATCCTCAGTTTGGCAGTGTGTTGCACTGCTAAGCACCTCATCGGATTACAGTTAAGGGGCTAAGTGTAATATCTGTTCTAGACCACAAGTTAGCCTCAGATCAGCATCACTGGCAGGGCAGCAGCTAAATCCTTTTGGCAAGCCAAAAGAAGGAACCACATGGGAATATTACCAAACCAGCCGAACCTGAGCTTCAACAGATGAAAATATCTGGAGCACAAGCAGGCAGGCAGCTCACACAGGCAGGCACACACCAGCAGTAAGGATAAGAGCAAAGAATCGTAGCAGCTGCAGCCAGCAGCCATTTCTTTCTCAGAGAGCACCAGCTTGAGCTCTACAGAGCACAACACCAAAACACACCTCAGTTCATCACCAAACCTCAGATCCAGCCATATTTCACCACCGATCTTCCTCTGAGAGTCAAGCAAGATGGGGTAGTATTAATCAAGAGCAAGCTGGAGCAAGGAGAGAAGGCCAGGAACTGGAGGGAAGCAGCCTGGAGCAGGAGGAGCAGACCAACAAGCAGAGCAAGGGGAAGATTCACTACATCTGTTGATCAAGACAGCCACAAGATATCAAGCAGCAGATCCCTCAGCCACCACCTCAACACAGCAAGAGGTTGAACCTCTATCTCTTTTAGTAAAAGCATGGCCAAAGATGCACATGTGGGGTGGCTATGGGTTTTTACCTCAGATCTGCATAGAGATGCTATGCTTATTCATCACAGGGTTTTAAAAATCAAAGCTAGCATCTGTTCTTATCAATTAGAAGGCCTCAGTCTGTGCATCATAGGCAGGGGTCATAGCAAGTTTTGGGCAAAGGCATGCTACCAGATCTGGCAGAGAGAGCATCAATATAAAGCACAGATCCATACTTGGGTTGCTGGGCACAATTCCTAAACAGAAAGGCACCTCAAACACAACCCATTATCTAGATAGCACAATTAATAATCTGAAATCAAATAGCATCATATCTCAATATCATCTTCTTGGAGATCAACCAAATTCCCAACCGTGGCACATCTCTGAACCTAAGGTTCAGAGTAGCACACACACACATGTTCTGATAGTAGCAGTTAATGGATCTGAACAAGTGACTATATCAGCAATTAGCATCACAGCCATAGATACTAGAGGGATCAATTCCAGCTATGTATCCAAGGGGGCAACAAATCGAGACCGGTGTCCATCTCATGAACAACAAAGGGCAGACCAACCTCTAATCCACAGAGACAGGTTCAGATCGTTACACATAGCTAGTATCAGCAAGCATGGAGTAGGCCAGGGGAGAGGAGTAGAAGAGAGAAGCTTATACTTTACGCCCATGGCTGTAGCTCCGCGGCGGCGGGGCAGTGCCCGTGTGGCCGATGGAGAAGGACCAAGGGAGGAGCAAGTACCACCACCACACAACCCAGACTGGCGACGCCGGGGTTGTAGTCGTCGGACTGCCGTCCGCCGGCATCAAGGATGAGGTGAGGTGGCGCTGAAGCTCGAGGAGGAGGCCGGCAGGAGCAGTACCGAGACGGTGTGCTCAAGCAGGAGCTCGAGGAGGCGATCATGGTCGGCGGGGAGATGAAGCAGGAGGCGCCGGGGCCGGGGAACAGCGCCGGCAACCCGAGCCAGGACGGCTAGGGTTAGGGATCCGCGGCGGGCTCGATTGGAGTCGCCCGGGAACTCATCCAGTTGGGGAATCAGTGGAGTAGGAGGCGGAGGAGCAGTAGCAGGGCTCCACGGCATCAGACATGGCCGGAGCCGGTCGGAGCAGTGGGAGGCGACGACGGCTGCGTCCGCACGCGTGAGGAGGAGAAGAGGAACGGGAGAGAAGAGAAGCGAGAGAGAGAGAGGAAGAAGTGGGCCGGTTTTGACCCTAATTGGGTGGGCCAGCCCAATAAGTGGTCCGGTTGGACCAAGGGTGATTTGGTCATTTCCAAATGCAAGTTTAAACCAAATTCAAACTCCCAAATAAGAATTCAAATAAATTTTCAAAAATAAATTAAAAATACATTTACAACTCACAATTTTATAATGAGTCCAAATATGAATTTTATTTCATTTATTGAAAAGGCCTTCTAGAGTGAAAAATTCAAAGAATCCAAAATGAACATAAATTGAATTATTTTCCTAAGTAATTTAATTTTCCCAAAAGGTATTAAAACTATTTTACTATATGAGTAATTCTAATATATTTAAGTGGACATTAAGTTGAATTATTTTCCAAAAATAAATTATTTTCTTAAAACAACTTGAGATGATTCTTTGTGAGAATAAATAAAATATGCTTAAGTGAACATGACTTGAATTCTCTTCCAAAATTTTAGAAATCTTTAAGTGAAAATGAAATAAACTAATTTCAATAACTCTTTCCCTAAAAGAGAAATAACTTGGATAATTAGTAATAAAATTAACTATTACCTCAATTCTGTAAATGACTGTCCTGTTACTCATCCTAGGTAAAACACACATAGAAGGGTTCTTATAAAAGTTATCTACTCTTGTGTTGATAATATTTGAAATAATCAAGTGCATAAAAGTTGAATAAATAACTTTTGCGTGATATTAATGAAAGGCTTTCTTAAAGACATTAGATTTGATAACCTATATTGAAAATCTTGTTTTCCTAGAAAGGTATTTTATCAAATGGCATATTCCTAAAGGAATAATTATAATGAATAACATAAGTTATTTACTTCAATCAATATAGTAAACACTTAAATTATCTTGACATATCAATTCAAGGTAATTTAACAAACCCACAAATTATAAACACTAATTCATCCTTAAAACCTAAAGTCACTCCAGTTATCAAGGTATCAAGTAACATGTAGATCATATTTGTGAGCTTGAGTATTTTGGGTTAATTACGATGCATCTCATCTTTATGCATAATAGCATTTTGCAAGTGTTTTCAGTAGTCCTTACCCGGACTACATTGCTATTTTCAGATTCCGGGTTCTGACGCACCCTAGAACCCCGAAGGGCATGAACTGCCACCTCTATCACAGGCAAGTTCATCACTTGCTCATATCTCTTGAAATATTTGTTAGAAAACTATTTGCAAAACCTTAATATACTATCACCTTTATACAAAAGAAAGCATAAAACCTATTTCTTTAATAACTTGACTATTTGGCTATCTACCTGAGTGGTGGTAACCTACTATGGATGGCAAATGGGACCATGGTAAGAAGAATAGGTCCGGAGGTTCCATTTGCAAGGGAAAGTATTACCTAGGATTAACAACAAATGCCGTCATAATGATTGCGCCGTAAAGACGCGTTAACCATAAGGCTTGGAATGGGACGGGAAATGTCATCTGTACTTCTCCCGGATGCATGTCAACGGGCTGCCAGTGCCGTAGGCTGTAGGTCTTGCGGGACTACATGCACATGGGTGGGATCCCTTAATTCCCACGGAGACTGGGGCCTAGGATGGTCTGCAAGGAGAGCCTAGGTGTCTACCGTGAGGGGTAGTGCATCAGGGGTAAACTCGCTATGCATGAATTGGGTGGGCATGCGTTGTGTGGAGAAGCACAGTGAATGGCTTGGATCAAAAACCGGGCCCCACACCAAAGGAAGTGTGGACAGGAAAGCTACCTGGTTGTGCAACAAGGTCTTGATCCCTTATGGGTAAAGTAACGCACCTCTGCAGAGTGTAAAGAATTGTAACATGTTACTCCCTGTTCCGGGAAGGAGCTGCGAACGCTGCAGGAAAGGAACTCCATGAAAGTTCTAGCCCTGTGAAGGATGACGGGCATAGTTTTCAGAATAAAAGCAATCTCTTGAAGAAATGTTTACGAAAACCTTGCATTAAGCTTAAGGCTCCCTGGAGTCTAAAGCTGTAGCTAGTACATCAAACTTCCCTCTGTACATAATGGACTTGCTGGGTAACACTGGTTACTCACCCTTGCCCCTTTTGACCCCCTGCTTAGAATCCTGGAGCCATCAAAGGAGTTGACAGTGGACCATCACGATGTCAAGATCTTCATCAAGGAGTCGACCTCTACTTCACCAACTGAAGAACGACAACAGCTATGGCGACACGGGAACAATGAAAATGATGATAAGGGATCACTCTGTCAATGGAGGAGAACACGCCTATTGGAAGAATGAGTACAATGTTGGACAAAGGAATTCCCGATGGAGTAGATTAGGGTTATGACAACAGTAGTGATGGTATATGAGTTAGAGCTAGAGATAATCTCCAGCTTAGTGCTACGTTTTGGATCTTTTCTGGATTTCATCTGCTCGGAATTATCCTCTAAGTTTCGAGGAAGCTCTCGAAGTTTTGTATTGATCAGTGTTGTAATCCTATAGTGTTACTTGGACCTGCTATGTTTCTGCTGTACCACTCTGTAGGATGTAATATTCACGGATAGGTCCTTCTGTGAGTATTATATCAATGACTTGCACACTACACCATGCAGTGGTGTGCTGGGTCACCGCATGTTGTCATGCTTAATATTCTGGAATTAATCATGGAATTATTGCCTAATTACTCAACACGAATAGGTATGGGTTGCGCGTGTGCGTGAGAGAGAAGAGATAGTATGCTTGTTCTGCTAATCTGGCTGGTGTTTGAGGATTTGTGCGGCATCTTGACGGCGCGCAGGTTATTATGCGATGCGCTCCTTTTATGGCATATCTTGTTCTATTTTAGTGGGCATGGATCTCTCTGAAATCGATATGACAGTATAAGTTAACCGGTACCATCCTGGTTTTGTGAGCACTGCAATGTACTATTTATTGTGCATGACCTGCTGGCTAGAAAACATCTATTCATGCAGTGATTTCCAAAAATTATGCAATTAGATTCATAATTCCATTTCTTGTATACTTAGTCAACACAAAAGGTATTTTAACCCATATTGCAGTATTTTTTTCTTAGTCTAGAAACGATCGCAATTCATAATGGAAAAGAACATACCTATTCACATAACATATCCTACTGTAGGTCACACGTTGGGGCAATTCGTGCCTACTATGCATTTCACGAGTGATGAAAATACAAGAAATGATACTAAATCTCTCCATTAACTGAATTCAGAAAGAAAGATTCAGAACAAATGATTGAAAATAAAGTAAAGGTAGGCGGGGAATAATCTTATTTATGACAAGTTTCAAACGTGTACGGTATATCCCTAGGAGTGATGCTACACCTACGGACGATTTACTACGGAATCAGCCTACGGAATTACGTGGCCAACTTTGATTAGGGAGGGGGAGGGCCCACAGGAGGAATCAGGGGGGTGAGATTAATGAGAAATTGCCACGTACGTCCGTAAGTCAATTTCCGTAACAAACCGTCCGTAGGTCTAGCATTTTCGTATCCCTAGGATAAAGAAGAACAAAAGTGGGGTAAGGAAACTTGAAAGGAAAATTTCCAATCGATCGTGTACTTAAGTTTGAGAGACTTTTCAAAAGCACAAAAAATGTATGCATACGTATGTTTTCAAAGCACACAGAGTTCTTCATTAGATTCGCTAGCATTACTATGAGGAGACTTGATGTTCTATTAAAATAAAAAAGGTGAAAAAGTGGATTTCTAGTCACAGCCTGCAAAAGTCAGAACAAATTGGAACCGTCGACTATATTTTTTTTAATTGCAGTAGTGAATGACTCTTAAAATAGAATGGCTTTATGCCTAATTCGAGTATAGGTGAACTCCAGGTCCAAACAGCATTATTATCCAAAGACCGAGACCTACTACTATTGGAATCGTTCCAGTAAATAACATGGTCCTCATTACATAATTGAAATGTCCTTTCATGCTATACGTACGTGTGTATGTACAATGACTTCATGTTTGTTATGTTTGCGCCATTTGGATAGCAATTGATTTTGATAGGAATTGAAGGTTTACATGTGCATCTAGAGGGCAGGCTGTTTTTTATGATTCGTTTGTTATTTTATGATTGGGTTATGCGCTTTTCTAGCATTCTTGTACATTTTAGTCGGTAGATGATTCTTGTGGTTGCTGTTCTTATTCAGCATGTTACCACCTCTATTAATGATGCATACCCACATTGCCAGGTATTAGCTTTGTGGTGCTGAAGTTTGGGGTATATTTGCTACGAATAGGGCATTTTCCAGATAAACCATCAAATTTCCAACAGATGGTGAGCGTCTTAGCAGGGGTGATGACATCTGTCATTAGCAAGCTCACTGCCCTGCTTGGGGAGGAGTACGCAAAGCTGAAGGGTCTGCACAGGGAGGTGGAGTTCATGAAAGATGAGCTGAGCAGCATGAACGCACTCCTTCATAGGCTTGCAGAGGTAGACTGCGATCTTGATGTGCAGACGAAGGAATGGAGTAACCAAGTCAGGGAGATGTCTTATGACATCGAGGATTGCATCGACGACTTTATGAAAAGCCTTGACCAAACTGAGATGGCTAAGGCTGCAGGGCTTGTCCAAAGTGTGGTCCAGCAGCTCAAGGCGCTGAGGGTGCGCCATCAAATCTCCAGCCAATTCCTGGGGCTTAAGGCACGCGTTGAAGATGCAAGCAAGCGACGTATGAGGTATAAGCTCGATGAGCGCACCTTCGAGCCTAGCATCTTAAGGGCCATCGACCCTCGTTTGCCTTCGCTCTATGCCGAGCAGGATGGGCTTATCGGTATTGACCAGCCAAGAGATGAGCTCATCAAGTGCCTAATGGAGGGGGCGGGTGCATCGGTGCAGCAGCTAAAGGTCATATCCATTGCGGGTTCTGGAGGTCTCGGCAAAACTACCCTTGCGAATGAGGTTTACCGTAAACTGGAAGGCCAGTTCCAGTGTCGAGCTTTTGTTTTGTTGTCACAGCAACCAGATGTGAATAAGATCTTAAGAAATATACTCTCTCAAGTCTGCCAGCAAGAGCTTCCTAGCACAGATATATGGGACGAGGGAAAGCTCATCGACGCAATCAGAAAAGTTTTAAAGAACAAGAGGTACATTCATGAACTTTGAATGGGAAATTGGCTCTTGGTACTGCATCATCTTGTCTTCAATATCGATGTTTATTTGGTAGCTTAGCCATTCTGCTAGTACTTTCTACGGTTTGTTGAATTAAATTAAATTAAATAGATGCTTTTATTACATTCTGAATATATATATACCTAGCAGATAAATGCTTCGGCCCCCATAAACAGTGAATTACAAAAAATGAAGCCTTAGACAATTTTCATGATTTACTAACATATGATAGCAAGGAAATATACCATTTTATATTTCTTTGCTCGTAAGGTTTCCTTATTCATAAGAGATTTGCAAAACATAACTTTTTGTAGGTACTTAGTCGTCATTGATGATGTATGGAGTACTCAAGCATGGAAGATTATCAAATGTTCTTTGTTTCTGAATGATCTGGGAAGCAGAATAATGACGACAACACGTAGCATTGATATAGCCAAGTCATGTTGCTCTCCTCACCAGGATCGTGTCTATGAAATAAAACCTCTTACGGCAGCTAACTCTAAGAGTTTATTTGCTAAACGAGTATTTGGTTCAGGAGATATATGTCCTCCTCGGTTGGAAGAAGTTTCCTTGGAAATATTGAAAAAATGTGGCGGTTCACCATTAGCGATTCTTACAATAGCAAGCTTATTGGCTAATAAAGATGGTACAAATGAAGAATGGGAGCGGGTGTATAAATCGATCGGTTCGACACTGGAAAGGGACCCCGGTGTAGAAGAGATGAGAAGGATATTATCTCTTAGCTATGATGATCTTCCCCACCATTTGAAGACATGTTTACTGTATCTAAGTATATTTCCGGAGGATTATGAGATTGAGAGGGATCGGTTGATAAGGAGGTGGATTGCTGAAGGATTCATTTGTACCGATGGGGGACACGATTTGGAGGAAATAGGAGAGTGTTATTTTAATGATCTTATCAATAGAAGCATGCTTCAGCCACTGAAAATCCAATGTGACGGTCGAGTTGATTCATGCCGAGTCCATGATATGATTCTTGATCTCCTTACATCTAAGTCAATAGAAGCAAATTTTGCCACCTTCTTTGGTGACCAAAATCAGAAATCTGTGCTTCAACATAAGATCCGCAGGCTATCCCTCAATTATTATTCCCAAGTGCACTTCACGGTTCCATCAACAGCAATCATTTCTCATTGTCGGTCGCTCAGTATTGTTGGATATGCTGAAAAGATGCCTTCTCTTTCGAAGTTTCGAGTTCTGCGAGTACTTGATATTGAAAATAGCGAGGATATGGAGAGTAATTGTATTGAACATGTAAGGAAGCTTTTTTACCTGCAGTATTTGCGACTCAATGTTAGAAGCATTTCTGCACTCCCTGAACAATTAGGAGAACTGCAGCATTTGAAGACTCTGGATATGGGATGGACAAAGATAAGGAAAATACCCAAAAGCATTGTTCAGCTGCAACATTTGACATGTTTGCGTGTCAGTAATCTGGAATTACCCGAAGGAATTGGGAATCTGCATGCTCTGCAGGAGCTATCAGATATCAAAGTAAACCGTGACAGCTTGGCATCTTCTTTGCTGGAGCTGGGCAGCCTGACTAAACTGCGGATTCTTGGGCTATGCTGGTGCCTTGTCGATGTGCACAGTAATAAAGAAATTCTTGCGGATAACTTGGTCTCCTCGCTCCGCAGGCTGGGAAGACTCAACCTTCGATCTCTGATTATTCAGACTAACAATACATACTCACGCATACATTTCTTGTTGGATTCTTGGTTCCCTTCCCCTCATCTCCTCCAGAAGTTTGAGATGGCCATGTACTATTTCTTCCCCAGAGTGCCAGCTTGGGTTGCATCGCTTGATAACCTCACCTACCTGGATATCAATATCAATCCAGTACAGGAGGAAGCACTGGAGATCCTTGGAGGCTTACCTGCTTTGCT
Organism: Puccinellia tenuiflora; assembly: GCA_012064385.1. Taxonomy (NCBI): domain Eukaryota; kingdom Viridiplantae; phylum Streptophyta; class Magnoliopsida; order Poales; family Poaceae; genus Puccinellia; species Puccinellia tenuiflora. The sequence goes on from QRDG01000054.1 coordinate 341,450, forward strand.
GTTTGTATGGTTGACATCAAGATCAGCTGCTCCCGAGCAAAGGCTCGTCGTAAGCAGCAACATGTTCATAAGCCTGAAGGAGTTCTACTTCACCTGCTGGAGCAATGGGGAAGGCCTGATGTTCGAAGCTGGGGCCATGCCAAGGCTTGAAAAGCTGCGTGTTCCGTTCAATGCAGGCAGTGGTCTTGATTTTGGCATCCAGCACCTCTCATCCCTCAGGCATCTTGCCGTTGAGATCATTTGCATCGGTGCGACGGTTCGGGAGGTGGAGACGTTGGAGGAGGCCATCAAGAACACGGCGAATCTCCTCCCAAACCTTCCCACACTGGAAATCCGAACATGGGATGATGAACAAATGGTGAAGGAGGAGGAACAGTGCAAGGCTGAAGAGGAGATCCAGACAAGCGGCTGAAAGTCAGTCTGCAGTATATGTAAGTGTGCCAAAGCACAACTCATTACACAATTTTCAAGTTATTTTTCCTCCCTAGGATGCATAATCTTTTTAATTTTGTTTTGGAGAAAATTACATCATGGATCACTGAACTACTGCTGCTGGTTCAAGCATGTCTCTGTACTCTAAACTTGCATGTCTTGGTCACTTAACTTCAGGTGGGTCACCCTAGGAGTCTAAGGCAAGCAGCATTCTATCCTAGGTATGAGTATGACTGATGACATGGCATGTTCACTGGTGCCACTGTGGCATGTGTGTGGTTATAGTCCGAAAATGACAAATTTGATAGAAAAAAACACTCATTGTAGACTGGAGGTGTCCCATCCGACCAAAGTTTCGATCTGCCGGGAAAGGAATTTTCCTGTCCCAGTCCACCCCATCCCATGCGGAACAAAGAAACCACGTTACTCCTGAATTTGTTTCCTGTAAAGTCGCTTCCTCCTTCTGTCCTAATAACTACAATTAATACAGGAACATGTTTATTATTAATTAATTATTAGCATATCATTCGATCAGTATATTGTTGAGTGAAGTTAAATAATAAAATCTTTCAGAAGGTGCTGCAAGTTTGTCTGTGAAAAAACAAGCCTCTCAACTTACAATGCTACTTTCTTGTCTGATATGACTTTTATGAGATATAGAAAGTATACCAAACCATGATGCTTGTAAGAATGAATAAAACACGTCTCCATCCTTTTATGCTAGAAATTCACCGAGCATTTTAACAATTTCTCTCTCTTATTAATTTGCAAACAATTGCTTCTGTTATCTGTTCTTCAGTCCTGTAATGCTATTTTCTCATGTCCTCAATGACTCTGAGATCATGGTTCATTGTTTTCCTGTATAAAAACTTAACATTACAGTCATAATTCAGAGGAAGTTTTGATCATGCGGTGGATTTACAGTCTGAATTCAACTGCACCAAGGAAGAAACATCAGCCATATTTCTAGAGTTCAAAAGCATTATGTCATGCCAATACCTTATGGTAACTGGACTAATAGTATTGATCAAGTTAATATTTATGAAACTAAAAGCTTTCTCAGTTTCGACTTAGTAATAGTGTACTTATTGATGTTTTGGCAGAATTATGTAGGTTACCTTGTTATCGTTCTTGACTTGCTATTAGAGCAGGGCGAACTTTTATCTGTACACTTTCAACTAATTTTTTCCCGTAGTTTCATTATATATAAAAAAATCCGGTAGTCTTTGCATGCCATTCCTACATCAGGATGTAGCAGATAAATCTAGTAACATATTTGGTCAGCAGTGGTATTGAATTTTATAGTGAAGAAATCTTTTTGTCACAAAGTAAACACATTGAATCTTTTTTACTCCCTGGTGAGGAACTTGTTTATATCATATAGCTTGAGCATACTCTTTGCCCTGTAGGTTCCTAAAGTTGACTGAAAGAGATTGAAAAGAATTAGCAAGTCGATGGTGGAAGCTTCAGCAGGCTGACTCCTTCCAGGTGGCAACTCGGCATGCAACAAGCACATAATACGTTATTTCTTTTAATTTCTATTATATATTTCTCGTTTTTCTAATAACCGAGGGTTGCTCAGTTGGCTAGAAGCGCCTGTGCTCGCCCAGTCGCTTTGAGGCCTGGCCATTGGCCAAACTATTTTTCTCTAAACATAATCGGCCTTTTCGTTGTTAAACATAATCGGCACACTGAGCTTATTGTTGCTGTATCTTTTCTCTCTCACTAGACGTAATCTTGACGTCACTGAATCATTTGTTTTGGTATGGTAATAGCATTAGTATTTTCTCCTTTTTCCAATCATCGACTCATGGTCCGTAGACATGAGGGCCCAAGCCCATCCGCATAATCGGCCATGAACATATTTGTAGTCATGCTGGCAAATTAGTTTGTAGGTTTTTGTGCTTGGCCTGTCCTTTTGCACAATTTTAAAAGTTTTTTTAATCTTGGTCATAGAAAATAAGAAACGACACTTAGAGCTACTGTACATGCTAAGATTTGGATTGCATTATCCATCCAGACCACCAGTTCATCTGACGCCAAAGTACCATCTGGGAAACCCGTGTTCGCACAGATGAATCTAGCCATACAGACGACGACGGCGACCATGCCGTGAGCGACTCGTCCGCCGCATCCAACACGTAGGAAATGGAGGCCATTCGTTTGCAGTTGCAGCATCTGTCGTGGCATGGAGGGATCCGCACCCCTACCCTGGTTTACGCATCGCAGAAGCACCGTACGTGCACATGCTCGTTCGTTTGGCGCGTGACGAAGTGATCGCCACGGCGCATTGGATACGTACAGAAAGCTCCATTTTCTACTGCAACTACAGAGGGAATAAAGAACTCCAGAAAGCTCCAAAGTCTTTTCTTTTATTTCGTTCTCCCAATCTATACAAATCTCCTTCATTGGTGTTTTGTGGAGGAGAAAGACCCAAAGTTGCGGCTCTTGGCGTGTACGATTGAAACTATGTAACGAAGCAGATTGAAGCCTTCGAAATTACGGACAAAAATCCAGGATGGTAGGCGTGCACGTATGCAAGCTGGCCTAAACTGCGACCTTCTTACGGCACAAGAAGTCCTTTGAGAATTGAGAGGTTGCCACTGCCTGACTAGTTAGAACTGACAAACTCGATCATCATTTGGAAACTTACTTTTTCTATAACAGAGCATCTTACATCATTTGTCCTTGGATCAAACCGATACAACCGCACACAACAGTTACCTCTTTGGATTTGCATAAATCCAAAAACGTAGGAACAAGGAAAACACACGATTGAGATGTTACGTGCTCTGAATTTCTATTGGATTTCAAACGCATGGATTTTATAGCAGGTACGGAGTACTTTTTAGATGGTGCACCAAGAAACAAACGCAATAATTTCAGATGATTGCGAAGAGAGATAGAGCGCTACTGTATTGAACTTCTAAACTAAAATAAAACAAATGAAACGATGTTTGAGCTGAAGTTAATACTGTCAGCGTTTGAGTATTTGTTGGGTCTAAAGATAAACTTTCAGAAGAGCGAGTTGGCTGCGGACAAGGCCACAGTTTCCTATCAAGTATTTTGACATTCCGATTCACTACCGGAAACTTACAAATGCTGAATGGAAAATGGTGGAGGAGCGACTTCAGGGTAGACTAAATAGCTGGAACGACAAATTACTATCCTTAGGAGGAAGATTGGTACTAACTAATTCAGTACTAAGCAATATGGTACTGTATATGATATCTTTCTTCCAACTTCCAAAAGGAGTCTTGAAAAAACTAGATTATTTCAGATCGAGATTCTTTTGACAAGGGGATAGTGAAAAAAAAGTATCATCTGGCTAAGTGGAGTGTGGTTTGCCGACCCAAGGATCAAGGTGGACTAGGTATTCATGACCTAGAGGTCAAAAAAGACAGGGCCCTCCTTGGCAAGTGGCTTTTCAAGCTCCTGACTGAACAGGGGTTTGGTAAACCCTCCTTAGAAGAAAATATGTGGGCTCACAGGTGTTGTCCTAGGTGTACTGGAAACCGGGTGACTCCCACTTCTGGGCTGGCCTTATGGACACGAAGAAATTCTTCTTTTCACTAGGGTGGTCTTTCTCTATCAAGGATGGATCAGAAATTAGGTTCTGGGAGGACAAGTGGCTGGGTAACACCACCTTCCGAGAACAATTTCTGGCTTTGTACAATATTGCACGCCAGATCCTCCGGCCTTCTGCCTGGATCCAAGGATTACAGAACCTAGGGCGGGTTCAAAATGGCAGGGACTTTAGCTCGCTAAGGTAATGGAAACATCACCACCAAATGTGTCGTTCAGAAGAAGTTTATTTGGTCCTAGACAAGCATCTTGGAATGTCTTGCTACATCGTCTAGCCTCAATGCAGTTGACGCAGGGATCCGATGAATTTAGATGGAATCTAAAGGAGAATGGTCAATTCTCAGTGGATTCTATGTACAAAGCGTTAATCCAACCTGATATTCCAGTTGACAATAATAATAAAATTTGGAAGATGAATATCCCGCTGAAAACTAAGGTCTTCGCGTGGTATCTTCGTCGAGGAATAATTCTTACGAAAGATAACCTTGCAAAGCGGAATTGGCAGGGGATTAAAAAGTGTGTCTTTTGTCATCATGATGAGAGTATAAGACATCTTTTCTTTCAGTGTAATTTTGCTAGGTCTACATGTTCAGCCATCCAGATAGCCTCTAACTTGTACCCATCTCGAAGCGTTGCAAATATTTTTGGCAATTTCATCAATGTGTGGATTCTAGGTAAGATACTTTTTAGGGTGGGAGCGATTGCCGTTATTTGGTCGCTATGGCTATGCAGAAATGACAAGGTTTTTAATGATAAAAATGCGTCTCTTATGCAGGTCATCTACCGGTGCACAACCAAGATCTATTCATGGTCGCCTCTACAACGTGTGGAGCACCGCGACCTATTCACGGTGGTGTCTACGCGGTTGGATTCGGCGAGGGATTTTTTTTCCAACGTGGATGGCAGCATAATCCGCGGATATGCCCCCCACTACCTTAGGCGTTTATACAATTTCTCATTATGATATGTAATTCGCCTATTTTATTTTTGTTCTGGTGACTATGGACCTGTGAAGGCTGTGTGCATCTTAGCTATGCAGAGGCCAGGTGTAATGGTTAGAACTTTTCAAGTAATAAAATTCCCTTTATCGAAAAACTGTGAATGCACTCAATAGGAATTTGGTGATTTCAATTATATGATTAAAAGGGCTTATAGATAGGAACATTTCCTAAGGATTGTAATCCTTTTAAAATTCCTTCAATCCCCACATCTATGCATGTAGTCAAAACGAAACCGGTAATTTTATCCAGCGCCATGCCATCCATGACTTGCCAATTCCCAGCTTCGTCTGAAACGACCGCCCTATATGGAGGAACTGAGGTCATATGTACTACATATACTCAATATCGATGCTTCCATACAATTTTTTAGCTTCATAGGGGTATATATGTGCACTACATGAAGAAAAACCTCAACCATTCCTACCCTGAAATGATTAGACTCTGGTTCAACACAAAAAATGTGATCTTAGCAACAAGCCCTAAGATCCGTCTAGAAAGCGGAAACTAGCGGCGAACATTGTTCTCGCCTGGTTACCCATCTCACATTGTGCATCATAAAGAGGACAATTTATGACTTTTACATTAGTTATTTCATCATTCAATGATAGCTAAGTTAAAAGAAGAGCTTTGATGTTTCAAAAATATAGAAATATGTAAACATAGAATTAGAATGGCATTGTTTATTGGGTTCTATTTGCAACCAAAGTGCATAGATTTTAAAAGAAGTTTTTAATGTTCCGTTTGAATATGTGGAATGGGAGGGAGAGAGAAATAAAAAATCCATGTCATATGAAATTTACATTTGAAAAAGTGCATTTCATACAAGTGCATAGGGAAGTAATACACATAGGTTTTTGTTTGCAGATTCCTTCGGTCCAAAAGGCCCCCATAGAAATTGGGGGAATCTAATAGGAGGCGCCGCACCAGCGTCTCATCCGTGCGGCGCACCAAAATTTGGGCAAGCTGCCATCCATAACGCTCGTATAGGGCCGGAATGCATATGTGGCCCATATTGGGATGGCAGTAAAGTACACAGTACCTGAGGCGCTACGTTAAATATGCTGTACTACTTAGCTACAGTGAGGTGGTAGGCTGGCCGGTAGGTCCCATGCTTACATGATATAGTGTGCTAATAGTATGGTCAGCTCCTGCTCTATATCTTGGCGTACGACCAGCTTCAGTATTCCCGCTTGTTCTCTCTAAGTTAAAATGTGTTATAAATTAATTGTTGGTCAACTATATCATAGAAAAAGGTACCTAATTTTTTTAATCGACCCCCGCTATGTGCGCGTAAACACATGTACATACTATAATCATTTTCAGAAAAACTTGATAGCCATGTACGAACATGTAAATTATATTTCGGAAAAACTGACCGCCGTGTATGACCAATACGTAAATTATTTTCTGGTAGTCGTGTACGAACAACTTGATATTGATTTTTCAGAAAAACCTGATAACCGTGCACGAACAACCCGTAAATTATTTTTCAAAAACCCGGTAGCCGTGTATGAACTACCTGATATTTATTTTTTAGAACAACCTGATAACCATGAACGAATAACCTGGTGTACGTGTACGAACAAGCTGATATTTATTTTTCTGAAAAACTTGATAGCCGTGTACGAACAATCTGGTAGCCGGTAGCCATGTATGAACAAGCTGATATTTATTTTTCAGAACAACCTGATAGCCATGAACGAATAACCTGGTGGGCGTGTACGAACAACCTGATATTTATTTTTCTGAAAAACTTGATAGCCGTGTACGAACAACCTGATAGCCGGTAGCCATGTATGAACAACCTGATATTTATTTTTCAGAACAACCTGATAGCCATGAACGAATAACCTGGTGGACGTGTAAAGAACAACCTGATATTTATTTTTCAGAAAAACCTTATAGCCATGTACAAACAACCTGATATTTATTTTTCGAAACAATCTGGTAGACGCGTACGAACAATCTGATAGTCGTGTATAAAGAACCAGATAACTGCATGACCTGGAAATTAGTTTCAAAAAAATGGCAGTCATATAATATTAATATGGTAGCTATATGTAAAAACCTTGTGATTGGTTTTTAAAAAATGGGACATACTAATGGGTTTTTAGAGGAAACTAGTAGTTATTTTTTCCCACAAAAATGGGTTTTTAAATTGGTAAGTAGCTAGAGGTGATTATATGTTTTCTCAGATTTTCTTATAAAAATGATCGTCATCTAGACATGCAAATGTAAGAAGTTACTGTTATACGTAGTGGTGAAGGTGAACTACCTAGACATGCAAATATACTACTATTAAGTTACTGTTGTACACTGTGGTAGACTAGTGTCACACTATCACTATGACTTTTATATAAAAAACAGTACGTAGTACTCAGTACTAGTATCACTGGTACCACTAGTACCACTTGATTATTTTACGTATGGAGCCAACTATTCAACCTTTTTGCATTCTGGGCTGCCACTGCACGACTTCGCTGCTTTCCGCTGCGCTAGTCGAGAGGACAGGAGGTCCGTGAGCTGGAGCGAGTTGTCGACTTGTCAGAGGCGTGGTTTAGCATCCGCCGCACGGAAAGGCCAGCGTGCGGCGCCGCTGGTTAGTCCAGTCCAAAATAATTTATATAGGTTGAATTCTACACAAAAATATTTTTAAAAATGTTTGAAGACCTATGAGAGGCTCAACGTGAACAGTAGGGTGGAAAAAAAGTTGCAAGGTTTTACTTCAGACTTCAGAGCGAGAAAATATAGCAATTGGATAGCTGGAGAAGGAAACCAAATTTGGCGTCTCGGAATAGTGACATGCGGTGGCGGACGCCTTCCTCCCATTCATCACAAACAAACAACCTTTATTTCAAAACAAAAATCACGGACAACCGAAAATCATAGCCCGTCCGATCTAAATCAGACGGCCGTAAGACCTCCTTTTATCTTCCCTCTATCCTCTTCGTCTCTCCCCTCCTCTCTTGCCCGCTGCTTCAGTCGGCAACTTGCCTCTCCCTTCTCTCTCCTCCTCCTCCACCTCCGCCCTCCACCTCATCAGGATAAGGCAGTCGGGGTGCAGGCCACGCTTCCGGCGGCGGCACCTTTCCGCGAGCGCGACCCGCCGCCGGCACCCGGTCTTGGAGTTGCTGCATGCATGAGTAGTCGCGCTGCCGCCGCCGCCGCCGCCGTCGCCCAGGAGCCATGGGAATGGTCACCGCCGCCTCAGCCCTCCTCGCTTCGTCGACGCATACGATACGCTGCCGTGGGTCTCTCTCCGCCGTGCCGAGGCTGCGCCTGAGGCCCGCCTCCCCCGGCGGCGTCGGCGCGCTCAGGTGACTTGCTTGCTGCGTCGCATAACTGGCTCCTTTTGGTTGGTTTGAGATGCTCTACTGGGTGAGAAGTTCGTTTCTATGGAAGCAGCTTGGCGCAGATTGCAACCGGGATGTCGGAAGTTTAGGTCGATAGATTTTAGCTGGGGGTGGAAATTTTTAGCTCAGGGTGAAATTGGATTCTTGGTTTGTTGTTGGCGGTGAAGAGATAAAGTAGAATTTGGGGGCAGATTTAGGACGATCTAGAAGCTTGGCTTGGGAACTAAGATCTGCAGGTGGTGTTTGTGTTTTAGTTGATCTGTTGTTCGAATGATAATGAAGTTTGAAAGGAAGAGAGGACGTTAGTTAATGTCAGTATTGTCTTGTTGGTATATTTTAGTTTGAGCGTGTGTGCTAATTCACAGATCCAATGGGGTCGTGAAGAAAGAACAATGTGATTAGTAAAGCATTAGCAATGTTTGTGGATTAAGCTTGTGATGTTATTGTGTTTGTTCTAACATGCTAGTATTTTGCCAGGTTGAACAATTTTGTCCGGAGGTGTTATGTGATAAATGTTGAGGTCGATGTTAGCAACGTAAATGAGGAAGAGGCTTTTGACGATCACCCATCATTACAGCCGGGCTGCTCCATTCCAGTTGTTCATATCCTAGGAGATGTTCCAGACTCCAGTCCTTTTCCGCTTCATGATTGTACCCCCCATCCTACCAATTTTGAAGAGTTGCCGGTAAGGATCCTCTTTACTCTGCTACGTTCCTTTTCAAATGCTTTTTATTTTGTCCTCTTCTACAGTTTGTTTACAATACAGGTATTGTCTGAAGCAGAGCAACATACATTGGCCGCTACTCCAGCTCACCCTGCTGGACTATATGGTAAGGGGGAAGGGGGGATCTCATGGTACCATTACACTGTATGCGCTAAGCTAAGCAGTTAATACTTGACACTGTTCACCACAAAAGAAAAAAAACACGATGCACCTTTTTTTTATGAAAGTGGATGCATGTAACCAAAATATCTGCACGTTATTATTTCATAATTGCTGCTGATTGATGTTTTAGTTATCAAGGCCTAGCATTTGGACAAGCAGTGCATATCTGATCCCATGATTTATTATGATTTTTACATATTTTTTAGATAATGGAAGGGCAAGCCTCCCGGCAATCTATCTACGGTGGAGCTTTAATACCCCTTTAATTAACATCTTATATGCAGCTCTTTACGCTAGCTACTTGTTTGGTAACCTTGTGGAACAACTCTGGAATTTCGCCTGGCCTGCTGCCCTGGCAATTCTTCACCCAAGCCTATTGCCTGTCGCCATTGTTGGTTTCTTTGGAAAGGTACTTGTGAGTTATCACTGTACTACATTCAAGAGTTATCATTAGAATCAACAATCTAATTTGTTTAATGATATCCAGCTCTCAGTATTTGTCGGGGCACCAATTGTTGGCAAACTTATGGACCATTTGCCTCGAATACCCATGTACACAGGATTGAATGCTGTCCAGGTGCTTGTCTTTATCTTCTCTTCTCTATTTTCTTAGATTATAGGCAAAGAAAATTGATTGCTTTTAGATTATAATTCCACGCCCATGCAAAATAATTCATGCCAGTTCTCTGCTCAACTGGGTTTGGCAGGTAGCTACTCAGTTGATATCAGTTGCCATGGTCATCTATGCTCTGACAAACGTGGGCCATGCTTCTACATCAACTTTTCTTCTCAGACCTTGGTTCATTGCACTAGTGGTGGCTGGAGCTATTGAAAGGCTTGCAGGATTGGCACTTGGAGTTTCCATGGAGAGGGACTGGGTTGTGTTGGTACGGACGTATGGCCTTTCTTTTTCATTCTATTGAAAACTTGTAATTGTAAGAAACACACATTTAATAATAGCTTGCTTTTTTGTATTTTGACCAATCAACTCCCTTGCTATTCTTTTTCTTTGTGAAGTTAGCAGGAACAAACAGGCCAGTTGCATTAGCTCAAGCTAATGCTATGCTTAATCGAATTGATCTTCTTTCTGAGGTGAGGTGTTCCTAATGTTATCGAGCTTGCATATCATTATCTGCTTTTTTGAAACTTTTATGACGACTTTAGCAGACAGTTGTTGTTTGGTCGATCTTGTTATCCTGCTAGTCTGTTCTTCAATGCATGCAACCATGCAGTCTGTATTGAGTTGAAAAACTATAGTTACATAACACATGCTTTGGATGTCACAGACCGTTGGCGCTTCAGTTTTTGGTCTTCTGCTGACCAAATACGACCCCGTGACCTGTTTGAAGATTTCCGGTGGTCTAATGATATGCAGTTTTCCTATTCTGGTATAATGCATTTATCTTAGTAAGCTGAATCATGAATCGCCAGATTGTAGCATATACTTATACTCACAAGATGCTATATGGTCTTTTTAGGTTATGTTGGGCCAATTAATTAACAGTGTCTCCTGTCATGCGCTTGATACGTCGAGAACCCCCAGCGATGAATCTATTTGTGCAGATCTATTGGATGTCCGCAAGATAGGTGAGGATGGTTTTTCGCAAGACGTGTGATTTTTTTTGCAACCTTACCATTAAGCAGAAAAGCAAGTAATTTACTAGAGTGAAGCAACAAAGGGTTTTTCATCAAAAGCAAAGGAAAAACCCAACAAAAAACCTAGCGATGCACCCTATATATATATCATAGGGGATCATCCCAGTGAGTTAGATGATCACTTATTTAATTTTGGTTCTGTGGATGGTCTAATATTTTCTCTACGTTCAGTTCAAAATGGCCTGAGTTCTATCAAGCATGGCTGGAATGAGTATAAGCAGCAGACAGTTCTACCTGCAAGTGTAGCTACTGTGTTCCTAAATTTCAACATAGCACTTGCTCCTGGTGCCATAATGACTGCATTGTTGATGCATCGTGGTATGTTTCAATTCCCCAGCTCAAATTTATAACTCCAGAGAAGTGTTTTGAAATTAATAGCCGGTGTTTAACAGGTATTAATCCATCCATTGTGGGTGCTTTTAGTGGATTGTGTTCTGTTATGGGCCTTGTTGCAACATTCATCTCCTCAAGCCTGGTGAAAAGAGTTGGAATTCTAAAGGTTGACCTATAGTTTGTTGGTTCCATTTCTTCTTTTTTGGAGAAGACGCACGAAGCTTTTTGTGCCGATATGTTGGTTCCATTTCTATATTATTTTTTGCAATTGACGTGAACTGTTTGCATTATACATACCAGGCGGGAGCAGCTGGATTGATATTTCAAGCTTCATTCTTGTCAATTGCTCTCTCAGTGTATTGGGCTGGATCCCTTTCACAGAGAACACCTCTACTCATCTTCCTTGCTTCCATTGTGAGAATAGACATTATCTACAAATTATCCTTTGATTAAGAATTAGGTGAATACAAGAAACATCGTGCTTATTTCTTGTTAATCTGCAGGCATTATCTCGGTTGGGCCACATGTCTTATGATGTTGTGGGGACACAGATAATTCAAACAGGGGTCCCTGCTTCAAAAGCAAACCTTATTGGAGGAATGGAGGTTTCAATTGCAAGCCTTGCAGAGTTGGTCATGCTTGCAATGGCTATAATTGCCAATGATGTTTCCCATTTCGGCTTCTTGGCAATCCTGTCTGTTTCATCCGTTGCTGGGGCCGCGTGGATGTTCTGTCGGTGGTTGGGAAATCCAACGGACGAACAGAGGGAACTCTTCATTTCTGATCCTCACTTCCAAGTTCAAGCAACGTAAGTTCTGATTCACGTCATTAGCCCATTACTTCATGATGAACAAGATGCCGGCGTTCAAAAGCATTCTACGTTCACACCAGAGTTCACTACCAGTTGCTATGTCTCTGATACCCCTGCAAAGGTTGTCTAGTTTTTTCAATTGTTTTTCCAGTCTGCTATAAATTTGAAATTACAAGCAGCATTAAGGTACAAAAAATAAGTTTGTTATCTAGTCATGGTAAGATGTAAACATCAACTCTTCATGAACATTTCACAATTCAATTCTGCAGATGGCAGTTCATCATCCAAACAGAACTCCTGCTACTTTACAAATAGCTCTTTGATAGAGCATGTCCATTTATGTTGCAGATAGAAGATGCAGCACCATGGTCCAGGCGCAGCAGCGGGAGCAGAGCAGTGAGCGATTGAGCACCTAGTTAGCCTGCCGCCGCTCGTGCTTTGGGTCGTCGCAGCAGTAGAACCAGCTGCTGCCACATTGACACGGCAGTATCATACAGCATATCCCCATCTCTTATCTTGCAGCTAGAGGACGAAGCATGCGCCATACGCTTGCTTGTACCCGGAGTCGAAACTGGGGCTTGCGCTGCAATGATCTGAAGATGTTTGCGCAGAGCTGCTGTTACATCTTTGACTGAATACAAAACACACATACTTAGGAGTTAGGACACCCATTTGTTCCTGGTTAGCCTCAGCCATCAGCAGGTTCCAACTTGTACACTTCATGTTTTTTCGACATCTATTGTATAGTTACATCTACTATCAGTTGCATCATCGCATGTTCTAGCAGAGGCAGAACGGTCGTGACAGTCGATAGTAGTAACATGAAATATGTACATCTTCCGTTCTTGGTCTGATACCATGCATTCGGTCCGACTTGCTTGTGCGGATGACCAATTTGTATCAGTATGATTTACTGTATTGCCTCCTAATTAGGGGTGCAGAGCAGGATCCGGCAAAGTCCCGCAAAAGTCACATGGCAGCACAAATTATACTAGCATGGTACAACTCAAGTTAACACTAAACTCTCAAAATTTACATAGGATGCGGGGCGGATCGGTCACCGCTTTACATCCCTACTACTAATCCATCGTCCCTAGCAGCGGTTGGCGGCTTCGGTCTCCTACCGCCTTGGAACTTGTATGTCAAGCTCCTCCCGCCTCAATTTGTTGCCGGAGTTGGTTGATCTTTCTGCTGCTCCTGCTCCTGCCAGCGACACGGTTATCTCTGTTTCCCTTCCAGACCAAGTCCGGCGGTAAATTAGTAACGCCAAATTAGTGGAAGATAGTGTTAAGCGAGATAACAATAACATCCAAGTCTCCTTAGGCACAAGAATAAGATAAAAGTGCCCGATCGACATGGCATTCAAAGGTCAACCGGGAAGTGCAAAACAGAAAGCAACCGATGAGGATAAGTAAATGTTGGCTGCCAAGGAAGTACGACACACCTTCGATCTCTGTCAGGGAGATGAGGATAAGTAAATGTTGGCCGCTAGGGCAGTACCGTCCACCTTCAATCTCTGTCACGAGAGGGAACCCCACCACTGGTCGAACAAGAAAATACATCGGAGAAGAAGCCTATTTTCATCGGAGGGAACCCCGTCCACCTTCAAGTACCGCCGACGAGGAGACCATTCGGTGGCGCCAAACCTTCAAGGGATGGCCGGGGCGGCGGAAGCAGAGCTTCACATAGGGGATAGGGCGGTGCGGTGAGGCGGTCCAGCCATCAATTGCGGACCGAATATGGAGGCCAACGACGGATTTTCCTTCCCCTCCGGTCCTCTTCTTCCCCTCCGATATTCTTCTCCACCTCTACTTCCAATAGCCAAACGACATCCGTGGGCTGTCGGAAAATCGACCGTGTCTATGGATGCCCATAAGCCAGCATCCTCCATTTCAAATACCCTCCGAGAGAAATTTTGGGGGAAAGACGAACTCGCCAAAGGGGCTGATTCCGTTCAAAGTATAAGGGGTATCGCCCCGAGCATCGCACGCTTGTCTCTTGCTGCTCTTCCAAGTTCCACTTTTCTCCTCCTTGGGTCCTTCCTCTCTCGCCGCTATAAGTACCTCTTCCTCCTTCCACTGCACGCCTCACCAACCGAAAACCGCCGCATCCTCAATCCCAACCTCCCGCTTCCGCAACACCTCGCCTGCTCCTCCGCCCAAACCCTAGGTCCCCGACTCGCAACCACCACCCCCGCCGTCCTCTCCTGCTCTGCGGCATTTCCACGAGCACCTCGCGCGCCTCTCCCCTTCTCCGCGCCGCGGCAGTTCGGCATTTCCACGGCCACCTCCCCGCCCCCGCGCGCCCTTGCGATGGCTCGCGGCCTCCGCGCCCAGGCCCGGGAGGCTCTAGAGCTCCACAAGGCGGGCCAGCACGAGGAGGCGCTGGCCCGCAGCAAGGAGCTCGCCAGCGCGAACCCGGGCTCCGCGCTCGCTCTCAACCTCGTCGGCTCCCTCCACCGCCACTTCGGAAGCGAGGCGTGGAACGGCAGGGCCTCCGACGACGACGAGGCCGCGTTCGAGTTGGAGATGCACCACTACCGCCTCGCCCTCGACGCCTTCTCCGCCGCTGCCCGGATCGCGCCCAACTGCGTCATGACCGCCATCGCGCACGCCGAGGCGCTCGCCGCCTGCAGCCGGCTCGCCTCAGCGCAGGTGGAACTGTTCCGCGTATGCACGATGCCCGAGACCGAACACGGCGACCCGGCGGTGCACCACGTGGGGTACGACCTGGTCACCGGCTCCAACGCGAAGACGAGGAAGCGCGACGCCGTGTACAAGGCCAGCGTCGTCATGCAGGACTTCGAGGCCATGATCAACAACAACATTGTGCCCATGAAGGCCGCGAAGCTGCTCGGCGGGGAGCTCGCTGCTGATGAGGTACGACAGCGCGCAAAGCTTTACTCCCAGACCTATCCGTACTCGCCGCGCGCCCAGTTGCTCCGCGTATATGTCGAATTGGAACATGTCCGTGCCCTCGATCTGGCAGCTGACAAGAAGCGGCATCTGCGCGGAATTCTCGCCCTGATTTCTGATGCGGCAGCTGTCTTCGACTGCTCGCTCCTGATTGCCTTGTTCCACGCCAAGGTCTTGTTCGTCCTGGATGAGTTTGATGAGTCGGAGAGAGAGTGCCGCCGAGCACTTCGCATCGAGAAGCCGGCTGACCCCAATCTGGACGACCTACCTCCTGCTGTATCTGTTCCTGGCGCAGATTATGATTCCAGAGTATCTTCTGTCCAGAAGCAGCTCCGCGTCTTCCTCAAGCATATCATAGTTGTGGCCGCACTATACTGGCCCTCTATCAAAAGCACGCAGCACCACGCGAGGATCATATCAGTGAAGGTTGACGCGCTGCAGGGGCACTATAAGAGATTCGACCAGTCGGCAGCAAAGACCATATCTGATGCGCATCGTTATCTCAAGAAGCATAGTTCATGGAGTTTCTTGATTTGCCCCAATTCGCGTTGTGATGGCAGGAAGTTTGTGGACACTGAATCGCTCTGTCTGCACATGCGTAGCAAGCACCGAGATGAACTCTGGAAGAAGCTGGAGTCAATCCTAGGTCCAGATCTTAATGAAAATGCATCAAAGGATGATCACTCGTTGGATGGGATAACTCTCTCTCAAGATTCAGGCCAGCCTGACACCTTCAGTTTACCAAGGGTACAAGACATGTTTGAATCCTTGCTCCTTTCACCATCTGGAATACAAGCAGAGCCCCTTACTGAAATGCGACAAAGGAAATGCAGAGAAGGATCTCAGATCCTTGAGGACATTAAGGAGAAGCTGAAGATGTTGCCTGAAGATGTACTTAGCACTGAGGTCTAGCACTTCCACATGACATGGTTTCAGTTTTAGCATTCTTCCTTATTTCACTCTTCTGCTGATAATAATGTTTATCAGACTAATGCTTGACTTGGTTGAAAATTGCAGTTTGAGGAGTTTCGTTTTGGAATACAAAACTTGTGGCTTAAGTTTCTCGACAATTCTCTTCTGGATTATCGTGAAGTCATCCTTCCCCTTGCGAGATCATTCCAATGGGTTTGTTAAACTCTGGAATGCTTGGTTTATCTAGTTATATCCATTTGCTTGCTCACTGCTAATCATGTGCTAGCTGATAACCATCTGTGCAGATAGAAATAAAACAGTGGATTGCTCAAAATGTAAATGATCCTGATAGGAGTATTGGCAATGCCAATATTGACGCTGTATTTGGTAAAGTTCCTGCTGCCTCTGACCATCAAAGTGGTGACAACCTACAGCCAGAAAAATTAAAGGTTATTCTGTTTACCTTTATATTTTTTATATTTGCTGCAACTATTTCTGTGGAAAATTCCTAACATGTGTTAATATTTTATCAATTGATCTGCATAAATCAAATGCTAACATGATGAAATTGTGTACAGACTTCATGTGCAGACGAGACACTTAAGGCTGATGAAAAATGTGAAGAAAGGTACAAAATATATAATCACTATTATTGTCTTGCAGGTTTACTCTTTCTGCATAGTTCTGGTTACTTTTGTACTTGGCTCTGCACTAACTGTCACCACACTAGATATTTTTTTGGCATCTACACATTAGATGTTTTAGCCAGTATCACTCACTGGGATATTTTGGTAAGATTGTCTATGCGTGCAATATGCCCCTCAGCATTTCATTGTTGGCTTGAGTTCTCTACTCCTATGAGGAGAAATCATAACTGATGAATGCTAATTAGGGGGTCTCAACTACACAAACAAATTAATTAGAGACTCCTCATGTACGCTTTTTTCATCCGAAAATATACTACAACAATTACGCAAGGAAGCTCACAGGTTCCGCTAATGGTGCAGTGAGGTTCGTGTTGTAAATAGAAATTCTGGAACCATGGTAGACCAAAGTTCTTCGGATCCACCAACTGACGTTGATGAAAGTGTGAGGAACATTGCTGCAAGAATGGCAGAGGTGGAACTACATAAAAAAGGTGACAGCTAGACTGCAAGTTTTTCCAGCACAAGTGACTATTACTGTTCCTTTTTCTATGGAAAACAGGAGATCATGAGTGCATTACAAGTCTTAAACATCAGTCCATCTTAAAAAATTCATCCCACTAATCATGCCTGTCATGTACAAATTAAATGAGAAAAAGAAGCAAAGTTACCGTAACTGCAAAAGTAGAATTATGATAGAAATGTGAGCAGCATGCTTGGCTTGACATCTTCTCCAAGATTACATGATTTTCTGGTATTACCACTATGGTGTCAATATCTGTTCGGAAATTGCATGACTTTCTAGGTTAGCTCTATGTTGTATCTATTCCGGTTTGCTGATAGAATGATGAATTCTTGAACTCATGTGACATTGACTCTTTCAAGAGCTTTCTTCTTTTGGTGTCATAACTAAAATATTATATTTCACCTACCTAAATCTTGGAAGAAACGTAAAAGGCTATTGCCTTACTCTGATGTCTTAGGCCTCTTTGTTTCAGAGGAATTTCTTAAATTAGAGGTTGTTTGATATATAGGATTTCAGTCTAAACCTCTTGGAAAAATACTTGTTAGAATAATATAATATTTTCTGTTTTCCAAATACATGCTCTCGTTCTTACAGTTATAAAATATGTTCTGTAATATCACAAATACTTCTGACCGTTTCATAATACAGGAACTTCTGGCCAATCTGTCAAGGAAATTGCAAGCACCTCCAGCTACCAACAGAGTCCTAAAGTTTTGAACAAGAACAATGCTGATAAATACCTGTCCATCTTGAGTCTAATCATACGAGTAAGAGAAACTTGATGTGGTTATGTGATATCTTATCTACTAGCTATAATTTCCTATATCTACCAGCTTATAATTTCCTATGTATGCGTGCAGTCATTTTGCAACCTGGGGCATTTGAGAGATAAGCTTCTAACAGAGCCACTTGTATGGATTCCATCTGTTGACAATCCCTGCATTGCTCATAAATTTTATGAAATCTTCTCTTCTTGGGAGAAAAACGACCATGACTTAACGGATGTTGTACTGACTTACATGAAGACCCTTCTCTGCGGAATCGTAGATTGCGCCACTTTTGATGAAAAGGTTTATACCTTAATCTCCGTCGTATATATTTGTATGATCGTTTTGTTGAAACAGAAATTGATTAGAATTTAGTTTACCACGTGAAAGCGGATGCTATAATTGGTCTGATGCTGGCCTTCAATTTTTGTATTTGCATGCGTTCATTTTTTTAGTTTGTGGTGAT
This sequence comes from Puccinellia tenuiflora, assembly GCA_012064385.1. Classification (NCBI taxonomy): domain Eukaryota; kingdom Viridiplantae; phylum Streptophyta; class Magnoliopsida; order Poales; family Poaceae; genus Puccinellia; species Puccinellia tenuiflora. Next base: position 359,737 of record QRDG01000054.1, read on the forward strand.
TTTGTAGCTTTGTGACTGTTTTCAGCAGAGCATAGATGTCGTTCATACCAGCATAGATGTGGCACTTCTACACTTTTTTTTCTCTACGCATATATTGACATCATATATATGCACTAGAATGTGGCAAATTTAGGTATGTCGTAATGTGTAAGCTCTGCCAGTCTATTTTGTAGTCTGTTGTGGTATGATTGAAGTATTGTACCAGAAACGTCTGCATTCTGCTACAGTCCTGTTTGATTATGCATGCACATGTTGTGTCTTCACAAGGTAACCTTGTTAATGAATTTCCAGTTGCAGGCTGGGACAAATTTTGCTTCTGAGATTGTGGCCACAATTCTCATTGGATTGCATATGTCAGAAACTTCCTCACGTTTTAGTTTAAACAAGGAGACCGAGAGACATGTGGTGAACCCAATTACGTGCGGAGATTGCATATGCCCTACACATAATCTTTTTGGGATCAAATTTGATACGCAACTGAGCTGCAAGTGTGGGAAGTGTTCTGGCGAATACCTATATACCACGCTTTTCCATAAACTTGATGCTGGTTCACCTCAAACAACAAAGGTATGCCGTATGCGTAAATTTTCTGTCTAGCCAAGCTTGTATACGTGGATATGTGATCCAACAGTATTCGAGCAAGTAGGAAATGTTGACTAGATGTTATGATTGTTCCTGTGCAGATCAAATCCTTTGCAGAGCTTCCAGTTCTATTGGATGAACAGTTCTGTAAGGACAACAACTGTGAGGATTGTGAAACACTGCTGAATATTGATCTGTTTCTCTCAAACACACCACATTTCTTTACAATAGGTAAAGTGTTTTTTCTTAAATAGTAAGTTTCAATTTATGTGGCCCTTTTTCTGCCAAATCAGAAAATGACATTCAAGTTTAGAACTCTTACCAGTTTCTGCAATGCAACATATCTTGGAACCCAAGTCCAACATTACTACCTGTGTACAATAATGAGTGTGATCTGACTTCTTTTCCTCGAAATTAATTTTTCAAAAAATAGAATCATGTTCGTTCAGAGTAAAAATGTTCTGAGAGGAAGATATATGTGTCTTCGAGTCAATGTAACTGGAAATTCTTGCCGTGCTGGTTCAAGAGGCTGTTGCTGGATTTACAAATCGTCAAAGCTTGCAGTAGTTTACACCAAAAATATTCACCATCTTGCCTTGTTTTGCTATTATTTTGCAGTTCTGAACTGGCTGGGTACCAGTGAAAGCCAGGACACGCTCTCTGAAGTCCTGGCTGGCATCACGTCTCCTGTTGACACTGGATTCTTTTGCAAAACTGCCGATTCTTCAACTATGTATACTGTCACCTCCATGGTACGTTGACAGCAAATTGTTCTTTTCTCCTAAATTGGATTGTTAATAGAATTGAACAAACATTTCTATCATGTATTTCTAATGTTAAGGGAATCCAAGAAAGACTAAATCAGAAATCTATTTTGTATTGGTTGATATATTTTTTGACCTGAAAGTTCACAAGTTATGTTTCCTTTTGTTACTTCTTCCTTGGCTGATGCTACGTCAATCCTGATATGTGCCTGATGCTTCTCATTATCAGCATAAATGTTATTACACTCACAAAATGAGAGTGACCAAGTTGTTATTACGATAAGAATGTTTTCGTGGAATAAAATGGAGCACGGTAATAAATGGTGCCGTCACCAGGTTCAAACTGGCTAGGTTACCTTAACAAGTTATTTCTATTCTCTGAAGAAGTGGATAAGGGGTTTGACTATGATGCGTTATATCTGAGTTGGTGATATCATATAGTACTAGATATTTACAAGTTCAAACTGGTCCTATATGTCATGTTCTCCTGTCTACTTCACTGATATCAAAATATTTGAAAGATTTAACAGAAGAATTTCGGCAAGAATCAACAGCGTGTGTAATCCTTATGTTGCTAAGGTTTTTTGTGTAAACTTTCTATTGATTGAACTTTTGGAGAACTATCATATGTAGGTAACCTGGTTGGACCTTGTAACCTCTGCTGCTCTCACAAGTATATCTTGCATTATTTGCCTTCCCTTCATATCTAATAGAAAATGGTCTCATGAAATCACATGGAGTGTTTGCAGAACATAAGCTGGAGTAACCTTATATCTGCAAACTTCTTTTTTTCTCTCGCTCTCTCTGTTTTTACTAGAGTCACTCTCCTGCTGCTTTGAGTTTTACTACAGGCGTATTGTAAGGTTGGTTTGATGCTCTAGTTACTGAATTTGCCTGCTTATATATGCGAGGATATTCATTCCTTGCAAGTACTATGCAACTTAGCATTCATCTTATGCCACACTGCAATCTAAACTCTTACAGATTTGCTGTATTGATGAGAGCTACGTCTGCTTTGCTCGGGATGATGACAAGTGGCTCATATATGACTTTGAAACTGTCGAGGTAAGTGACTCGTGAATCGTCGTTCATGATATAGGCTAGGCCATGCATTCTTTCTTTTAGCCATTTGATTCTAACTTCTCGATTTGTTGATGTGAACATTCTCCATGCAGACAGAAGATACTTGGGAGTATTTGCTAGAACGTTATAAGGACTGCAAGCTCCAGCCTGAAGTTCTATTTTTTGAGGTCATCAAATAGATAGAAGATAATTGGGAGCATTTGCTAGAATGTATAGTCTTGCAGAATGCAAACCTCTGTCAGACAATTAGACCCAAATTTTGGCCCATTTTCTTACTTGTTGTCGCCATTTCGATATTTCTCGTCGATGTGATTTTTCCATTGTTCGGTCACTCACACTTCGAATTGGATGTAAATTCTTCAGGGATGGTATTAATTTTTTCTTTTGTTATAAACTCCAAATAAAAGGGTTTTTTTTTTCTGTTGTTTTCTCTTTGGAACTGATGGATTCATGTTTGTGAGCCTAATGCCATGTAAATAATGGCACAACGCCATTTTATCTTAGCCATCGTATCGACAAAAGGTAGCTGTGAAAGTGAGAACATTTTGATGTATCATTATAATGGATATGGAAAACTGGAATTAGGAGCGAAATCAGAGGATGGAACGTCCATTTTTGCTGCGGTTTTTTTTTTTTTTCAAATGTAGAGTCCGAGCATGAAAATAGATACAATTATTTTCCTATTAGCGTAGATGCCAAAATTAGGCCTGATCACACAAGAGCGATCACAGTGCAGTGTATCATACTCAAGCTGCCCAAGCCCGTTTTGTCCTGGTGTACCAGAATGCAGCATCACTGGTGATTCTGCATTTGTTTCGTTCTGAATCCTGATACATTCTGATGCCCGTCTACAATGAAAATGTGATGAATATCATGTTTTTTTTTGTTAGAGCATCTGGGATCAACATCCCGGTTCAACTGAATTAATCAATGAAACCTGAAACAACAGGTTTTACAACTAGCCAGCACGCCTCGCCCTCGCGTGTTACAATAAGTTTTGCAGCCAAAAGAAAGGGCACCCAGGCGGATTAACCGTAGATAACTACATACAGCCAAAATGAAGTTTTTCTCGGACTCACATTTCCTGCAGAAAACAGAGCTAAAAGAAGCTAGACCGGGGAAACAAAAAAGGTTCCAGGGTAGACGTAGGCGTGGACCGTTCAGGTGTTCTTTGCAGTGTAGGCGAGTTGGTGTGATCGTCTCCTGGCATCATGCCCTCGCGCAGCATCGGGGCAGAAGGGTCCATCAGGAACTTGGCAGTACCAGCAGGATCAGAGGGACTTAACCATTCTCCAGCCTCAGAGGGGTTCTTAGGATTTGCAAGGCCTGTGAGCAGAAGCGGCCCGCTTCCACAAACATGTGGTCTTTGAAAATCATTTTCCACCTTTTCACTGAGTTCACGATCATTCTCCAGATCTGAAGAATGTTAAACCAAGATTGATCATTAAAAATCATGGGAGAGGCATTTTGGCTCCCGAGCTCACATCCTCCTGGTACTTTAAACAAAATTGGAGACGAACAAATACATGTTTGCAACGTTGGTTCAAAGTTTCGGAACAAAATGATATGTTTTGTGCTCTCAACAAAACAAAATCAATGCTTTCAAAATTGTATCTTAAAATCTCATTTTGGCCACTATTTTTTTAGAGCACAAACAATGCCATTTCGTTACGGAATTTTTCACGAATGTTGAAAATTTTTATATGTTTGTCTCCAATATTTTTAGATTTTTTTTGAAAATGTTTTATTGTCTGTTAAAAAAAATATCAGGAGCATGTGAGCTCGGGAGCCAGTGTGAATTTCCGAAAAATTAAGTCATATCTGACTTTCCAAAGGCTCCATAAAGTTGCAGCAACAGTCCACAAAAATACTCTAGACTTTTCTAGGACACTACTACTTCACTAACTCATACTCCAACACAATTGTTCATGAATAACTTTCTTCAAAAGGATTTCAGCTTGCTCGGTAAATATCTTGCTAGAAGATATAAGTTTTGTCCTTATGTTTTGTAAAAATCTAAGAACATTTCCATTCGATCTTCTTTCACAACATCAAAAAATATTTGTAGAATAGGAAATATAGGCAATCAGGACTAGGTGCCCCATCTTAATAAGAATAAAATGGCGTTCTTCACTTCCTCCTCAGAGAATGGTGAATCTAAATTCTGATTATGTTCATAAGAAATTTTCTCATGAGGGGACAAAAAGTTCTCATTAAGAGAAGCCCTAGATTGCTTCTATTTTTGAAACAAAACTTTGTAAAAATCCGGGGCTACCTCCGACATGCCTGCATCATCTGTAACAGGTCCATTAGGCCCATCCAGAGAGTGCACAAGGATTTCCCTTCCTCTTTGGATAGCTATTACATGAAAGAAGGGGGCGGCGGGGGGGGGGGGGGGGGGGGGGGTGACGTTTAGCACCCGAGAGCATATACTCCTGGCTTTTAAAATGGTTTATAAATGCATTTTGAAATATCAAAAAATTGGACAAAAAAATGTCACACGTACGTCTTAATATTCTATATGCCCACGAAGACGTTTCACGGAAAACCGATATTTTTTATGTCGAGTTTAGGAAAGACAAAATTCAGTGCTAAAAAAGGCTATTCACGAGACATATTTTTGTATTTTTACATAGGTCTAAAAAAATGACGGTTTTCCATAAAACTTGGCGTGCCCACATAGAATGTCAAGATGTACACAACTAACTTTTATTCAATATTCTATGATATTTTAAAATGTATTTTCGGTGGCAGTAGCATATGCTCCCATGTGCCTAAGTCAATTCCCATGAAAGTAGTATTTACTTCCCCTTTATGAATATATCTATCCCTAGATCTCTATGTGGATGTGATCTCTTCCTTAAGCCAAATGTTATGCATCTTAGCATAAATACTTTTCATTTTGAGATGCTCATCAACAGATAGCTCTTATGACCCATCTTTAATATCTAAAAATTCCACTACAGCGAAGTTATCATGTAGAGACGTTATATATGGGACGCATTTGTTTTTGTCTCTTGGATGGAAGAGCAGCTCAAACATAGGGACGTTCCTTTAGATGTTCCACATAACTTCTCATAAAGAATATGTATAAGCTGGCCAAATAAATATTTGTTTCTATTTTATGGATACGTAGGGATAATCTTGACATGTTTTGGAATGTGTATGTACAATTAGCATTTTGGGAGTGAAGAAATTAATTTTGTATTGGAAAAAAGTCGATGCAGTCATTTACTTTTTGTGTAGTGTGTGACAATAATAAAGCAATTTCTAGGAATTGTGCTTACTCGCAATCTATATGAATTGTGTTGGCAGTTGGTTATGTTAATTCTGGCATGAAATATGACTCTGTAGAAGCATTTGTAGCAATCTTGCAAAGATTAAATTGGCAAGAAAAAGGCATCAAAAGTCAGTACATCGTAGTCTCAACAGGTAGCATAACAATTCAGTACATTATAGTCTCAAATTTCAGTACATAATAGCATCAAAATTCAGTAAATCATAACACTGCATTAAGCTAGAAATGATCATGATTAGCCTCTAAACTCATGATACGTCCCAGACGTATCCATAATTTTTGATGTTCCATGCTTGATTATATATCAGTGCCACATGTTTTTATATAATTTTGGCATATTTTATTGGACTAACCTATTGACAAGATGCCCAGTGCCAGTTTCTATTTATTATGTCTGTGCATTGCAAAAAAAAGGTCCAAAATCCAAAGTGCTCGGAAAATTCCCAAAAAATTACAAAAAATTCTATTTCGCCAGAAAACCCTGGGAGCCGGAAGGACAAGTCCAGGAGGGCCCCACAGCCCCCAGGAGACCCCAGGCGCAGCCCAGGCTTGGCTGCACGTGGGCCCCACCTCGCCGCGTCATCCACCGCCTCGCATCGCCTCTTCGCCTATATATTCTCTCCTGACCTAAAAACGTCAGATATTCGAAGGTTTTCTCCAGAAACGCATCCGAGCGCCGCCGGCACCAAAAACGCATCCGAGCGCTGCCGCCACCAAAAACCCTAATTCGGGGGACAGAAGTTCCTGTTCTGGCACCCTGTTGGGATTGAGAATTGCCCCCGGAGTCATCTTCATCGCCGTTGCTGCCTCCCGTGATGCAGCGAGAGTAGTTCTTCATCGGGGCTGAGTGCTCTACTTGAGGCTATGTGGTTATCTCTCTCTCTCTCCCATGGTGTGATCTTTATGTGATCAGAGCATTGTAATATAGTTGAATTCATGGTGTGATCTTTATGTGATCATGAGCGACGTATTTGTTACATGATGTTAGAGGAAGTGTTTTATGTGTTCAATTATGTTACAACTGTTGAGAGAGAATACTAGTGAAAGTAGGATTCCTAGGCCTTGTTTCCAATCATCGGAACACCGTTTCTAGTCAGTTTTGTTGCATGCTTGCTTGCTGCCATTTTAATTACAGATTACAAATACCACTTGTTACCATCCATATCACTTGCATTTTACCATCTCTTCGCCGAACTAGTGCACCTATACATCTGACAAGTGTATTGGGTGTGTTGGGGACACAAGAGACTTCTTTTATATTAATTGCAGGGTTGCTTGAGAGGGATATCTTTGACCTCTACCTCCCTGAGTTCGATAAACCTTGGGTTACTCACTTAAGGGAAAATTGCTGCTGTCCTACAAACCTCTGCACTTGGAGGCCCAACACTGTCTACAAGAATAGAAACGCGTAGTAGACATCAAGCTCTTTTCTGGCGCCGTTGCCGGGGAGGTAAGGTAAACGACACTCACATCCTCCGACAACTAAGCTCTTTTCTGGCGCTGTTGCCTGGGAGGTGAGTTCTTGAAGGTATCTTCTTAGATCTTGCAATTAAATCTTTTTGTTTCTTGTTTTCACTAGTTCGGTTTAATGGAAAACAACAAAAAAATTAGAGAGCTTTATAAAATTTATCTTGAAATTGGTCATGATGCTTTTGAAGAGAAAATTAAAAAACCTATGGAACTTTATTTTGCATAACAATCATGCTAGTAGTGATGTTATTAGTATGCTTTCTTTGAATGCCATTGTTGCTAATGCTATGGAAAATTGCAAGCTTGGGATGCCGGTTTTGATGAATATGATCTTTTTAGTCCCCCAAGCTTGAAGGAGGAAATTTTCTTTGATGATACTATGCCTCCTATATATGATGAATATAATGATGGATGTGATCTTTTCAGTCCACCTACTCTTGAGGAATTGTTTTATTATGATTATGATATGCCTCCTATTTATGATGATTACAATGATTGCTATGATAGTTTTACTCCCACTATTAATAATAAGAAATATTTTGCTTATGTGGAGAGTACTAATACTTTTATGCATGTGCATCATGAAAAGCATGCTTCAAGTGATGGTTATATTGTGGATTTTATTTATGATTCTACTGAAGGTTTTTATGAAAGAGGGAAACATGATTCTGAATATCTCAATAATATTCGGTTCCCTCTCTTCATGTTGAAGTCTGCAATGTTGCACTTGCTTTGCCTTCCTATGCTAGTCACTTTATGTTTTATTGATCTATTTTCGTACAAGATTCCTATGCATAGGCAGAGGGTTAGACTTAAATGTGTTTGGTATTTGCTTCATGATGTTCTCTTTTATTTCAACTCTTATTCTTACGAGAGCATCATTAAAAAATCATCATGCCTAGCTAAAAGGCGTTAGAGAAAATCGCTTATGGGAGGCAACCCATTTTATTTTTCCCTACTGTTTTCATTTTGTTTTGGTTGTGTTTTGGGTGATTTTACCTCTATAACAACTCCCTTGTATCTTTTTGTTTTGGTTTTTGGTGCCAAGAATAGCCTCTAAAGAGAGGAAGGCTAATTTGTGAGTTTGCTGTCCAGAAATAGATTTCTGTTCTTCACTGTTCAAAAATCCAAAAAATCATAGAACGTCATCTGTGGCTGCTAATTTGTGACAGCAAGAATCTGGGTTTTGTCTACCTTTCTCTAGTTTTGAGTTTTCTGATTTGAGATCCAGAAGTACCCCGAAAAAAATTCATCTTTACCATCTGTTCTATTTTTGACAGATTATGTCTTAGTTTTGCATTGCTTCTTTTACGGGCAAAGTGAAGTTCTTTTGAGGTCAAGAGCTTTACTTAGATCTTGGTGACAGTAGCTAATGTTTAAAAATAAGTTCATGATATGTGCTTTGGAACTTAAGGAAGATATTGTTTTTGTGGACTAACCCCTCTAATGAAGTTTGCTATAAGTTTTGCATGAAGGAAGTTTTCAAGTATCCAAGAGCGTGGTGATGAAGGAAGATCAAGAAGGGATAAAACCTTAAGCTTGGGGAGGCTCCCCATGGACCCTCCTCTGAAATATTCAAGAAGTCACAAGCGTCTAAGCTTGGGGATGCCCAAGGCATCCCCTTCTTCATCAACAATCATCGGTTTTACTCATGGTACTATATTTTTATTCCTTTACACATTATGTGTTGTTCTTGGAGCGTCAGTTTGTTCTACTTTCAGTTGGTTGTGTTTTGTTCTCTAGTGTTTTCAATAAATTGGATCCTTGCATGCTTGTTTGGGAGAGAGACACGCTCCTCTTTTTCATAAAACACTCATGTTCTTCACTTATATGTGTTGAGTGTTTAGCTTTTATTATTTTTGCTTCTAGCTCTTGTTTTTCACGCATCTCTTTTTCAGAGCTGTTAGCTTTTGTAGTTAGGAAGTATTTTCTTGTGCTTTTACCTTTTAGTTGCTTCAAATAGGTTGATTGGTGTTTGGTTGAATGGAAATTATCATGTAGGAAGTGTGAAAGGTGCTTGCATAATCTTGTAGATCATTATCTTGAATTATTTGATACTTGTCAATTGTTTAGAGATATGAAGTAGATTAAATGCTTAAACTTGTGGATCATCTAGTAAGAATGGATTAGTAAAGAACTGCCGTAAAGCTTAAAATTATGGTGCTTGTCCTGCTTGGTAGCTCTCAAAGTCTAGATATTCTTTTTGCAAAGAGTTGGTTTGGCTAACAAGGTAGACACGGTGTGAAGTGTAATGGTTATGCATAATGTATATCTGTAGTCATTCATTAAACCAAGTTGGTGTTATGTGCTTGCTTGATACCTTCCTAAGCCTAAAAATTCCGTACTGAGAGGGAATACTTCTCGTGCATCCAAATCCCTGAGCCAAATATCTTTGCCATTTGTATCCACCATACCTACCTACACGTGGTATTTCCTTGCCACTCCAAGTAAATTTGTCATGTGCTACCTTTAAAACTTTCAAAATTTTCCTTTTTGTGTCTCTGTTTTTATGCTCATGAGGAAGCAGTAGTGAAGCTTGATATAGCCTGTGACAAGCAAGGTCATTTCCCCCTTTCACCTGGTGAGGATGGATTACATGCTCACTTGAATTTGCCGTGAGCTGGCTCAATCAAAATATAAATATAACCCACCATTCTCCTCCGCACAGTGCAAACCTGAGAAATCAGTCAAACATTGGTTAGTGGTGAAACAAAGGAGAATGAGGAGTGACCTCATTCCTTTAATTACCAGCCGCTCTCAAAAGTCTAAAAGCCTTGCTTGGTACAGGGGACTAGCTAGTTTCTTTACTGTGGAGTTCTCGACGAAAGCATGCATATCTCAAAACTGTTTTACTTCTGTTCAAAAAAAATTAAAAAGCTCTAGCACATGACTAATCCCTGCTTCCCTCTACGAAGAGCCTTTCTTTTAATTTTATGTTGAGTCAGTTTTCCTTCCCCTTCTTTACCTCTCAAGCTGTCGGCACAGTGGAAACCAGGGTACCACGGGCCGGCCTGCCAGGGCCCACAAGATTCTTTGGATGATTTTCGCTAAGGACCAGGCTCTCCAAGCCTGGCGAGCCTCGCGAGGGTATTTCCCTCGCGAGGGGTCTTTTCTCCTCGCCGAGGATTCTCTCTCTTGGCGAGGGATCGCAACTCGACAAGGTGTCCCCGACGCCACCCGCAATTCTGCTAAGGACCAAGCCGAAGGGCTCGGCGAGGCTTTTTGCCTCGCCGAGGCTCCTTCCTCACGAAGCCATCCCTGCCTCCGCGGCAGAGCGCACATGGGCTCTGCGCCATGTGCAGAGTGACGCGCGCGCTTGCGCGCGATGACGACGACGCCGCAGTTGCTGTTTCCATGTATAAAGGAGTCAACAAAGCAGCACCAAGCAAAGCGGACAACGAGTATTGCCACTTTGGTGATAAGGGAACCATCTGCAGCTACGCTCCAAGGGCGACGTCACTGTGGGACCCGTTCCGCCTTCGCAGCGCCAGCCCGCCGCCCGTTGGACAGTGGCCTTTTCCAGCTTTGGTGACGCCGTCCCTGCCATGGACCGCGTCCATGGCCCTCATCTTTCTGGTGGCCTTCACCTTTATGGTGCACCGCACCTCCTCCTTCGTCGCAATGTGGTAACCCTTCCCGCCCAAATGTTTGGGCGGAAGAGGTTCGAGACGCATATAAAAGGAGGGGAGGCACGCCCAAGCAAAGGGTTCGGAATCTGGGAGCTTAGACCAAACCCTAGATCTGAAGACTAGCAAGTAGCCATTGTTAGCCACCTCGAGCTCGACAAGCTCTCCTTGTACTGTAAACCTCTCCAAGCAGTGCAATACACCAAAGCAGGACGTAGGGGTTTTACCTCCACAAGAGGGCCCTGAACCTGGGTAAGACCGAGTGTTCCATCTCTGCAGTGCTGTCCCGCAGCGAGTCCGACGAGCACCGTCGCCGGAGCACGTTGAGGGTTGTTTGATTCCGTGTTCAGCCCCTTACTCGATCCTTCTCGAGACACACCCAGTTCCTGGGACAGTTCTCCGACATTTGGCGCGCCAGGTAGGGGGCTGAGGCGCATCTTCAACCTCGACGCAGCCATGGCCGGCCCTTCTCGCGCCGAACGACTCGCTCGCCGGACGGCCAGCGCCGCCACCGCTCCTCCTGCTGGCAACCCGCACGGCCGCCCGCGCGGGAGCGCCGCGCCAACCTCGAGCCCCGCGTCGAGCACCCGGAGGACGACGACATCGACCACGCTGAGGACGACCTCGGCGAAGAGGAGGCCTCCTCCCTGCACCCGTCGCGGGACCGTGCTGCTTCCTCGCTGGGTCGCCCTGCGCCCAGCCCGGCGACTGCGCTTCTCATGGCGCAGGAGCTGCTGCAGTACCGTCCCACGCCGGAGGCTCAGGAGGCCTGGCTCAACCGCGTCTCCGAACTCATCGGCGCCGCTCGCGCCGCCGCACCTGCACCGTCTCGTTCCCTGGTTCCTTCCGCGCTCGTGGGGGACGTGGCGCACGGCGCGCCTCCCGCACCTCCTCGTCACCCTGCACCCGCTCCAGCTCCACCGGTTCCACCGCAACCTGCTCCAGCGGGGGCTCCTCCTCGCGACGGCCGCGCTGCATCGCACGCGTCGTCGCCGCACGACTGCCAAATCGTGCAGCAAGCCCCTGAGGACGCACGCGTGAGCATCGAGCGCGGGCAGGAACGCCGCAACCGCGCCGTCCAGGACGTCGCCACCGCCGGGCGCCACCTCCGCGCCACCCTCGCCAGCGGCACGGTCACCTACGGCACGACGGCCGCGTTCACTCGCAGCCTCCGTCGCGTCGTCTGGCCGGTCAAGTTCAGGCCGGACCTCCCTCCGCGCTACGACGGCAAGAACAACCCCCTGGAGTTCCTGCAGCTCTACACTCTGGCCATCCAGGCCGCCGGGGGCGACGACAGGGTCATGGCGAACTGGTTCCCCATGGCCCTCAAGGACTCTGCGTCCTCATGGCTCACCAACCTCCCCGCCGAGTCCATCAACACCTGGGAGGAGCTCTCTCGGTGCTTCGTCGCCAACTTCAAGGGCACGTACGAGCACGGCCTCACCTACAACGACCTCCGCGCCATGCGTCAGAAGCCCGGCGAGACCCTCCGCAAGTACATCCAGCGCTTCAGCCAAGTGCGCAACAAGATCCCCAACGCCACCGACGCGCAGGTCATTTCGGCCTTCCAGGCTGGGGTCACAGACGTGCGGATGCTCGAGAAGCTTGGCATCCACGACAACATCACCACCATCGTCAAGCTCTTCGACTTGGCGGACAAGTGCGCCAAGGCTGAAGAGGGCCGCTTGTTCGTCAAGAACGAGCCAGGGGACCCCGCCGAGGGGTCCAAGAAGAAGAAATCCTCCGAGAAGCGCAAGACTACTGCAGGTCCTCGCGGCAGAGCCCGACGCCAAGCAGCCTCGCCAAGCTGCCGCTCCAGCCGCGGGACCTAAGAAGAAAGATGATCGTCCCTTCTGCATCTACCACAACAGGCATTCTCATGCCACCGAGGACTGCTACGACCTCAAGAGGCTTCGCGAGGCTCGCGAGGCAAACGGAGGCCGCGGCGGCGGCCGCGGGGGGCGACGCTGGAACAACAACTACAATGACAACTACCAGCAGAACCCCCAGGCCAACGCCGTCCAGCCCGCGAACGACAACCTGCCTGCCGAGACTGACGAGGGCTACCAGGTGCCTCGCGGGGCCGCTTGCATCCTCGGCGGGGCTCAGGCCCCTCGCTCCAACCGCCACTTCAAGCAACTCGCTTGCGAGGTCGCGGCAGCCCTTCCTGGAGTCGAGGCCTCCAGACCCCTCAAGTGGTCCCAGTGCCCCATCACTTTCGACTCCAGCGACCACCCCAAGTCCACCTCGACTGTTGGCACCATCCCGCTGGTCTGCACCCCGACCATCAACAACATCGCCGTCTCTAAGACGCTCATTGATGGGGGTGCCGGCCTCAATCTCATCTCCGTCGAGACATTCGAGAAGCTGCAGGTGCCCTACGAGCGGCTCATGCCCACCAGGCCCTTCTCGGGAGTGACAGAGGGTCTTACCACCCCTTTGGGGCAGGTGAGGCTCGCCGTCACTTTCGGCACCCAGGCCAACTACCGCACCGAGCTGATCGACTTCGACGTCGCGCACATCAGCCTACCCTACAACGCCATACTCGGCTACCCCGCCCTCACCAAGTTCATGGCGGTGACCCACCATGCCTACAACCTCGTCAAGCTCCCTGGCTCGGGTGGCACCATTGTCATCCGCGGCGTGGTCTCAGACGCCCTGTACGCTGCGCAAGCGGCCTACAAGGCTACCGCGGTGGCGTCACCCGCTGACGAGGACGAGGAACCCCTCCCGAGGCCCCCCGCGAAGAAGAAGCAGCTGTTCTCTCAGGAGAAGGCCGCGACAAAGCAAGTGCTCTTGAGGCAAGCGGCTCGGGGGCTAGCGTCACCATCGGCGCCAACCTGCCTCCCAAATAGGAAAGCGCGCTCGTCGCCTTCCTCAGGGCAAACTCTGACATGTTCGCCTGGACACCGTCAGATATGTCCGGAGTACCGAGGGAGGTGATCGAGCACCACTTAGCCGTGTGTCCAAACGCACGCCCCGTGAAGCAAAAGGCGCGGCGCCAGGCGCCAGAGAAACAAGACTTCATCGTCAAGGAAGTGGAGAAACTGAAGAAGGCCAGCATCATCAAGGAAGTGGTCCATCCACTTGGCTCGCCACGGTGTGGTCTCCCAAGCACCGGAGGCAGCCGCCTCTGCATCGACTTCACCGACCTCAACAAGGCCTGCCCCAAGGACCCCTACCCCCTCCCGAGGATCGACCAGATCGTGGACTCCACCGCCGGCTGCGCACTCCTCTGTTTTCTGGATGCCTTCTCTGGTTACCACCAGATCAAGATGGCGAAGGAAGACGAAGAGAAGACAGCATTTCTCACCCCTTGTGGTGTGTTCTGCTACGTCTGCATGCCCTTCGGCCTGAAGAACGCCGGCGCCACTTTCCAGCGCCTCATGAGGATCGCCCTGGGGGCTCAAATGGGGAGGAATGCAGAGGCCTACGTCGACGACATTGTGGTCAAGACTCGCGAGAAGGACACGCTCATCCAGGACCTCGAGGAGACCTTTGCCAACCTGCGCAAGGTCAACATCAAGCTGAACCCCGCCAAGTGCGTCTTCGGGGTCCCTTCAGGCAAGCTCCTCGGATTCCTGGTATCTCACCGCGGCATCGAGGCCAACCCCGACAAGATCAAGGCCATAGAGCAGATGCAGCCTCCTCGTCGCCTCAAGGACATGCAGCGCTTAGCGGGATGTATGGCCAGCCTTGGCCGTTTCATCTCCAAGTTCGGCGAGAGGGCGCTGCCATTTTTCAAGATCATGAAGAGGTCCGGTCCCTTCAAGTGGACCCCTGAAGCAGCAAAGGCCTTCGAGGACCTGAAGAAATACCTGGCGAGCCCACCCATCATGGTTGCCCCACGCCCTCGCGAGCCTCTGAAGCTGTATCTTGCAGCCACTCCTCAGACGGCGAGCGCGGTCTTGGTGGCGGAAAGGGAAGAGCCAGTCCTCGCCAAGCAGACCTCTGCCTCGCCAAGCCCAGAACCCCCCGACAAGGAGGCACCCTCGTCGAGCATCCAGCCTCCTGTCGAGCCTCCCCAAGTGGGGCCTCAAGAAACCCTCGTCGAGGACTCCACCAAGCCTGGAGAGGAGTCAGCCGCTGCCACGCCAACGACTACCCTCGTCGAGCATCCCGTGTACTTCGTCAGCACAGTACTGCGGGACGCTCGCGAGCGCTACCCCATGCAGCAAAAGCTCCTCTTCTCGCTCCTCATCGCCTCCAGGAAACTGCGCCACTACTTCCAGGGCCACCCCATCAAGGTGGTCACCTCATATCCCCTGGAGCAGGTCCTGCGCAACCCAAACGCGACAGATCGCGTCGCAAGCTGGGGCATAGAGCTACAACCCTTCGAGCTGGAGTTTGACACCACCAGGGTCATCAAGGGCAGGGCGCTGGCTGATTTCATGGCCGAATGGACGGACACGCGTGAAGAAGAGCCTCAAGAGGAGGAGGTTACAGCCTCAGGAGGGACGACACCAAGCCACTGGACCATGCACTTCGACGGCGCCTTCGCGGCCAGGAGTGCAGGAGCTGGTGCCGTCCTCACCTCACCGACAGGCGACAAGCTCTACTACGCCGTCCAACTGTGCTTCAAGGACAATGACAAGGTCTCCAACAACATTGCTGAATATGAAGGCCTCCTCGCCGGGCTCAGAGCCGCCATCGCCCTCGGCATCAAGTACATCCTCATCAAGGGCGACTCCCAGCTCCTCGTCAACTTCTCCAACAAAAGCTACACGCCAAAGGACACCTACATGGTGGCCTACCTTGAAGAGGTACGCAAGCTGGAGAAGCACTTCAGGGGCATGGAGCTCAAGCACATCCCGCGGGCAGAAAACCAAGAGGCAAATGAAATTGCTCGGCGAGCAGCAAGAAGAGAAGCCCAGAAGCCTAGGAGTGTTCGAGGAGAGGCTCACCAAGGCCTCGGTCAAGCAACCTGTGGTCAACATCAGCATCGACGAGGAGCTCCCACCTGCCCCACCGAGCGGAGCACCAAACTGTGGGTTGCCCTCGGGCGATCGCTTGCTGCTAACCCTGGTACGACAAGACACTGGTTGGATCGACGAGATCAAGAACTACCTGCAGAACCGAGCCCTCCCCGAAGACGACGCAGAGGCCGAGAGAATTGCTCGCCAGGCCAAGTCCTACTGCCTCCACGACGGAGACCTGTACCGCAAGCGACCCAATGGGGTTGCGCTGCGGTGCGTCCCTGCCGAGGAAGGCCGCCAGCTCATCAACGACATCCACAGCGGCGAGTGCGTCCACCACTCTTCCTCGCGCACCATTGCAGGCAAGGTCTTCCGGAGTGGCTTCTACTGGCCCTCAGTGCTTCAAGATGCCGCCGAAATCGTCCAGTCCTGCGACGCATGCCAATTCCACGCCAAGCAAATCCACCAGCCCGCGCAAGGACTCCAGACGATCCCGCTCTCCTGGCCGTTCGCGGTCTGGGGGCTGGACCTGCTGGGACCCTTCCCGCGAGCGCTCGGGGGCTACCGCTACCTCTACGTCGCCATCGACAAATTCACCAAGTGGCCTGAGGTGGAACCCGTGCGCACCATTCCGGCGAAATCGGCAGTAAAATTCATAAGGAGCCTGGTCTGCCGCTTCGGCGTGCCCAACCGCATCATCACCGACAACGGCTCACAATTCATCAGTGGCGCCTTCAAGTCCTACTGCGGTAGCATCGGTGCCCAAATCTGCTACGCCTCGGTGGCGCACCCACGAAGCAACGGGCAGGCCGAGCGAGCCAACGCCGAGGTGCTCAAGGGCCTCAAGACGAGAAGCTTCAACCGCCTCAAGGCCAGCGGCAAGCACTGGATCGATGAGCTCCCCTCGGTGCTCTGGTCCATCCGCACCACGCCAACGAAGCCAACTGGTGAGACGCCGTTCTCCCTCGTCTATGGCGCTGAAGCCGTCCTCCCCAGCGAGATCACTCATGGCTCTCCGCGAGTCCTGGCCTTCAAGGAGGCTGAGGTGGACGAACTCCGCAACGACGACCTGCTGCTGCTTGAAGGGCTCCGCCGCAATGCGGCCCTGAGAGCGGCAAGGTACCAGCAAGACCTCCGTCGCTACCACAGCCGCCACATCCGCCCGCGCACCCTCGAAGCAGGAGACCTTGTCCTGAGGAGAATCCTCTCCAGGGCAGGCCTCCACAAGCTCTCACCAATGTGGGAAGGCCCCTACAGAGTCGTGCACATCGCCAGGCCTGGCTCCGCGCGGCTCGAGACGGAGGACGGCATTCCTGTCGCCAACCCCTGGAACATCCAGCACTTGCACAAGTTCTACCCCTGATCGCCCTCGGCGAGCAACTTTTTGCGTCAAGGGAGAGCCACGCGCCATCATCCTCCACGAGGAAAAACTTCGGGCTCCCCTCTCTACTATGCGTTGCCGCGGGCCGTTCGAGAAGACTCCCAAGCCATCACGCCTCGGCAAGGTAACCTCTTCAGGCACCATGCCTTGGCGTGGTGGATCCCCATGCCCAGCCATGGTGGACCGCAGGCTCTACAAGCCACCCCCGCATAGGGGCCCCCTCTGAGCTCTCTCTACATGCGTCGCCACGAGCACGCCCCCTCGAGAGTTTCAGCCACAGCATGTGGAACCCCATGCCTGACATGGTGGATTTTTTGTGTTTCTGGCCACGCCAGTGTAATGAACATCTATTTCAGGTCATTTTGAACCTTTGCGCATCGCGCCAGCATATTTTGTGGCTTCGGTAAGCTGTTATGTTATTGCTGTTTATTCTCGCTCGTATGATCCATCCTGTGTATCTCGCGAGCGGGGGCTAGCATGGTGCCATGCCACGGGAGCATCCCGGCAGCGCCTCAAACCCAAGGGATCCGAGCTCTGAACTCACGGACCAGCCTTCATGCATGTCAACTCCCAAGGAGCTCTGAACTCATAAGCCGGCTCCCGTGCACGTCAACTCACCAAGGACCTTGGTGCCTGTTCTCCTCGCGAGACACCCATGAAGGAACCTACGAGCACGCATAAGTTATCTAGCTATGTATCGCTTGTGGGTACGCCTATCTGTCAAAACGCAGGAAAACAGGTCCAAAGTGAGCGCCAGGAACCAACACCCTCTCCAAGGCAAAAACATCTCGCCAGGGAACCAACACCCTCTCCAAGGCAAAAACATCTCGCCAGGGAGCCAACACCCTCTCCAAGGCAGAATGCCTCGCTAAGCTAAGTACAAACACTTGGTTGAATTTCCTCTTGCTGGTTTTTGCCCCTCGAGTCTCTTTTCTCTCTCCTACGCCTCATGGGCTGCTTGCACGTCAAAGGGGAGCTCCAAGCATCGCGCTTCGAGGAGCTCTTACTTCTTGAGGCCTCACACACCCCCCGGCCTTGTGGAGCCCTGACTCTCACATACCGACGCGGCGGTGGTGTAGTGCTAAGAGAGGGTCCTAAGACGCAGAGCGAAAAAGACATGAAAAGGAAAGACAAAGGCCTCCCGAGGGACATTCACAAGAACACTCCAATATAACTTGACAAGTTCCTACAAGGGTTACAACCAAAATGAATGCTAGGCTAGTCTGTGCCTCTGCACGCCCAGATGCAGGAGTTCAGGCCGTCGCGCCCCCCGAGGTGCCTGCCTTGTCCACGGCGGTCTCCGCCTCCTCTTCCAGAGCATCCTCCTCGTCGTCGCCTTCGATCACGACTTGGTCGAATTTCTTGGCGAACGCGATGGCGGCCTGCGTGGCGGTCTCCCGCGCCTTGTTGCTGATGGCGCGCGGCGGTGCCATCACGTCCTTAAGGTCAAGTGAGGGCTGGAGCCTCACGAGGTTGCTGAAGATGTTGGTGACGGCGACGACAAGGAGCTCGCGGCTCTCCTCCACGACGCGTTCGTCAAAACCCTTCGTGACCCCTTCAAGCCTCCCGAGGAATTGCTCGAAGAAGTACGAATACGTGGTTTCATCATCGGTCGCTGCGGAGAAGGAGGGGACGTCGACCTCAGATCGTCCCCGACCGCGTGCACATGGCTCACCAAGCTTTGAAGAATACTCTGGCGCTGGCGCGTCATGGACCGGCCTACCTGGCGCTGGTCCCGTGCTTGCTCCGCCAGAGCTGCGGCCGGCCCCACCTGCTGCCGGAGCTCCTCCAGGTCTCTCTCCAGGGCGATGGCGTTCCCCTCCGCGCGAGCCTGGGCCTCCCGGGAGACCTCGAGGCAAGAGGTCAACCGCTTCTCCAGCTGCTCGAGCTCCTTGATGCGATTTTTGAACTCCTTGCGCTTGGACTTGAAGCAGTCCTCCTGCTTCGTGGCCTTCTCGTCATATTCTTTGGCGAGACTCTCGCAGATGAGCTTGACCTTGAGGTCGGCCTCTTCTTGGAGCCTCTTCCGCTCCGCCGCGAGGTTGGCTTCATCCTTGGCCACCCGGCCCTCGTGCTCTTGCAGCTGCCCCTCGCGGGTGGCCTGGTCCTTCTCGAGCAGCTGGACCTGCTCCTCGCGCCTATGCAGCTCCTTCTCGCGGAGGGAGAGCTCCTCCTTGTGCCGCACCAGCTCCGCCTCGCGGGGCGCCAGCTGCCCCTCGCGGGCATCTAGCAGCTCGCGAAGCTCCTTCAGGCTGGCCCTGGCAACCTCGGAGTTAGCAGCAAACTTCTGCTCCGTGGCCGCTAGCTCGTCATGTTTGGAGGCGGTCTCCACCTCGAGCGCTTCCCTGGCGGCGTCGAGCTCGTCAATCACCTCCTGCGCCTCCCGCTTGACGCTGTCGCGGGTCTCTTTGGCGAAGCGGAGGGCCTCCTGGCGCTCCGCCTGGGCCGCCGCGTCCTGCCGGCGGCACATCTCCACCCTCTCGTGAAGAAGGGTCCAGGCCTCGCCGAGCCTCGCCCTTTCCTCCGCCAGGGCGTTTTCTTCCTCGGCGAGCTACTTCTCCAGCCCGTCGAGCGCCCGCCGCGCATGGTTGAGGATGATCCGGCGATGAATTGCTTGGCGCCGCGGCTCCTGCAGCGCCAAGGCTCCCGCACTACTGCTGGGTGCGGAGTCCTCGATCCTCGTCGAGGCACCCGGGGCCTCCTGCCTCGGGCCCATGACCGCCTCTGGTGCGGTCCGAGGGCTTGTGGGGGCGCCCCCGTCGGCGCTCGCTTCGGTTGCCCTCCGGGGGCTTGTGGGGGCGCCTACCTCGGCGCTCGCTTCGGTTGCCCTCTGGGGGCTGGGCGCTCTCTCGCGCTCAGCTCCAGCGCCGGTGGACTCCGGAGGTGCCTCCGCCTCCTGCTCTTCAGGGGCGCCTCCGGCCCCCTCTGTGACGGCCGCGTCCGCCGCGGCCTCGGGCACATCGGCCCCTTGTGGGGGAACCTCCCCCTCCGTTGGGGGCGGCTCCATGACGATCTCCTCGTCCATCCTCTCCTCCTCCGTCTCGGTCTGGACGGGAGGAGTGGCCGTCCTTGTTGGTGACGACGGTGCCACCTCTTCTACCACCTCCTCTGTGCGGTGCTCGACCGCGGGAGGAGTCGCCGCTCGAGCCGAGGACGGCGTCACCTCTTCGGTCACCTCCTCCTCGCGGTGCTCCACCACGGGGGGAGTGGCCGCCCGAACCGGCGACGGCGTGGCCTCCTCGACCGCCGCCACCTCCGCGCGGTGCTCGACCGCGGGAGGGATAGCTGCCTGTTGCGGCTCGCCAGTCGAGGGCGTCCCCGTGACGACGCTGGCGGTCTCTCCAGCCTTGCAGAGCCGCCGCCTCTTTGGCTCCGCAGGTCGCCTGAAAGGAAGACAAGTTGAAGATCCTTCAAGGGGATTTTCTCAGAAACAGAATGCTAAAGGAAAAAGGAAAGAATCAAAGGCTTACTCATCGGCCATCACCCACACCCTCTTCTTCGCCTTGGGCGGCTGGGTGTTGCTTGCTCCGGCCTCCTCCCGAGTCGCTCCTGTCTCCGCGCGAGGAGGGTCCCTCGCGGTTGCGGCCCTCCTGTCGTGGACGGCCTTGGAGCGGGGTTCGCAGCGCCCTCCCCCGCCGCCGCTCGTCTCCTCCTCCTCTTCGACGCACTGGGAGCGGGCGACGCGGAAGGCATCCTCCTCGTCGCTGGAGGAGAGCACCTGGAGGTCCACTTCAGCAGGAACGCTCCTTGAGGAGCCGGCGTCCTCACCGACGGGGTCGGTTCCCCTCGAGGCCTCGTCCTCGCTGAGGGGGTCCTCGTCTCTCGAGGCCTCTTCCTCAGGAGACTCCTCGGCCTCCTCAGGCTCAGGAGGCTTGTCCATGTACTCCGGCTCCGCCGCCCACGGGTTAGGGCGAGGCCCGCGGTGCCCCGCGGGCACCATTCCCCATTCGTCGAACGTGGGCATGCACACGCGCTACTCCATGATGCTCTCCTCGGCGAAGCAGATGAGTGGCTTGGCCTCCTCCTTGGTGGGGGACGGGACCTCTGACGTCGCGAAGAGGACGCCCATGATCTGGCGTAGTACCTCAGGCGCGAAGCCATCCTTGCTCAGGAGCATTGCGTCCTCCTTGCCGTTGTACCGCCACACCGGCTCGGCGTGCAGCTGCAGGGGAGCGATCCGGCGCCTCGTGAAGTCTTTTGCTACCATCTGGCCGGTGACCCCTGCCTCGTGGAGGCTCTGGATGAACACGTACACCGCGTCGAGCCTCGGGCCCCTGAAGTCCGCGCTCGCCCAGCGCGCCCACTTCCTCGGGGGCGCCTCGGGCACCTCCAGGAGAGGGTGAGTGGCCTTGGCGTCGACGAAGAGCCACTTCTCGCGGAACTTCTCCACCTTCTTCGTCACCTTGGTGATGGCGTTCTCACCGCACCAGGCGATGGGAATGTAGTTCTCGCTCCTGGCGTCGGCGATGCGGAAGGAGACGCATCCGAGCCGCTCATTCTGGGCGGTGCTCCGAAGAGAGTAGAAGCTGCGGAAGAGCGCCACCGAGGGGCGGATGCCGATGTAGGCCTCGCAGAGGTGGGCGAAGATTGCGAGGATGAGGATGGAGTTGGGATGAAGATGAAGCAACTGGATCTGGTACACCTCCAAGATCGCCAGGAGGAAGTCGGAGAACAGCGGAACCAGGCCGGCGTAGAGACCATGGAGGAAGATGGGGTAGAACGCCTCGGTGAGCCTGCTGCCGGCCGGCCTCATCTCGGTGGCACCATGCTCGTTGGTGCTCGCCGCCGCCAGATGGCGCACCTTGGCTACCCCCGCCGCGGTGACGCGGGTCCGCGGTAGTGCTCCCTCGAAAGCAGCAGCACGCGCCATCGCCGCCGACGTGCCGGCCCGCATTGCGGCTTTGCCCTTCGGGTCGGTGTTGGCTTTCTTGGGCGCCATCGGTCGCCGGAGAAGAAGACGAAGACTCTGGAGTTGGAGCGCTCTGAGGAGATTGGAGGCGAAGGGAGAAGTGTGCGGAGGAGTTATGGGAGAAGTGAAGGGCGCCGACCGCGCGCCCAGGCTTTATTGACCACCTCCCGAGTCCTGGCGGGCCCCTCCATGTCACCCGTTAGAGCCGAGGAGGTCGTGGCCGCGGGTGCAACCGCTGCGCTCCATGTGTCGCGGCCCTGTCAGGCATCTTTGGCCCCTCGACGCTTCGCCTTCGTCCATGGGCCTCGGCGTGTCCGTCGCGGGCCCGGGGGCTACTGTCGGCATAGTGGAAACCAGGGTACCACGGGCCGGCCTGCTAGGGCCCACAAGATTCTTTGGATGATTTTCGCTAAGGACCAGGCTCTCCAAGCCTGGCGAGCCTCGCGAGGGTATTCCCCTTGCGAGGGGTCTTTTCTCCTCGCCGAGGATTCTTTCTCTTGGCGAGGGATCGCAACTCAACAAGGTGTCTCCGACGCCACCCGTAGTTCTGCTAAGGACCAAGCCGAAGGGCTCGGCGAGGTTTTTTGCCTCGCCGAGGCTCCTTCCTCACGAAGCCGTCCCTGCCTCCGCGGCAGAGCACACATGGGCTCTGCGCCATGTGTAGAGTGACGCGCGCGCTTGCGCGCGATGACGACGAAGCTGCAGTTGCCGTTTCCATGTAAAGGAGTCAACATAGCTGATAAGGTAAAGGGGGTCCGATCTTTCGATGAGATGGATTTCTCTCGATTTGGGTGGAGGTCGACGTTGACGATCCGACTACAAACGTGCGTGACGTTGTGCCTTAGCAATCGCTACACCAACTTTCGAGGCTATTGATCTCGCCGGGGCTAGATCAACCTGATCCGAAGATCAATTCCTGCAAGCAATCGAAGAACTAGCAAGAATTATAGATGCAATCAAGATATTGCGGATTAAAGATGAAAGCTTTATAGATGGGATTCTGCAAGTGTGTAGTACAAAAGGTCTGAACTGACACTGTTGTCTATGGCGAAGAATAGCAATGGCTAAGTCTTAAACTAAACAAAATCCGAGTCCTAATGGCGGCTAAGGAGAGGTATATATGGAAGAGGAGAAGGGATTTTCGTCCAACCCATGGGGGGTGGCCGAAAATAACCCTAGATGGGCCCTCCTTCACATATACGGACTCCTAAAAAACCCTACAATATTTATGCCGAAATTACATGGGCCTGGCCCATAAAATAAGGTGTCGCAGCACCAACTATGACTATGGACGCAAATATGATGTATGATCTTGAATAATTCGTCCATGTCCTCCTTGCATCATCATGGTGGCTTCAAAGTTCAGAAGTAGCCTCATATTTATTCCTCACATGCTTGCAGCCACCTCCATGCATAGCCATGCTCCAATGCTTGTCCTTCTCATCCATGCTAGATCCAATATTCCTGAGTAACAAATACATATCTGATTTAGGCAGCATCATATTCTCATGTATGTGAGGAATAGTTCCTAGAAACGAAAGTACCTGATAATTAAGTTGTTTGGCACGAGCTCGAGTCATAGGTCCTTGTATGTGTGTGGCTGTAGGTGCAGTGGTTGTATCAACATGTGGGATGTCCTCATCATCCTCCCCTTCTTGAATTGAAGTCGTCCTCGATGCAATGTCATCATCCTCTCCTAAGTATGGCTTCAAATCTGCAATGTTAAATGACGGACTTACCGTACCAAATTCTGCAGGAAGCTCAAGTTTATATGCATTATCATTAATTCGTTCTAATACCTTAAAAGGACCAGCAGCCCGTGGCATCAATTTTGACTTGCGCAAATCAGGAAAACGATCTTTGCGCAAATGTAACCAAACAAGATCTCCAACATAAAAAACAACATGTTTTTTTCCCTTATCACCGGCAACTTTAAATTTAGCATTCATGTGTTCTATATTGGCTTTCGTAGTAGCATGCAACTTCACAATTAATTCAGCACGTTGTGAAGCATCTAAATTATCTTGCACCGAAGATGGTAAAGGCAATAAATCAATGGGCGCACGAGGAACAAAGCCATAAACAATCTCAAAAGGGCACATCTTTGTGGTAGAGTGCAGCGAACGATTATAAGCAAATTCAATATGAGGTAAACATTCTTCCCATAATTTTAAGTTCTTCTTTAAAACAGCCCGCAACATAGTCGACAATGTTCTATTCACAACTTCAGTTTGTCCATCAGTTTGGGGGTGACATGTAGTACTAAACAGCAACTTAGTCCCCAACTTTGCCCACAAGCATCTCCAAAAATGGCTAAGAAACTTTGTGTCACGATCTGAAACTATAGTATTTGGCACACCATGCAAACGAACAATTTCACGAAAGAACAAATCAGCAACATGCATAGCATCATCAGTTTTGTGACATGGAATAAAATGTGCCATTTTCGAAAATCTATCCACAACAACAAAAATACTATCCCTCCCCTTCTGTGTGCGAGGCAAACCCAAAACAAAGTCCATAGAAATATCCTCCCAAGGCACACTAGGAACAGGAAGAGGCATATATAAACCATGTGGATTAAGACGTGACTTAGCTTTTTGACAAGTAGTGCAACGGCCAACAAATCTCTCAACGTCCCTACGCATGCGTGGCCAAAAGAAGTGTGCAGCAAGCACGTCCTCCGTCTTCTTTACTCCAAAGTGACCCATCAAACCTCCGCCATGCGCCTCCTGCAACAACAAAAGACGAACGGAGCTATCCGGAATACATAGTTTGTTAGCACGGAACACAAATCCATCATTGAGGACAAATTTGTTCCAACTTTTGCCGTCTTTACAATTTTGCAACACATCTTTAAATGCAGCATCATGCACATATTGTTGCTTAATTGTTTCCAATCCAAAATTTTTGAAATCAAGCTGAGAGAGCATGGTATAACGGTGTGACAAAGCATCAGCAATAACATTATCTTTACCCTTTTTGTGTTTGATAACATAAGGAAAAGATTCAATAAATTCAACCCACTTTGCATGACGCTTATTCAACTTAGCTTGACTACGTATGTGCTTCAAAGATTCATGATCAGAATGTATAACAAATTCTTTGGGCCATAAATAATGTTGCCAAGTTTCTAATGTCCGAACCAGCGCATATAATTCTTTATCATAAGTAGAATAATTCAGACTTGGCCCACTTAGTTTTTCACTAAAATATGCAACAGGTTTACCCTCTTATAATAACACACCTCCCAAACCAATACCACTAGCATCACATTCAAGTTCAAAAGTCTTATTGAAATTAGGAAGTTGCAATAAAGGAGCATTAGTTAACCTGTCTTTTAGTAACATGAAAGCCTCTTGCTGTGCATCTCCCCAAACAAATGGAACATCTTTCTTTGTAAGCTCATTCAGTGGCGCTGCAATGGATCCAAAATCTTTCACAAAGCGCCTATAAAATCCTGCGAGTCCAAGAAAACTTCGCACTTGTGTGACCGTTTTAGGTTGTGGCCAACTCGAAATAGCCTCAATCTTGGCTGGATCAACTTCAATACCCTGTGCTGTAACAACAAAGCCAAGAAAAACAACTCGATCTGTGCAAAAGGTGCACTTCTCAATATTGCCAAACAAACGTGCATTGCGCAAAGCAGTAAAAACAGCACGCAAATGATCCAAATGTTCCTCTAAAGATGTGCTATATATGAGAATATCATCAAAGTAAACAACCACAAAACGGCCAATAAAACTACGCAAAACTTCATTCATTAATCGCATGAATGTGCTGGGAGCATTAGTTAGACCAAAAGGCATCACTAACCACTCATATAAACCGAACTTAGTTTTAAACGCTGTTTTCCATTCATCCCCTAATTTCATACGAATTTGGTGATAACCACTACGCAAATCAACTTTAGAGAACATGGTAGAGCCACTCAATTCATCAAGCATATCATCTAAACGTGGTATAGGATGACGATATCGAATAGTAATATTATTGATAGCTCTACAATCAGTACACATGCGCGATGAACCATCTTTCTTAGGAACCAAAATAATAGGTACAGCACATGGGCTAAGAGACTCACGAATATGACCTTTGTCGAGTAGTGCTTGGATTTGTCGCTGAATCTCTTTGGTCTCCTCTGGATTGGTACGATATGGCGCACGATTGGGTAGTGATGCTCCAGGAATTAAGTCAATTTGATGCTCGATTCCGCGAATAGGCGGCAATCCTGGAGGTACATCTTGTGGAAAAACGTCCACGAACTCCTGCAAAAGGTTAGCAACCGCAGGTGGCAAGGAAGGAGGCATGTCCTCAAAAGAAAATAGCACCTCTTTGCAAATGATAGCATAACATGCAGTAGTACTCACATCAATTTCAGAAATATCAGATTTGCTAGCAAGCAAGCAAGTACTTTTTAAACGAATTTCATTAGCATGTTTCGGTGCAGATTTGGGAGTACTTTTAGATGGCATCAATTCGTTAGCAACAATCTGATTTTCACTCAGCTTTGACTCCTCATTATGTGCTCTACTAGCTCTAGCAAGATCATCTTTTAAAATATTTTCAGGAGACATAGGAAGTAACACAATTGGCTTATCATTATGAACAAGAGAATATTGATTTGTGCTACCATGATGGACAGAATTCGTATCATATTGCCATGGTCTACCAAGTAAAAGCGCACATGCTTGCATAGGAACCACATCACATTCAACATAATCAGAATAGGCAGCAATAGTAAAATGCACACGAACGGTACGTGTTACCTTAACTTTGCCGCTGTTGTTAAACCATTGAATGTAATATGGTCGAGGATGAGGTCGTGTCGTGAGAGAAAGCTTCTCAACCATCTCCATACTCGCCAAATTGTTGCAGCTCCCTCCATCAATAATAATGCGAACACAACGATCTTTGACAACGCCCTTTGTATGGAACAGATTATTGCGCTGACTAGGTTCAGCTTTTGTCACTTGTGCACTCAAAACTCGGTGCGCAATTAAGCTTGGGTACTGCTCCGCGTGTTCCGCAGCCATGTATTGTGAATCTTGCGCCGTGTTTGCTTCCGCGAATTGCTCATCATGTGCGATGAGAGCCAATGTATCTTCATCATAATCACTGGCGGAATCATATCCACCATCGTCAAGGGCAATCATCACACGAGTGTTGGTGCAATCACGTGCGAAGTGACCAAGCCCACTGCATTTGCGGCACTTAATGTCGCTGGTTTTGCCTGTAGAAGCCATTGATGACGAAGAACTTGGGGCTTGTCCCGCGGGTGTACGCTTGGCTGCAGATGGTGGGAATGTAGACGATGTAGCCCGTGTGGGGGTGAGCGTGGTAGCAGGCGGAGCAGCAGTCCGTGGTGTCCATGAAGTAGAACGCCCTGCAGGAAAATTAGTTCGTGTCGCCGCTCTCCGATCCTGCACTTCACATTCAGCTTTGCAAGCAAGATGAAACAAACGAGTGATAGTTGTATATTCCTTATATTCCAGAATTGTTTGAATCTCTTTATTTAACCCACCAAAGAATCTAGCAAGTAAAGCTTCAGTATCCTCTTCTATACCACAACGAATCATGCCAGTTTGTAATTCCTGATAATATTCTTCTACAGAATTTTTACCTTGTTCTAGTCTAGTTAATTTCTTTAGCAAATCGCGTTGATAGTATGGAGGAACAAAACGAGTCCGCATAGCACGTTTCAAATCAGTCCAAGTAGTAGGTGGGTTAGCATGATGCAAACGACAATATTCAGACCACCATATGGAGGCAAAACTAGTGAACTCACAAGTCGCAGCACTAACACGTCTCTCCTCAGGATAATTTAAGCATGCAAAACGTTGTTCTAATTCTAACTCCCAAGAAAGGTACGCATCGGGATTATAACGACCATCAAAAGGCGGAACATTCAACTTCAGTTTTGCAACATGGTCATCGTCACGTACCAGCGGACGCGCATTGCGTAGAAGGACGCGTGGACGTCCAGGTGGCGGTTGGTGGACCTCACCCTCATCCTCGTTTTCGCCGTCAGAGTCGTCCTCCCCTTCATACTCCTCATATCGCGCATCAGTAGCCGTGGTACCCGCAGCGCCCGCAGCAGATGTGTGCGCATGGGGGAGAGGTACTCGCTGGGCGCGGCCGACATACGCAGGGGGTGGAATACGACGTAGCAACTCCCGAAATTTTGCGTCGAGCTTGTCGGTGAAGGACGTTTCGAGGCCCTCGATCTTCTCCATGGTTTCAGCAAAACGTTTATCCACGTCTTGCATATGGTCGCTGACGAGGTGTGTGAAGTGGCCGTGGAGCTCCGCGTTGGTCATCTTATCTGGGTCGACATCCGTGCCAGAACCTGCCATGGTTAGTACGCAAAAAGCACAGAAATATGTGTGTATAGGTGAATGGAAAGTGGTGGAATCAACGTGCAATCAATCAAGCAAACCAATATTCTTACCCGTTCTTACCCTGCAGCAGGTGGTGACTAGCAACCGAGGAGACCAAATGTCAAGAAGATTGAGAATAGTGATTACCAGGTGGTGTCAACGCACGGTGTAGGAATATGTGGAGCTGTAGGTGGCTGTAATATCTGTAGCAACAATTCAAAACAGCAATGCAATGAGTTGAATAAATGCTCAACGACGGTACTGTGCTGGTCCTAGGCTAGAATGGACTAGAGACGCGAGCCTATAGCACCAACGAGTCAAGCCGTAACAGCGAAACAACAGATAGCAGCGCGCCTGAAAAATAGCCAGATATATGGAAAAACTCACTATGATGGAAGGTGTCTCAAAACGATCAGCACAATGGAAAACCCGGGTAGGCTCGAGAATTTTTTTTGAAATTCTTACTTGCGGCTGAAACCTTCCTTAACTCGGATCACGAAACAGCACGCCCTTTCCTTGTGGGAGCAAAAACTATAGGAAAAACAATAAAACCTACTTCTACTCGGATGGAAGGTGATGGTATGATCGGATGGATTGGTTTTTGTGGTTCGGGTTTTTGTGGCGATGCGGAACAGATGGTGGGGCGGCTAGGGTTTTGGTGGTGGCGGTGCGGCGGCGGCGGCGAGACGATTATGAACAGAACTCGAAACTCTAAAGATCTAGACGCTACGACCAGCACTCGACACGACGATGCAGACACGAATTCAACAATGCAAAAACTGAAAAGAACAGATGCAAAGGCTCAAATTGTTTCTAGGAAAAGATCGAACGCTAATATTTTTGGCTTTTTCGTGGACTGTAGGAAAAATAGATGCAACCTACACTAGTAAAACTGAAAGATCTCACCGATAAACCTAAAATCTGATACCACTTGATAAGGTAAAGAGGGTCCGATCTTTCGATGAGATGGATTTCTCTCGATTTGGGTGGAGGTCGACGTTGACGATCCGACTACAAACGTGCGTGACATTGCGCCTTAGCAATCGCTACACCAACTTCCGAGGCTATTGATCTCGCCGGGGCTAGATCAACCTGATCCGAAGATCAATTCCTGCAAGCAATCGAAGAACTAGCAAGAATTATAGATGCAATCAAGATATTGTGGATTAAAGATGAAAGCTTTATAGATGAGATTCTGCAAGTGCGTAGTACAAAAGTTCTGAACCGACACTGTTGTCTATGGCGAAGAATAGCAATGGCTAAGTCTTAAACTAAACAAAATCCGAGTCCTAATGGCGGCTAAGGAGAGGTATATATGGAAGAGGAGAAGGGATTTTCGTCCAACCCATGGGGGGTGGCCGAAAATAACCCTAGATGGGCCCTCCTTCACATATACGGACTCCTAAAAAACCCTACAATATTTATTCCGAAATTACATGGGCCTGGCCCATAAAATAAGGTGTCGCAGCACCAACTATGACTATGGACGCAAATATGATGTATGATCTTGAATAATTCGTCCATGTCCTCCTTGCATCATCATGGTGGCTTCAAAGTTCAGAAGTAGCCTCATCTTTATTCCTCACATGCTTGCAGCCACCTCCATGCATAGCCATGCTCCAATGCTTGTCCTTCTCATCCATGCTAGATCCAATATTCCTGAGTAACAAATACATATCTGATTTAGGCAGCATCATATTCTCATGTATGTGAGGAATAGTTCCTAGAAACGAAAGTACCTGATAATTAAGTTGTTTGGCACGAGCTCGAGTCATAGGTCCTTGTATGTGTGTGGCTGTAGGTGCAGTGGTTGTATCAACATGTGGGATGTCCTCATCAATAGCAGCACCAAGCAAAGCGGACAACGAGTATTGCCACTTTGGTGATAAGGGAACCGTCTGCAGCTACGCTCCAAGGGCGACGTCACCGTGGGACCCGTTCCGCCTCCGCAGCGCCAGCCCGCCGCCCGTTGGACGGTGGCCTTTTCCAGCTTTGGTGACGCCATCCCTGCCCTGGACCGCGTCCATGGCCTTCACCTTTCTGGTGGACTTCACCTTTATGGTGCACCGCGCCTCCTCCTTCGTCGCCGTGTGGTAACCCTTCCCGCCCAAATGTTTGGGGGGAAGAGGTCCGAGACGCCTATAAAAGGAGAAGGGGCACGCCCAAGCAAAGGGTTCGGAATCTGGGAGCTTAGACCAAACCCTAGATCTGAAGACTAGCAAGTAGCCATTGTTAGCCACCTCGAGCTCGACAAGCTCTCCTTGTATTGTGAACTCTCCAAGCAGTGCAATACACCAAAGCAGGACGTAGGGGTTTTACCTCCACAAGAGGGCCCTGAACCTGGGTAAGACCGAGTGTTCCATCTCTGCAGTGCTGTCCCGCAGCGAGTCCGACGAGCACCGTCGCCGGAGCACGTTGAGGGTTGTTTGATTCCGTGTTCAGCCCCTTACTCGATCCTCCTCGAGACACACCCAGTTCCTGGGACAGTTCTCCGACATTATGAATTTGTTTCAGAGGAGGACGACACCGAGCAGCTAGGTGGTTTCTTCGTGGATGTCGACTAGTAGTCCGGGGTTCCCAGGTAGCAGCTTGGGACCGTGGAACAAGCTGGCTTGGGTTATGTTTATTGTAGGCCTCTTAGGCCATATATTTGGATCTTGTTGTATTAGACAACGTTACTTCGCTTCCGCCTGATGTACTGATGGATCTGTGATCCCTTTTGTGTGTAATTTGTATCTTTCTCATATATGAGTTGCTATATGATTTTGTGTCGTAGAGTCTGCAATGTGCCAGTTGTTCCACGAGTCTTGGTCTCTTAACTATACGTGATAGCTATGTCTGAGCTTATGGCATGATCGAGGTGTTGTATGCCGATGATCCATTCCGAGCACACCATCCAAAGGTTTTGGCCTGGGATTGGTAAACCCATTAACCTTCGATTGTGTAGCATGACCGGTTGCACAAAGCTTCACTGTATAGTTCTGGGGTCGGGGCGCTACAAGTTGGTATCAGAGCAGGACTGCCTGTAGGAAACCCTTTCTATTGGTCGATGTCGAGTCTAGTTCGTGAAAATTATTTTTAACCTAAAAATGAGTTGTGAAAACCATCTTAGGATTCTTTTTACTCCTTACCCAATTCACTCTGATCCCGGTGCCGTCTTACCTCTATTTGATTTTTAACGGTGTAATAATTTATCCAATCATGTCATGTTCATGCATATTTGATCCACTTATCTAACAATGTAATAATTTATAAGTAAGTGATCACTAAGATAAATATGGGGTTGTTTCCAAATAATTGCACTAATTATTTGGAACTCCATTTAATTTGTTAAATAAATTAAATGTGGTATCCTTGCATCAATTTGACATGTCATCATGTGATTGAGAATTGCACCTTGTGTTCGTGTGATTTATTTGTTCTTTTGTATGATTTTGGGTATCGATAGATTCCGGAGTTGAGGTCACCCCGACCTATCCCGACGAGCAGTACTACATGCCCCGGCAGCAAGGAAAGAGATAACCTAACCTTCTTGGCATCTAGAATCCTATTGTTTTATAAACTTATTTTATCCACCATACTACTGCATGCGGTTCAAATGTCACTTTTGATCAAGATGTAGAGTTTCCTATGAATGCATGTTTACCCCCTGAACCATCACATGCTTCCCCTCCTATGAACCATAGGTATGATGTGTTGGCCGGATACAAAGATATAATTGTTGGTATACATGCTTAGCTATGCTTAGCCATGCTTAGTAGAATGATTATATCAACAATTATAAGCATGTATACCAACAATTATAAGTGCTGCTCCGGCAGCTAAGCAATTATAAGCATGTTAGTATGATGTGTCGTCCTTGGCGTGGTCGTTGTCGTCGTCCTC
Source organism: Puccinellia tenuiflora (assembly GCA_012064385.1). Lineage (NCBI taxonomy): Eukaryota > Viridiplantae > Streptophyta > Magnoliopsida > Poales > Poaceae > Puccinellia > Puccinellia tenuiflora. The sequence goes on from QRDG01000054.1 coordinate 392,031, forward strand.
CGGGTGCTCGACACGGGGCTCGGGGTCGACATGGTGCTCCGGATCAGCACTTCCACGCGGGCGGCCGCGCGGGTTGCCAGCGGGAGCGGTGGCAGCGCTAGCCGTCCGGCGAGCGAGGCGTTCGGTGCGAGAGCTGGCCATGGCGGTGTCGAGGTTGAAGATGCGCCTCAGCCCCCTACCTGGCGCGCCAAATGTCCGAGAACTGTCCCAGGAACTGGGTGTGTCTCACAAGGTATCGAGTAAGGGGCTGAACACGGAATCAAACAACCCTCAACGTGCCTCGGCGACGATGCTCGTCGAGCTCGCTGTGGGACATCACTGCAGAGATGAACGCACGGTATTACCCAGGTTCAGGGCCCTCTAGGAGAGGTAAAACCCCTACGTCCTGCCTTGGATGTATTGCACTTGCCTAGAGAGGTTTCAGTACAAAGGGAGCTTGGCAAGCTCAAGGTGGCTAACAATGGCTAACCCTAGAACTCAGAACTTCGAACCAAAGATTGAACCCTTTGCCCGAACGTGCTCCCCCTCCTTTTATAGGTGTCTCGGACCTCTTCCCCCAAATATCTTGGCGGGAAGGGTTACCACATGGAGACGAAGGAGGAGGATGGGTGCACGATAAAGGTAGAGTCCATGGATGCGGTCCATGGCAGGGAGCGGTGTCACCAAAGCTGGAAAAGCCACCGTCCAACCAGGACGGTGGGCTGGCGCCGCTGAGGTGGGGTGTGTCCCACGGTGACGTCGCCCTTGGAGGGTAGCTGCAGACGGTTCCCTTATCACCAAAGTGGCAATTCTTGGAGCTCCTTTGCTTGGTGCAGCGTTGTTGACCGCTTTATACATAAGAACGGCAACTGTGGCGCTGCCGTCACCCCGCGCTGGCGCGGTCGTCACCGCGCGCTGGCACGCCCGTGACTCTGCGGGGGGTGCAGAGCCCATGTGCGCCCTACCGCGGAGGCCTCGCTGGCTTCGTGAGGAAGGAACCCCGCGAGGCAGGAGGCCTCGCCGAGCCCTTCGGCTTGGTCCTTAGCAGAATTCGCAGGTGGCATCCGAGATGCCCTCTCGAGGAGAGGCGGCGTCGTCGTGAGGGAAAAACCCTCGTGAGGCCTGCCAGGCTTGGAGAGACTGGTCCTTAGCGAAATCGTCTGAAAAATGTTGTGGGCCCTGGTAGGCTGGCCCGTGGTACCCTGGTTTCCACTGTGCCGACACGCGTGAGTGTGTGGGTGGAAAAGGAACGAGGATGACTGTGGTGTTTATGATGTGGCCGCGGGGCAGGGTGTTGGAGGCGCTGAACCTGTCCTTCCGCACACTGACAGTCCTTGAGTAAGCCTCATGCAATGTAAAGGTCTAACCGCGCCCACTCGCCGGCCTTCCCCGGAAGAGGGCCAATCAGGTGAGCCGGACAGTACCGATGGGTAAATTAGTACATCCCTGCAGGGTTTAATATTTTCGAAAAGCCGTGTCCGCGGTTATGGATGACTTGGGAATAGACGATAAGACCATAGAGAACCTTAACTTAATTGATATGGCAGCTAAAGGTTGCATAACCAACGTGTGATATAGGTTCATTTCCTCGAGGGTGATTCGAGGGGGTGCCTTGGTGGAGATGAGTGGGTTCTGGCTACAAGTTGGTTCGCCAAGAACCGAAGATGAAAGTTACTCTCTTACCTCATTTTGGAAACATTCTGAGTAGACGATGACATGGGTCTTTGTATCTTTTAAATGAAAACTAGCTTTATGCAAATTAGCTACATATACAGCTTTAGAGCCTCCGTAAACATTGGGCCTATATCGCCCTACTAAACTTGCGAGTACGTCGTACTCAGTCTCTCTTTGCTGCCTTTATGAATTTGTTTCAGAGGAGGACGACACCGAGCAGCTAGGTGGTTTCTTCGTGGACGTCGACTAGTAGTCCGGGGTTCCCAGGTGGCAGCTTGGGACCGTGGAACAAGCTGGCTTGCGTTATGTTTATTGTAGGCCTGTTAGGCCATATATTTGGATCTTGTTGTATTAGACAGCGCTACTTCGCTTCCGCCAGATGTACTGATGGATCTGTGATCCCTTTTGTGTGTAATTTGTATCTTTCTCATATATGAGTTGCTATATGATTTTGTGTCGTAGAGTCTGCAATGTGCCAGTTGTTCCACAAGTCTTGGTCTCTTAACTATACGTGATAGCTATGTCTAAGCTTATGGCATGATCGAGGTGTTGTATGCCGATGATCCATTCCGAGCACACCATCCAAAGGTTTTGGCATGGGATTGGTAAACCCAGTAACCTTCGATTGTGTAGCATGACCGGTTGCACAAAGCTTCACTGTATAGTTCTGGGCTCGGGGTGCTACAAGTTGGTATCAGAGCAGGACTACCTGTAGGAAACCCTTTCTATTGGTCGATGTCGAGTCTAGTTTGTGAAAATTATTTTTAACCTAAAAATGAGTTGTGAAAACCATCTTAGGATTCTTTTTACTCCTTACCCAATTCACTCTGATCCCGGTGCCTTCTTACCTCTATTTGATTTTTAACGGTGTTTCTGAGCGTCTGCAAAATTCTAAATCTTTAGGATCTCGGGGTTTGGTTTCTACCTTTAGTTACTAGTTATCTCTACTCCTCTGCCAAATCTAAAACAAGAAGAAAGGAACTATGATGGTTCGTCAAGATATTCCTTTGCTTTAGCCAAAGATCTTGAACCGAAGGTCCCAGATTGTGCTACGGCTCCGGTGTACTGATTCATTGGGGTTGTCACCCTTGTGTGCGTTATGCTATTGTGAGTCCCGGTGCATGAAGCTGATCTTTACCCCAAGATCTTTTCCATTGAACCCTGGTGCTAATGGTTAAACCCTACCTCAGGTTGGCAAAATTTGAAGTTAGTCTTCAAACTCGAGGTTGCAGCCGTAATTGATTTACTCAACAAACCTCATCTCTGTCACTAGGTTTAGCTTGACTCTTTGTCAAAGAACCATCTGAATCACGACGGGATTGCTCTTAGCGAGTTTTGCCATCAATAATTGTGATTCCTCCAGTAACACCCTTTCCTGAAACCCTCTCGGCTCTAGTTGTCGGAAGAGAGCGAACAAGGGCTTCTGCAATATCTTGAAATTGTTGTTAGCCCGTTCCTTAATCTAAATCTGTTGTCCGCCCTCTATCTGTCTGTTGACCGTCAAGTTTTATCATGCATTGGGGTGTTCTGATGCATGTTATTCTTGTGGTTCGTCAAGGCATTCCACTTCGGGAATGTCAGGAGAAACAAACTACGGTACCTTGTCCATCTCTCGGACCAGGTCAAAGTATTGTAACTCGCGAAGAAGAACTTGTCTAGTTTTTGTTCCGTTCCACCTTGGAGTGTCACACTCTTTTATATCGAGAGGTCGTGCTTAGTGTCATGACGTATTTGATGGAGTGATGCTCTTACCCTTTCTTATCCATCTACCTCCAAGCTACTCGGGCTCGAGAGTGTTGAGGATGCATATTGATGTGGTAATCGAATATTCTTAGCAATTGTTATTGTTTGGAAATCCGCGGACTTTGATGGCACTCCTAGCATGATTGGTAATCATATCATCAGGCCGAGTTGTCAGGAGCTGCCAAGTCCATTTGTTCAGGTGCACACCTTCGGCCAAAGTGTTAGATTCGTGTCGAAACTCTCAATACCACATCTTTTCCTTGAAAAGCAAGTCTTCTCTTGCAACTAGTGACTTCTGTCGCCAGGGGTCCGGGTGAAGTTCACTTGTCTTCCCGGAGATAATCACAAGTTGGTCGTGCATGTGCGGATCGATGTTGAGATGGTAGGTTGTTACCTCCAGTGCTCTAAATTCGTCATGCATGCCATTGGCCGACGGGTTCCTAAATAAGAAGAATTTGACAAATCTCATCATCTTACCGGTGTCTCCCAAAAATAGGGATCAGTTGTGATTCATTGTCGGTGCTCATGCTGGTTCAATTGTCCTCTGTGTAGTCTTGACCGCCTGGAACTCCCAATCTAGCTCTTGCTCTGGAGCTTGACACTAAGCCCATGTCTTGCGAATCTAGTTACCCTGCCTTGCAGCTAACTTCTGCAAACTCCTTCCAGACCTGCTAAGCCGAAGTGTCTGTACACCTAACCAAATCTGAACCTCAAGCAGAAACGATGTTGGGTGGTTTATTAAGAGCATGACCTAAGCTTACTAGCAACCCCGACAAGTCTGATGTTGTGGCTTATGCACCTCACCGGAAGGCCTATTGACGAAATCTCTCAAATCTATAACCTCAACCACTATCCCTGAGGGTAAGGTGTAATTTACCCTGCGAGTTTTTCCTTAAGGTCTTTTCTCTATCTCAAGTACGACTTTCGCTTGAGGATTGATTGAAGGCTATTCCGAAGCCGGAGTGTGATATTTAGAACCTCAAGGAGAACATCACCACGGAGTTGCTAAATATTTAGCGGTCGACCCCCTACTCCTTGTATCTTGGGATTAGCTCATGTAGAAGGTTTGACCTTTTTATCCAATGGTGGATCCATGCTATATCTATCTCTCCTAGGTGAACCCAAGGTTTTGCCCAATCACACGGACGTTGGGTCAATTCCCCAGTCCCGTTAGGGCTAAGGATGGCAATGGGTAGGGTATGGGCAGGGTAGAGCAATACCATACCCATACCCATATAGTCTATGGGTACAAAATTCTACCCATACCCTTACCCGCGGGGATGAAAGTATACCCATACCCATACCCGACGGGTATCCGTACCCATTGGGTACCCGTTGGGTAGATCAAGTAGTACACAAATTGTTCACACTTTTACATTTGTTGGTAGCACATTTGTCAAAAAAACTCAGTTATCTCAACTTAGTAATAGGTAGATGAATAGTACATGACAATTATTAACTTTGAAAATCACAATCTCATGGTCATATCTAGTAAGTCAACCCAGTAGGATCCATATGTTCCATATGTTAGTATAAACGGGTAGGGTATGGGTATACCCACGGGTATAGGGTTGTACCCATGCCCTACCCGCGACTTGGCGGGTAGGGTATGGGTACTACCCATGGGTATGAAAATGTGCCCATACCCTCCCCATACGGGTACGGTACCCGCGGGTACCCGTACCCATGGGTAAAATTGCCATCCTTAGTTAGGGCCGAGCTTCCAACCTTATGGAAACGTTTTGTATGTCATAAGCGTGGAGTCCAAAAAGGTGTCCTTTCTCCTCTCGGCGCTTCAAATCTCTACGGTCTACGCATCGGGATGGGTTGAAGTATTGTTATGGCCTTGAACAATTGATCGGTTGTCCGATCTGCTGCTCGACCTTTGTTTGGGCAAGCTATTCCTCGTCTTTCCTTAATGGCTTATGGTTTTGGGCAAGGTTCATTCTGCCCGTCACCTTAAGCTACCTTCTGTCCTTTCCGCCATTTCGGCATGTCATGTCGGTTAGCCCAATCTCCTTTAACGATGAAGATACGTGTTGTCATGTTTCCTCCTCTCTACTCCTACTCTAGAATCTCGGGACGAGATTCCTGTAAGGGGGGTAGAATTGTAACAGCCCCAGTTTGGCACCCTAAAATATGGGCCAAATTTTCACTTCTTGCTTGCAACATTGCATCATGGCATCCAATTAAATTGATAATTTAAAATAAAGCAAGTTGGAAAGCAATAAAAAGGAAACAAACCCAAATCTCAAATATTTCTCCAACCTCAAAGCAATTGCTTATCTTGGCAAACTAATTATTCTTGGACTTCCAAATTGTTTAGGAAGTTCCAAGTTACTTTTTATAACAAATTATCAAAATCCAATTATTGACAAGCAAGGACATAAATTTGAGAATCCAAAATTGGTTCTATCCAATTCCTATTTTCAACTAAGTTAAACTTTCCAAAAATTCAAAATAAAATTATGGGGAGCTTCATAAATATATTGGGAGCATCCATGATTATTTTCATTATTTTTGAAGATGCTTAAGTCCTCCAAATAAATGCATTAGGGAAATTATTACAAAATTGCCTTATTCAAACCTTCAAACAAATGTTCACCAAAACAATTTAATTGGCAACACCCAAATTTTTGGAAGTTCTAAAGGTTTAAGGGGGCCTACCTGAATTTTTGCATAATTTTAGAAAATGGGTTAGGGCCTCAATTAAATCACTAAAAGCTGTTGCTGGACCCTTTGGTAAATAAGAAAAATGGTGCCGGGGGGTGTTTGCAAAAGCGTCACCTTCTTCCTCCACTGTGGCGCCTGTGCTGCCATGCCCATGCCGCCGACGCCGGGCCCCCTCCCTTGCCGCACCTGGTTAAAGACCACCGCACGCTGCCCTGGCTCTCTCTCTCCCCTCACCCTTTCCCTACCCGCTCCCTTGCTTCTCCCGCACGCTGCCCTTGCCGTCACGGCAGCCGCCATCTCCGGTCACCCCGGACGAATCCAACTGCGCCAAATGCTCCTCCTCGTCTCCCTCTTAATCCTCGACACTGGAATCGAGCTGGAGTTTCCCCGACGCGTCGCGTTCTTCCTCGACTCCTCCAACACCAACGGAGCTCCACTGCCGCAATTCTTCCTCGCCGGTCCTCCCCAAGCCCTGGCAGGATGTCTGGAAGCACTGCCGCGCCGCCCTCTCCCCCCCCCCCCGTCGAGAGAATCGAGCTGGAGAGCTCTTAGTGGCGAGGTCGAGTTCGACCACCTCGCCGCCGGCCGCCGTGGTGCGCACACGGTATCGTCGCCGCCCGTCTTCCCCGTGCCTCGCCAACCCCACCACCGCCTCCGGGGTGAGCTTCTCGACCGGATGGTCATCCCCTCCCCCTCCCCCGTGTTGTGTGCCATCCCACCGGCGTCGCTTGCCGCCGCGATCGCCGTCGTGCGGGAGCTGGTCGCGGCATCCCCTCCCGATCAAGCCGCCCGGCCTGGCTCCTGTCTGGGCCGGCACGAGGCCGACCGCCTAGGGCACTAGCCCGGCCTTTGTGCCCAGCCTAGGCCAGCCAAAGGCTGGCCGCCTCGGGTGCCTGCCCGGCCCATGGCCCGGCCTGGCCAGCATGAGGCCGGCCTGACAGAGAGTTTTAGTTTTCCTTTTTGAATTTAAACAGAAGTTAAATAATTGATATCTCTTTGTATATTGCTTCAAAAATTGCAAATTAAATATCAATTTGGTCAGAAAAACATCACCTACCTGTTGGCAACATTTCCATAACCTTTTGAGTAACTTATTTTGCCTTTGTTTAAGAATTCCTAAAATGGTATAAATAATACCAAATTGGGAAAAATAATAATTCGTTAAATATTTAACCAAAAATTTTGAATAAAATATCAAAATGATCAGCATTTCAAATGCTATCAAATCCTGGTAATATCACATCATGATCACCAATATTTATTTGATGTTATTCATAAATTGATTAAACGAATTAAATTGCAAATAATTATTTAATTCGCTATTTATTCATCGAAACTCGAAAAATTACAAATGAGGTACCAAAATGATCGGAAGAACATAACCTATCCAATCATGTCATGTTCATGCATATTTGATCCACTTATCTAACAATGTAATAATTTATAAGTAAGTGATCACTAAGATAAATATGGGGTTGTTTCCAAATAATTGCACTAATTATTTGGAACTCCATTTAATTTGTTAAATAAATTAAATGTGGTATCCTTGCATCAATTTGACATGTCATCATGTGATTGAGAATTGCACCTTGTGTTCGTGTGATTTATTTGTTCTTTTGTATGATTTTGGGTATCGATAGATTCCGGAGTTGAGGTCACCCGACCTATCCCGACGAGCAGTACTACATGCCCCGGCAGCAAGGAAAGAGATAACCTAACCTTCTTGGCATCTAGAATCCTATTGTTTTATAAACTTATTTTATCCACCATACTATTGCATGCGGTTCAAATGTCACTTTTGATCAAGATGTAGAGTATCCTATGAATGCATGTTAACCCCCTGAACCATCACATGCTTCCCCTCCTATGAACCATAGGTATGATGTGTTGGCCGGATACAAAGATATAATTGTTGGTATACATGCTTAGCTATGCTTAGCCATGCTTAGTAGAATGATTATATCAACAATTATAAGCATGTATACCAACAATTATAAGTGCTGCTCTGGCAGCTAAGCAATTATAAGCATGTTAGTATGATGTGTCATCCTCGGCGTGGTCGTTGTCGTCGTCCTCCGGGTGCTCGACGCGGGGCTCGGGGTCGACATGGTGCTCCGGATCAGCACTTCCACGCGGGCGGCCATGCGGGTTGCCAGCGGGAGCGGTGGCGGTGCTAGCCGTCCGGCGAGCGAGACGTTCGGCGCGAGAGCTGGCCATGGCGGTGTCGAGGTTGAAGATGCGCCTCAGCCCCCTACGTGGCGCGCCAAATGTCCGAGAACTGTTCCAGGAACTGGGTGTGTCTCACAAGGTATCGAGTAAGGGGCTGAACACGGAATCAAACAACCCTCAACGTGCCTCGGCGACGATGCTCGTCGAGCTCGCTGTGGGACAGCACTGCAGAGATGAACGCACGGTATTACCCAGGTTCAGGGCCCTCTAGGAGAGGTAAAACCCCTACGTCCTGCCTTGGATGTATTGCACTTGCTTGGAGAGGTTTCAGTACAAAGGGAGCTTGGCGAGCTTAAGGTGGCTAACAATGGCTAACCCTAGAACTCAGAACTTCGAACCAAAGATTGAACCCTTTGCCCGAACATGCTCCCCCTCCTTTTATAGGTGTCTCGGACCTCTTCCCCCAAATATCTTGGCGGGAAGGGTTACCACATGGCGACGAAGGAGGAGGATGGGTGCACGATAAAGGTAGAGTCCATGGACGCGGTCCATGGCAGGGAGCGGTGTCACCAAAGCTAGAAAATCCACCGTCCAACCAGGATGGTGGGCTGGCGCCGCTGAGGTGGGGTGTGTCCCACGGTGACGTCGCCCTTGGAGGGTAGCTGCAGACGGTTCCCTTATCACCAAAGTGGCAATTCTTGGAGCTCCTTTGCTTGGTGCAGCGTTGTTGACCGCTTTATACATAAGAACGGCAACTGTGGCGCTGTTGTCACCCCGCGTTGGCGCGGTCGTCACCGCGCGCTGGCACGCCCGTGACTCTGTGGGGGGTGCAGAGCCCATGTGCGCCCTGCCGCGGAGGCAGAGCTGGCTTCGTGAGGAAGGAACCCCGCGAGGCAGGAGGCCTCGCCGAGCCCTTCGGCTTGGTCCTTAGCAGAATTCGCAGGTGGTATCCGAGATTACCTCTCGAGGAGAGGTGGCCCCTCGCGAGGGGAAAACCCTCGGCGAGGAGGAGAGGTCCCTCATGAGGGAAAAACCCTCGTGAGGCCTGCCAGGCTTGGAGAGACTGGTCCTTAGCGAAATCGTCTGAAAAATGTTGTGGGCCCTGTTAGGCCGGCCCGTGGTACGCTGGTTTCCACTGTGCCGACACGCGTGAGTGTGTGGGTGGAAAAGGAACGAGGATGACTGTGGTGTTTATGATGTGGCCGCGGGGCAGGGCGTTGGAGGCGCTGAACCTGTCCTTCCGCACACTGACGGTCCTTGAGTAAGCCTCATGCAATGTAAAGGTCTAACCGCGCCCACTCGCCGGCCTTCCCCGGAAGAGGGCCAATCAGGTGAGCCGGACAGTACCGATGGGTAAATTAGTACACCCCTGCAGGGTTTAATATTTTCGAAAAGCCGTGTCCGCGGTTATGGATGACTTGGGAATAGACGATAAGACCATAGAGAACCTTAACTTAATTGATATGGCAGCTAAAGGTTGCATAACCAATGTGTGATATAGGTTCATTTCCTCGAGGGTGATTCGAGGGGGTGCCTTGGTGGAGATGAGTGGGTTCTAGCTACAAGTTGGTTCGCCAAGAACCGAAGATGAAAGTTACTCTCTTACCTCTTTTTGGAAACATTCTGAGTAGACGATGACATGGGTCTTTGTATCTTTTAAATGAAAACTAGCTTTATGCAAATTAGCTACATATACAGCTTTAGAGCCTCCGTAAACATTGGCTTGGGTTATGTTTATTGTAGGCCTCTTAGGCCGTATATTTGGATCTTGTTGTATTAGACAACGCTACTTCGCTTCCGCCTGATGTACTGATGGATCTGTTATCCATTTTGTGTGTAATTTGTATCTTTCTCATATATGAGTTGCTATATGATTTTGTGTCGTAGAGTCTGCAATGTGCCAGTTGTTCCACAAGTCTTGGTCTCTTTACTATACGTGATAGCTATGTCTAAGCTTATGGCATGATCGAGGTGTTGTGTGCCGATGATCCATTCTGAGCACACCTGCCAAAGGTTTTGGCCTGGGATTGGTAAACCCAGTAACCTTCGATTGTGTAGCATGACCGGTTGCACAAAGCTGCACTGTATAGTTCTGGGGTCGGGGCGCTACACTCACCTCTGAGGAAGAGTGGGGTTGAGGAAGGAGTGAAGACGAATGAAGATCCTGAGGGGTATCCCTGCCTTTAAGAAGGCTCGGACCCGCCTTCAGCGGCCGTCGCCTCGCTTTCTCCGTTCCCGAGAATCAAGGAGGCTGGCGCAATTACTGCACCGGATGGATAACTCCAAGACCCGTGGGACGCGCACCTCCGTAGTGCGCGGCTCTGACGGGTAAGACAAGACGTTCAAGACCTGACGCCGGGGACCCACTTTGACTCTTTTTTGGTCATAGCCCCGGTGGCAGAAGGGAGTGGCCGCCGGGACTATGCCCGGGGGCTACTGTCGCAACAGTGGAACATGGGGTTCCACCGATGCGGTCAAAGTGGGTCCATCGCACATGGGCCCATCAAGGAGGCACTCAAGGCCAAGGCACAAGACTGGCAGATGGGCCCCCCCATCTGCCCCGTGGCGTCCCGACGCGCGCGGCATCGACAACCAAGGCAAAGGACCCGGGGACCCTCCGGGCCCCCTCGACCCGGAAGCAGGCATGGAGGTCTCGGGACCCCGACGCCCGGCAGGAGGCCAGGCTCACCCCGGGAACCAACCTCCAGTGCGCATAGAGGATAAGCTTGCCAGCCCTGGCTAGAAGCTCCTAGAAGACTTAGGCGCCAAGAAGATGGAGGCGCCAAAGGGGACAGAGGTGGAAAAGATGTCAGCCTCTGTCCGCCCTCTCTGGAAAAGGTGGGCGACCTCACCTACCCCCTCTGAGAAGAATACTTGGACGAGAGGAGGCCACGGCGCCTCCTAAGGAGAACCCGGAGGGGTTTTCCCGCCAAAACCCCTCCGGCCCCAAGGGTGCACCTGTGGTATCCCCTTAGCCTATAAAAGGAGGACCGAGGCACCCAGGGGAGAGGGACAAGTTGGAAGAGAACAAGTTCGGGGATGCTAGGCTAGGTAGTGCACAAGTCCAAGAGTATCTTAGGCGAGAGGTGATCTCCTCCGGGCCAGGATCTGCTCGTCTTCAACCTCTAGCCAACACCTCCCAGGTTCTCACCCGCAACCACCATTGTAAAGCTACACCATGATACACCTCTCAATCCAGACATGCAGGAGTAGGCCTGAACCTGGGTAAACTGCTTGTGTCTCTGTGATGCTTGCTAGTACGTAGATCTCGAGCGTAGACGGAGCCCCCGGGCGGAAGACATCACTCAGCCTCCTTCGCGCCCCATACCGAACCTAAAAAGGGGGTATCCTTTACTCCCAGTGTCCGTGATCCAAGACACGACAGAGTGTCTTCATGAATTCAGACCTGGCCAAACAATTCAAGAACTTGAGTGCCATTGAGACTATCACTGGGCTAAAGAAAATGTTCATAGCACAAGTGAGAATTGCGAGGTTTGAAGGTCTAGATGAATTTATTTCAACTAAGATGGAAGAAAATGATTTCTTGGAGGAGCATCCGAAGAAAATGTATAGGATATATTTCACTCTTGTTGATGCTTGGAATATGGAGATGAGTGAAGAATTCGCGATAGATGGGTTGTTGCGTTCGCTTCCCCCCAGATTCAAGAATTGTGTCAGAGACTATGTCAAGAAAAGGGATTCGATCACTTATCCTGAACTGGTGTCTCGACTTCGTCAGATCGAAAAGAATCCCATAGCAAGAAAAGTGGCCAATGCAGAAGGTATATTTTGATATACAAGTTATAAATGTTTAATGTCCCATTTACACTTGTGGTGAGCTAAGTATTTGATACTTGTACTGTTTTGTGAAAACAGGGCCTGCCGTTTGAGAAGTGCATGGAGGGACTGAGTGGATTTCGCGGAAAGAAGGCAATCAAGGAGTTGATGCTGGCGACATTCTACTTCTACATTTATTGTTTTAAATTAGAGGATTTGAATGAGTTTGTAATCGAATTAAGTGTGATATTTAAATTAGTGTGTCTCGATTTGTGAGATGGTCATTCATGTTAAAGACAAATGGTTGTTCTATTTTCATGAGTAATCCTTTTTGGTGATCACGTTTCGATTATGAGATTATTGTCCTTTGTTTGATTTAAACGATAATTAGCTAAACATTTATAAAATGAAACATGCTAAATTATCCAATACTTGATGATGAGGTTCGTTTTAATTGTGCTATAGTGTTGAGGAGCATTTGGATGCGCATCACTAAGTAGTATGATTAAAATGCCATTTTTCTAAAAATGCCATGAGTAGCTGGAAAATAAACACAAGTGTTGGTTGAATTTTCCAGTAAATAAGAAACATCATTATTTTGTGTGCTTCTTCACGAATGAGTAAATAGGTGTATTTATTCAAGTTATGATGAGACCATAAAAGTAAAGGATATTAATTTAACAAGATAATTGAGTCTTTTCGATTTGATCAAAAGAGACGAAATATTTGAGTTATTGTTTAGTATGAAGACTTGTGACAAGTGTTATCACAAATTACAATATTTAGAGATTATTCAAAAGTGTTTTGATGAAACCTAAAGTATTGTAGTCGCATTATATTTTGATATTGTGTGGTCATAGAAATGGGATTTAAATTTAAGGTTTTATTTGTATCATTTAGATTTATTTTTGATAACACTCTGTTTTAAATAAAGGATCTATTTAATGATTTGCGTTTCGCATATGAGTTATTTGAAATAGTGGTTTCAGTAATTATTGGATAATTAGAAACTATAGCAAATGGAGTTTTTGTAGTATATTCATTTGAGATTATGAATAGAGATTCCACAATATAAGACTAAAAGGTTTTATCATGAAATGGTTTCATGGATAAAAGAATTGTTGGAATAAATTGAGAAAGCTAAAACCTTGTATGTTTATGTTTCAAGTGGCACAAGTAAAGTGCTATGTTGGTTAAAACTTGACACATAAGAGAATTTAATGATGGTGATCATTGAATTTTGGTTTAGCTTGTCTAAGGAGAAGTAGGATTCAAGAATATCAAATTTGTCAAAAGTTGCAAATAATATTCATGATTTACTTGTCATGTTTGAGAAAGAAGACATACCTGCGAGACTACAAAAGTAAGAAATAGAAACTTTAAAATACGAAAGTGACTTAGAGTCATCCTATGTTAAGTTTAAATCACAAGTAATTGTTACTTGATTTTGTGAAAGCCATGTTTCACATATTATTCTTCAAAAGGTTTGGAAGGAATAAATAAAACTTGCTGAAAAGAAGCACAAGAGGTAAATCTCTTTAAACAGATTCAATGTTGTTAACTACATGGTGTAGTTGTGCTTAAAAGTCAAGAGGATTGATGCTAGCAGAGTTCTAGTATTTCATATATGAGTTCTCGATTTTTAATGGTTAAATAAGAATTTTGGAGGAGTCCAAAGTATCGAGAAAGTGCATAAGAAACTGAGTGGGATCTAATTAACATATGTGGTGACATATATTAAGTTAGAGCAGAAGGGAAACCTTTTTGACTCTTCTGGTTTCTTCTCCTCCAAATTGATCGATTCCCTCCTTGCTGATTCAAATGCATCCGCAGCACAAGGGGGATACGCTCGCATACTTCTCTTCTGGCTTCGAGAGGTCTTGGCTTCGAGAGGTTCTGGCTTCGAGAGGTGGCACCCTCGCGGGGCATTCATCCTCGCCAAGCGAAACCCTCGCGAGGCCTTTTTACTCGCGAAGCAAAACCCTCGCGAGGCTTTTTTCTCGCGAAGCGTCAAGTCCTCTAGAGGCGTCTTCTAAGCAACAAATTGAGTTGGAGATGAAGAAATATGTGCCTTGGCGCACTGATCTACAAAGAGTGGATAACTCATGTAAAAAAGCATTTAAAACCTTGACTGAACTTCTCAAATATGAGCAGATTTAGGGTTTTGGATGTCGAAAAGATGTGCATAATTCAGAGTGATCAAACCCCCAGACCCAAACCTTTGCTTGTCCCCAAGTAAAGCAGATATGATGAAAACAGTGCTCAACTTCTGCATACACAGCAGTTCATACATATTGGATTCAAAGCAGTTTCTACATACTTGGTTGCAATCTCTAGTTCAGAGTCAAGTTTCAATTAACAACTTTTATATTTGTCTCAGTTCAGATACTTTTCGATTACCTAGATAAGACATTTGGCAGGGAAATGAAGTGATCCATGAAATAGCCATGAGGGTTAAGTGAATGCAAAGTCAGTGCTTCACCTACTACCGTTCCCGAGAACATAGTAGGCTAATGCAAAAATTAAAGATGGGTTAGGATCATTGTTACTTGTCAGATTCTTTCAGTTAGTGCTTCACGGGTTACAATCCCGAGATCATAACTGCTAATGCAAAAATTTGCTTTCAAATTACTATCAGGAACTTCAGGTTAGTGCTTCACAGGTTACAATCCCGAGATCATAACTGCTAATGCAAAAATTTGCTTTCAAAATACTTGCTTCAAGTTAGTTTCACTGTTAGTGCTTCACATACCACCATCCCGAGATACTAATAGCTAATGCAAAAATGCAGAAATGCAGTCAACTTATTCAATTTCAGAGCCACTTGCATTATGAAGGTATTCCAATAGATCTGAGCAGAGACATATATGAACTCTGTTTTGCTACTTGACTCTAACACAAAAGTTTGCAAGCATTATAGATAGAAACACTGCAAGATTCTCAATAGCATGAAAGATTGTTTAGGCAAAATTAAGCACTCCAAGAAACTTTTACTCAACAAGCAACTTCGAAAATATAGCCAGGAATAGATAGAAAATTTGTAATCATGGCATAGCAATGATATTTATGGTGTAACAGGATTTGTTAATTGGAATGTGTTCATCTGGTTTAAGGGTCGAATCCTCGAGAAGTCTTCCTCGCGAAGCAAAAACCCTCGCGAGGCTTTTGTCCTCACGAAGCATCAAGCCCTCGAGAAGCTTTCTCTTGAAGCAGAATCCCTCGAGAGGCCTTTTTCCTCACGAAGCGACCTTCTACTCCTTGCTTGCAGGGGTCTCTGCCAACCCACTTCACTCTCTTTTATTCAACAATCTGAAAAACAAAACAACAAACAAAAAGGAAAGGGAACACACAAAACAAAAATAACTCTTGAAGGGAAATAATATATAAAAAAGGATATCAGGCTGCCTCCCGATGAGCGCTTGTTTAAGGTCACGAGCCTGACCGTAGCTTCTTCTCACTGCTTCACAGCTTCAGAGGATGCATTGGGAACATCCTCTGACTCGTCATTCTCGCTTTCTTCAGGATCTTCAATGTCAATCTTCTCTCCTGCTAGGTAATGCTTCAGTCTCTGACCATTTACCTTGAAGGTACCTGCTGATGGGGTCTGGACTTCGAAAGCACCATTTCCCAAGTCCTTCTTCACTATGCAAGGACCAAACCATCTTGACTTGAATTTTCCAGCAAACAGATGCAACTTGGAGTCATACACCAACACTTGCTGTCCAATGTTGAACTCCTTCCTGAGGATATGTTTGTCATGCCATTTCTTGGTCTTTTACTTGTAAATCTTGGAACTCTCATATGCATCATGCCTCAGCTCTTCAAGCTCACACATCTGCAGTTTCCTTGCACTTCCGGCTTTCTTCATGTCGAGGTTTAGTTTTCTAATAGCCCATTGAGCTCTATGCTCTGACTCGACAGGCAAATGGCATGCTTTACCATATACAAGCCTGAAGGGTGACATTCCAATAGGTCTTGTATCCAGTTCTGTATGCCCACAAGGTATCAGGCAATTTCAGGGACCAATCTGCTCTGGACTTGGACACAACCTTTTCAAGGATCTGCTTAATTTCTCTATTGGATAACTCAACTTGTCCATTGGCTTGAGGATGGTAGGGTGTAGTAACTCTGTGATTCTTCACACCATACTTGCTCAACAGCTTCTCTAGTTGTTCATTGTTGAAGTGGGCTCCTCCATCACTGATCACAACTCTGGGAACTCCAAATCTGGGGAAAATTATAGTTTTGAACAGCTTGCAGACTAACTTGGAATCTGCACTGACAGTTGGTACCGCTTCAACCCATTTGGACACATAATCCACTGCTACAAGGATATACTTGAAGCCTCGAGAGGAAGGTAGAGGCCCAACAAAATCAACTCCCCATACATCAAATAGTTCAACTTCAAGAATGCCTTGCTGAGGCATTTCATTCCTTCTCGAGATTTTCCTAGTTCTCTGGCAAGGATCACACTGCTTGACAAAATCATGAACATCTTTGAACAGGCTGGGCCAATAAAATCCAGCTTGAAAAATCTTTGCTTGAGTTTTCATTACTCCAGCATGGCCTCCATACATGCCAGAATGGCATTGGAACATCACATCATGAGTCTCTTCAGAGGGCACACATCTCCTCACTATACCATCTGCACAATGCTTGTAGAGGAATGGTTCATCCCAGTAATAGCTCTTGGCTTCATGCATGAATTTCTTTTTCTGCTAGTAGGAAAAATCAGCTGGCATAATTTTACACTCTAGGTAATTCACAATGTCAGCATACCATGGAGTCTTGGCTTCTCGCGAGACATCGACCCTCGCGAGGCATTCCTCTTGAAGCATTTCCTCGAGAAGCATATCTCGCGAGGCCTCTCCGCGAAGCTTGAAGAGATAGATCGTCCTGAGGCCTCCCTCGCGAGGCTTCAAGGAGCCCTCGCGAGGCATTTACTCCCATCAGTTGCTCTCCAGGGATGCTGTCTTCTGTTTTTCTAGTTTCAGAGCAACATATTCTTGACAAATGATCAGCTACCACATTCTCAGAGCCTTTCTTGTCCTTGATCTCAATATCAAACTCTTGAAGTAGGAGAATCCATCTGATTAGCCTGGGCTTGGCATCCTTCTTGCTGACAAGATATCTTATTGCTGCATGATCAGTGAAGACAGTACATTTTTGCCCAACTAGATAAGATCTGAACTTGTCAAATGCGAATACCACTGCAAGCAATTCTTTTTTAGTAGTGGAGTAATTGATCTGAGAATCATCAAGAGTTTTGCTGGCATAGTGGATCACATGCAGAGCTTTCTCTTTTCTCTGGCCCAGAACTTCTCCAACTGCAAAATCACTTGCATCACACATCAACTCGAAGGGTAGGGTCCAATCTGGAGGCTGCACAATTGGAGCAGAAATAAGAGCTTGCTTCAACTGGTTAAAGGCCTTCAGACAAGCTTCATCAAAGTGGAATTTGACATCTTGACTGAGCATTTTGGTTAGAGGCTTTGCAATGCTAGAGAAATCCTTAATGAATCTCCTGTAAAATCCAGCATGTCCAAGGAAACTCTGTATTCCTTTTACATTTTCAGGGGGTGGTAATTTAGCAATCACATCAACTTTTGATTTATCCACTTCAATGCCTCTAGAGGATATCAAGTGTCCAAGCACAATACCTTCAGTGACTAAGAAGTGGCATTTCTCCTAGTTCAATATCAAGTTCTGCTCTGAGCATCTGTGTAGGACTGTTGCCAGGTTCTTCAAGCAGGTGACAAAATCTTTTCCATAGACAGTGAAATCATCCATGAAAACTTCCATAATTTTCTCAACGTAGTCAGATAATATTGAAGTCATGCACCTCTGGAAGAATCATTGACTCTGAGTTATCTTCCATTTCCAACACAACGAAATCCACTGTGTAACATCCCAAATTTTGGAATGTTTTAAAAATCACAAAAATTTAAAACTTTTATTATTAAATAGATAAAGTCTCCAAAAAAAAAACCATCTTTGAAGATTACTTTGATTTTCTTAAAGGGATATTATATTAAATATTCTTTTATCCTTCAATTTCATGTTTTAAAGATTTGGGAATAAAATACTTAATTTGGATTTCTATAAAATCCTAAAAACCTTTTATGCAAAGTTTTTCATATTTTGACAAAGCCCATAATTAAATGGGTATTTGTATTTAAAAGGATTTATCAAACTCTACTTAAATAAAGTGTTTTGTCCCAAAATATTTGTTGGAGTCTATCATTTTAAATGATATTGCTCATACTATTTTCTGGAATTTATTTGAGTTCAAAAGAATTTTATAAAAGCCTATTTGTTATTTTGACATAAAGGTGTCAATTATGCATATATGCAATATTTGTTTTTATTTCAAAATAAAATAATTTGGAAAAAGTTGCCAAATGTCCCAAATGATTATTTTGAATTTTACAAATTTATTTCACTTGTTTTGGAGCATTATTTCAAAAGTTATAAAAGAAAACAAAATAGAAAAAGGAAAAAGAAAAATACCTGACAGTGGGACCCTTGATGACGTCACCTTCCCTAACCTCCCGACCGAAAATCTCGCTCTCGTTCCCGTCGATTTTCTCGCTCGTTTGCCGATGATTGATTGACTCAATCGGAACCCTAACCCCACCACTATAAAGCCATCGACCTCCTCCCTGTTTCCCCTCTCGCCCCCCTCCGTTTCACGCCGCCATGCCGCCGAATTTGCTCGCCGGAGTCCGATCTGTCTGCCACCGAATTTTGACGATTCCGGCGAAGGTAGCCATCCGCACCGCCCCTTTTTGGCCTACCCCTCGTCCCCTCACTCGTGCGCAACCTCCTGACCCTCTCCCCTCTTTTTGCCGCATCCAGGACGACGAGCACGAGCTCGCCGAAGTCCGAACTCCGCGGCCGACCAAGGACACCCCACCGCCACCGGTAGAGACCACCTCCGGGAGCTCCGAGCACACCATCGGGAAGCCCGCGTCGAGCCGCACCCGCGGCCACCTCCAGCGCAACCCGAGGACCACCCCGTCGTCAAAACCGTCCTCGGCCGACGTCGCGCCGCCGTCCTCCTCCCGCCTCCGGCCACCCGCACCGCCAGGTAAAGGTCAACGCATCGTGCACCGTCCGATCAGGATCTGACGCCTAGGAATAGATCCCATAAAAGTGAACCGGTAGGATCCCGTTGCAGCCGTCAGATCTGAATCTGACGTCTCAGATCTGATGAAGCCGAGCCGAAGCCGAGCCTCAGCTCAAGCCCAGCCCAGCCGATCTGAGCCGAGCCCAGCCTTTTCTGTGAATTTCCCAAATAGTTTTTAATCTGCAGTTTTGCAGAAACACCCCTAGACCTTAGATTAATCATATCTTTTTATCTGTTCGGCCAAATTCAAATATTTTTATATATTTGAAATCCTTAGAACTTGTAGAATCTTTCTAGTGTTTTAGTTTTATGTTTTGAGTTAGTTTAAATTATTCAAATTTCAAATGTGTGATTTGAGTAATTTTGACATAACTTTATTTCTATAAGTCCAAAAATTGCAAGAAAAATAGTTTTAGAAACCCTAGAATATGAGTATTTTTATTCCTCTGTTGCAAAATATTTTTGAGCATTATTTTGATGATTTAAAAATCAGAGACTCAATTTGAGTATTTTTGATATAGTTAAAATTCTATAAATCTTTTTAAACTGTTTTCTTATTAGAAAAATACCCAAATTTTTGCTTCTGTCCAGAGAGACCAAAACCAACCCTTAGAACCTTTGAGCCACCCTTCAAACCTATTTTTGACCTTAGACCATCCTTTGACCCTCAATGGAAAACCACAAACCCTAATGCATTGATTTTTTTTGCATATTGGATCATGTGTTGAACTTGGACCACCAACCCTTTTGTTTTGTTGTTGTCCATATTTATTGTTATGCTTGTTTTATTGATTGTTGTATTGTTGTCTTTGTTGTTTGTTTATATTGTTTAGATTGAACGGAGAGTATCATCTTACGTTGAAAAGAGATTGTGAGCAACGACAACACTCTAAGGCAAGTGATGCTCACTGGATAAATTTCCTAAGTATTTTGGATATGCATTGTAGTTTACTTTTTCTAAGTAGAATTGCATGTCAGGTGTTATTACTATGCTATGCTAGACCTATTTAGTACTACTCCAAATATTCCTAAGTGTCTAGTACCTATACAATATTTTAGTAGAAGTTTTGAAATGCTATGCTATGAGTTTTACTATGGAAAGTTAATTTCTACTGAGTTAAACAAACACCTGGGTGGAATTGGTTTGCTCTATTGGAGGCGAAGTTGAGTGGCTACTCGGGGCCATGTCTATGGTTTTACCCGAGTATGTGCACTTGTGGATGGCCACCCAGGAATAAAGAGATTTGAAGTTACTCCGTGTGAAGATTGCTTCCAGTGCAGCCACTTGGTATTATGGCTCTGCCTTGACTAAGTAAGTTATAGGCCCCGATTCCGGCAGTTCTCAGCGGATGTTGTCTTGTATGGGTCTGCCCAGAGGAACCGGGGAACATTTCCCAAAGGTCTCGTCTTAATCTTCTCCTTTCCTTTTCACTACATGAGGGTCAAGGACAGAATGGGTTGATTGAGTCAAGTGGTGAACGTGCACAACCTCACGAGAGTGTAAAACTATGATCATAGCCGTGTCTCTGGTTACGGACAATTCTGAGCAGCTGAACAAGGATGTTAATAGAGGATCTCAACATTCCAATTTCTCAAGTAAAATTTGAAGAGTGAACAAGAGTAGTTGAGACGGTGGTTTTCATGCCATGAAGGTCTCATTTATTTGAAAAGAAGTTTTACGAAGAGTTAGGATAAAGTTGGCTTTACGCAAAATAGCCTTGAACTCCACCAGCCAAATATGCATATAGCTATTAGGAGTTTGCCTTTATGAGTCCACAAGTTTCACTTGCCAGATCCATTCCAATGGTTCTCACCAATTTTTGGCTGCATCGTTTTTACCGTTGCAGGTTGTTCCGACGATGAGTAAGGAACGTTTTCGGGTTTCGAGTCTGCAACCAACATGTCTGCCTGTGGCACATGAAGATGATGACGCTCCATGCTATATGTTTTCCGCTGCTGAACTTTGTAACATGCTAGCCTTTGGCTATGCAATTTATAATGTTTATTTTTTCTGGATCATACGTTGTAATAGAATTTTGACGCAATGTATGATATTTCATCTTAAACTGTGGTGCTAGCTATTCGATCCAGTGACT
The DNA here is from genome assembly GCA_012064385.1 of Puccinellia tenuiflora. Classification (NCBI taxonomy): domain Eukaryota; kingdom Viridiplantae; phylum Streptophyta; class Magnoliopsida; order Poales; family Poaceae; genus Puccinellia; species Puccinellia tenuiflora. The sequence goes on from QRDG01000054.1 coordinate 413,271, forward strand.
AGCACAATAACACAGGGATCTTGGCCTATCTTTAAAAGGCAAGGTCGCTACAGATGGTATCAGAGCATTGTGTTGCCTGTAGGTTCGAAACCCTAGGTTTGGATTAGAACTAGGAAAAGACCTAGAATTCAAAATATATTTTATTCAATTTTCTGAAAATAAAATATTTACAAGTTATCCTTCTTATACTCTCCTCTACTATTCACCTTCTAAGACATCTTTCCTCATTTAAAAAGGACCCTTACTGGTACTGGTGAGTGCAGCGATCCTAGTGTAAGATCGAGGAAGATCGCCACAAGACAATTGGAGTTCATATTTTCATCAACTTAGTGCATAGTCTTTGACTCAACAAGAGGAACTACATTGAAGGTCATTGAAGAAACCCTGAAGAAATACTTAGACCACATAACAGCCAGAGATACCTGAAGGAAGTTTAAGAGTACGCTGAAGCACTCAAGGAAGAGATAGATGAGACCACCATTTAGATACTTTGTTAGAACAACGATAATGTGGTAGTGTATTGATCATATCAACTTAGTTGGTATGGTAATACTAGATTGTTTGTTTGTTGGTGATTGAACCATGTTCCTTGATGCTTGCTACATGTTGTTTGTTAAATGAATTGCTTTGATCTGCTGGTTATGGGTAGAACTTCTTTTAGTCTCTTTCTATCTCCACTCATCTCTGCTAAACCCAACCAGAAGCATCACCAATATGCCAACCGAAGTGACTTACCTCTTGGATTGCAACAATCGGTGGCCACCCCCATGCAAAGGGTGTAACGAGTGGCTCAACAACTCAAACATATCATGGAAATCTTACTACACCAATGGAGAAGAAATCAGAGGAGAAGTTATAGCTTGTGAGCTAGTGTGTGAAGGAGCTTTCGCAACCCCGTAGTATTAAAGGTTCGATAGTTTAACTCAGGTTTGTCTTACAGATTGGTAACCTTCTGTCAGACAAGTGAGGATGTCCAAGAGATAGGCTATGTGATTCACCAATATACTTATTGAGGAAATGATACGGATACATGATGGACTGATCACCCATCCTGCTACTCATATTATTCACCTCAATATTTGGATTGGTAAATCTTGAGTGACAAAACCTATTAGAGAGCCGACGATGAACCTGAGCCACTGGAATACTATAACCCTATGTGAGGCAAGTGTTGCCTAAACGTAAATTATACGGTGAGGTTAAACCCCAGCTCTCGAGAAGAAGAAGAAATCCTACAAATGGAATTGTTGACCAACCATGAGAGTTTCGTTAGAAATGGTGTAGTGCTAGCACTGAAGAAAGAGAACCAGGAGAAACAACATACCAATGACAAATCTGATAGGGATGACATGACATTGTGAAATCCTCTCATCATGGACTTTTGGAAGACTCAAGGAGAGACACCCCTTGTCGATACCCAACAAGAATGTGAATAGACACCCACCTGTTGGAAATAAGTTCCATGATCCAAGGATCCACAAATATCCAGATGGACCCCAATCCGAAGACGGAGCCCAAGACTACCTACAAAAGTTTCTTTTAAGGGTGGTAGCCCACCCAGTTGCCTAAACCCGGAGATCCCAAACCTATCCTTCTTTCTAGCCTCTTCGAATCTCGGGACGAGATTCCTTTTAAGGGTGGTAGGTTTGTAACATCCCAAATTTTGGAATGTTTTAAAAATCACAAAAATTTAAAACTTTTATTATTAAATAGATAAAGTCTCCAAAAAAAACCATCTTTGAAGATTACTTTGATTTTCTTAAAGGGATATTATATTAAATATTCTTTTATCCTTCAATTTCAAGTTTTAAAGATTTGGAAATAAAATACTTAATTTGGATTTCTATAAAATCCTAAAAACCTTTTATGCAAAGTTTTTCATATTTGACAAAGCCCATAATTAAATGGGTATTTGTATTTAAAAGGATTTATCAAACTCTACTTAAATAAAGTGTTTTGTCCCAAAATATTTGTTGGAGTCTATCATTTTAAATGATATTGCTCATACTATTTTCTGGAATTTATTTGAGTTCAAAAGAATTTTATAAAAGCCTATTTGTTATTTTGACATAAAGGTGTCAATTATGCATATATGCAATATTCGTTTTTATTTCAAAATAAAATAATTTGGAAAAAGTTGCCAAATGTCCCAAATGATTATTTTGAATTTTACAAATTTTTACAAATTTATTTCACTTGTTTTGGAGCATTATTTCAAAAGTTATAAAAGAAAACAGAAAAAGAAAAAGGAAAAAGAAAAATACCTGACAGTGGGACCCTTGATGACGTCACCTTCCCTAACCTCCCGACTGAAAATCTCGCTCTCGTTCCCGTCGATTTTCTCGCTTGTTTGCCGATGATTGATTGACTCAATCGGAACCCTAACCCCACCACTATAAAGCCATCGACCTCCTCCCTGTTTCCCCTCTCGCCCCCCTCCGTTTCACGCCGCCATGCCGCCGAATTTGCTCGCCGGAGTCCGAGCTGTCTGCCACCGAATTTTGACGATTCCGGCGAAGGTAGCCATCCGCACCGCCCCTTTTTGGCCTACCCCTCGTCCCCTCACTCGTGCGCAACCTCCTGACCCTCTCCCCTCTTTTTTCCGCATCCAGGACGACGAGCACGAGCTCGCCGAAGTCCGAACTCCGCGGCCGACCAAGGACACCCCACCGCCGCCGGTAGAGACCACCTCCGGGAGCTCCGAGCACACCATCGGGAAGCTCGCGTCGAGCCGCACCCGCGGCCACCTCCAGCGCAACCCGGGGACCACCCCGTCGTCGAAACCGTCCTCGGCCGACGTCGCGCCGCCGTCCTCCTCCCGCCTCCGGCCACCCGCGCCGCTAGGTAAAAGTCAACGCATCGTGCACCGTCCGATCAGGATCTGACGCCTAGGAATAGATCCCATAAAAGTGAACCGGTAGGATCCCGTTGCAGCCGTCAGATCTGAATCTGACGTCTCAGATCTGATGAAGCCGAGCCAAAGCCGAGCCATGGCTCAAGCCCAGCCCAGCCGATCTGAGCCGAGCCCAGCCTTTTCTGTGAATTTCCCGAATAGTTTTTAATCTGCAGTTTTGCAGAAACACCCCTAGACCTTAGATTAATCATATCTTTTTATCTGTTTGGCCAAATTCAAATATTTTTATATATTTGAAATCCTCAGAACTTGTAGAATCTTTCTGGTGTTTTAGTTTTATGTTTTGAGTTAGTTTAAATTATTCAAATTTCAAATGTGTGATTTGAGTAATTTTGACATAACTTTATTTCTATAAGTCCAAAAATTGCAAGAAAAATAGTTTTAGAAACCCTAGAATATGAGTATTTTTATTCCTCTGTTGCAAAATATTTTTGAGCATTATTTTGATGATTTAAAAATCAGAGACTCAATTTGAGTATTTTTGATATAGTTTAAATTCTATAAATCTTTTTAAACTGTTTTCTTATTAGAAAAATACCCAAATTTTTGCTTCTGTCCAGAGAGACCAAAACCAACCCTTAGAACCTTTGAGCCACCCTTCAAACCTATTTTTGACCTTAGACCATCCTTTGACCCTCAATGGAAAACCACAAACCCTAATGCATTGATTCTTTTTGCATATTGGATCATGTGTTGAACTTGGACCACCAACCCTTTTGTTTTGTTGTTGTCCATATTTATTGTTATGCTTGTTTTATTGATTGTTGTATTGTTATCTTTGTTGTTTGTTTATATTGTTTAGATTGAACGGAGAGTATCATCTTACGTTGAAAAGAGATTGTGAGCAACGACAACACTCTAAGGCAAGTGATGCTCACTGCATAAATTTCCTAAGTATTTTGAATATGCATTGTAGTTTACTTTTTCTAAGTAGAATTGAATGTCAGGTGTTATTACTATGCTATGCTAGACCTATTTAGTACTACTCCAAATATTCCTAAGTGTCTAGTACCTATACAATATCTTAGTAGAAGTTTTGAAATGCTATGCTATGAGTTTTACTATGGAAAGTTAATTTCTACTAAGTTAAACAAACACCTGGGTGTAATTGGTTTGCTCTATTGGAGGCGAAGTTGAGTGGCTACTCGGGGCCATGTCTATGGCTTTACCCGAGTATGTGCACTTGTGGATGGCCACCCAGGAACAAACAGATTTGAAGTTACTCCGTGTCAAGATTGCTTCCAGTGCATCCACTTGGTATTATGGCTCTGCCTTGACTAAGTAAGTTATAGGCCCCGATTCCGGCAGTTCTCAGCGGATGTTGTCTTGTATGGGTCTGCCCAGAGGAACCGGGGAACATTTCCCAAAGGTCTCGTCTTAATCTTCTCCTTTCCTTTTCACTACATGAGGGTCAAGGACAGAATGGGTTGATTGAGTCAAGTGGTGAACGTGCACAACCTCTCGAGAGTGTAAAACTATGATCATAGCCGTGTCTCCGGTTACGGACAATTCTGAGCAGCTGAACAAGGATGTTAACAGAGGATCTCAACATTCCAATTTCTCAAGTAAAATTTGAAGAGTGAACAAGAGTAGTTGAGACGGTGGTTTTCATGCCATGAAGGTCTCATTTATTTGAAAAGAAGTTTTACGAAGAGTTAGGATAAAGTTGGCTTTACGCAAAATAGCCTTGAACTCCACCAGCCAAATATGCATATAGCTATTAGGAGTTTGCCTTTATGAGTCCACAAGTATCACTTGCCAGATCCATTCCAATGGTTCTGACCAATTTTTGGCTGCAACGTTTTTACCGTTGCAGGTTGTTCCGACGACGAGTAAGGAACGTTTTCGGGTTTCGAGTCTGCAACCAACATGTCTGCCTGTGGCACATGAAGATGATGAGGCTCCATGCTATTATATGTTTTCCGCTGCTGAACTTTGTAACATGCTAGCCTTTGGCTATGCAATTTATAATGTTTATTTTTTTCTGGATCATACGTTGTAATAGAATTTTGACGCAATGTATGATATTTCATCTTAAACTGTGGTGCTAGCTATTCGATCCAGGGACTAGCACAATAACACAGGGATCTTGGCCTATCTTTAAAAGGCAAGGTCGCTACACACTGGATAAGCAAAATTTCCAACTTGGACTGGCACATCTTCAAGAATTCCAGTTGGTTTTCTCAGTGTTCTGTCAGCAAGTTGCAGTGTCATAGAGGTGGGCTTCAGCAAGCCTAGCTGCAGCATCTGACTGGCGGCTTGGGGTAACACACTGACTGAGGAACCTAAATCACAGAGAGCTGTGAAGGTTCTTTTTCCAACCACACAGGGGATACTGAAACTTCCTGGGTCTCCTAACTTTTTGGGCAAGTTGTTTTGGATAACTGCACTGCATTCTTCTGTCAAAGCAACTATCTCAGGATCTTCTATACTTCTTTTCTTGGTTATCAGGTCCTTGAAGAATTTGGCATACAGAGGGATGTGCAACACTGCATCAAGGATGGGGATTGTTATTTGCACTTCCTTCATTGTCTCTAGGAACTCGGCATATTGCTTTTCTTCCTTAGTTTTTTCCAATCTTGAAGGGAATGGGATCTTCCGAACTAAAGGCTTCTCAACCCTTGGTACTGTTGCTGGTTCTACTGGTATTACAGGCTCTTGAGGAGGATCCCTCGAGGGGCTTTCCTCTTGAGGCAAATTTTCCTCGCGAGGCCTCCTTGGTGGGGCTACATAGGTGACAGTTGGAGGTGTCTTCAGAATGGGTTCAGTGGTTAATCCACTTCTAGTGGTGACAGCCTCTACTGCTTCAGTAGTGGTAATTGCACCACATTGCTTAGGGTTCTTCTCTACCTGAGCACGTAGTTTGTTCTCTGTCTGATTTCCCTGGGTATTGGAGATTCCAGCTGTAAGCTGCTGCATTGTCTTGTAAAATAATTCAGACTGCATCTTCATTGTTTCTTGCATTCCACTGAACATTTCTTTTTGCAAACGCATCATTTCACTGATTTCAGACTGGCTACTGCTTGAAGAGGCATTTTGCTGGGTTGCTTGGTGAGGATGCTGTTGTGGCTGCTGCATATGGCCTTGAGGTCTGAAATTCTGCTGAGATATTGAGGCATAGTTCTGTGGGGCTGCATTCTTGTAGGACAGGTTTGGATGATGTCTCCAGGAGGGGTTGAGCTCTGAGAAAATGGACCTTGATTCTGAGTGTAATTCACTTCTTCCACTTGAGATTCACTGGCACTGAAATAGGGACACTCCTGAGGCGAATGACCTTCAATTCCACAAATCTGGCAGGGTGCTGAAATTGAACTTACTGGCACAAGGGCTTTTCCATTTTTTTCCAACATAACTGAGATATTTGACTGGTCAGGCTATCAAGCTTTGCTTCAAGGGCTTCTGGGCTTCCATGTTGCATAACTATTGGCTGAGGAGGCTGCATTGCTCTTTCATTTGTCCAGGAGAAATTGTGTGAAGCCATGCTCTCAATCAATTCAAAAGCTTCATCCAGGGTCTTGTTCATTATACCTCCTCCAGCAGCAGAATCTACAAAGGATCTGGTCTGATCTGTTAAACCCTTGTAGAATGTCTGCAGAATTAGCCACTGTTCTTGGCCATGGTTAGGACACATTCTAATCAGGCCTTGGTACCTCTGCCAGGCATCATATAAACTCTCTCCTTGGCATTGCACAAATCTGGTAATTTTGTCTCTGCAATCGGCTGCTTTGGTGGGGGGAAAGTATTTCTCAAAGAAAGCTTGCACCAGATGTTCCCAAGTGTCCCTAGCATGAGTAGGCAAGGCATGGAACCATAACTTAGCACTACCCGACAGGGAAAAAGGGAATAGCTGCATCCTAATGGCTTCAGGAGGCACACCATTGTGCTTGAGGGTGTTACATCACTCCAAGAAATTCCTGATATGTTCATGAGGACTCTCCAAGGCAGAACCTTTGAAGGGGTTGTGCTGAACCATATTGATTAGGGCTGGTTTGATTTCCCAGTTGTTTGCTTGAATAGCAGGCATAACCACTTCAGAGGTGGCTACATGGTCTTTAGGGATCCAGAGGTCTCTCAACTTTCTGTCTCCCATCTTGGAAGCTGGCAATCTTTCTTCTACGGCTGTCGAGGAAACTGCCCTTCTTCTATTTGCGAGAAACGTTCTTTCAGGCTCAGGATCAAAGGGGGCTAAAGGTGAATCTTCAGATGTCTGCATACACGAGATCACCAACCTGCACGAAGGGGATCATGTTTCCACTGCACACACGCACAGACAAGAACTTTATCAAGGGTTAGTGAACTAAATCCCCTAATAACCGTTCTAAATGCAAGATTAAGGCACTAAGAGTAACACAGCAAGAAGATTTATCACGGAGGTGAACTACAGGGAAAGAAACACAACCAAGGCTACTGTACTTTGAAAAGCAATCAATATTTGATCCCGACAACGGCGCCTGTTTTGATCGGTTGTGGTTTAGGGGGGTTTTTGTTATCGTCTCCACAGGGATCAAAATCTATTGGTGCTTTTCCTTTCCAGAAGCTTGGCACAACGAAAAGGTGGGTTAGTGTTTTACGGATCTAGGCTAGTTCTTGCGGATCAAGCAACAGAAAATAAAAACAGTGACAGCAAAGGGGAGGCTAAGGAAGATCTCGCGGACAGCAAAGGGAAGGCTAAGGAAGATCTCGCGGACAGCAAAGGGGAGGCTAAAGAAGACTGGATCGTCAAACATAACAAAAGCTCAAAACTTCAGCAAGGTGGAGGCTAAGGGAGAATCAACAAACACATAACATGAACAGCAGCAAAGGGGGGCTAAGGAAGAGTTCACAAGCAACAAAGTCACAGCACGATTACTAAGTTCACACAAACAGAGCGATTCAGAGAGTTACAGAGAGTTTTCACCGAAGGGGTTGGAGAGGATCGAATTAGTTCGTCGCGACGGCAGCAGAGGAAGCAGAGGCGGGAGGCTAAGGAAGATACAAACGAAGTAGAAGCAAGGAAGTAGACAGGGACATATACGGATCAAGGGCTTCTTCTTTCCTCTCGTTCCTCGCGGATCGTCTTCGCCATGCCTCTCCAAAGTTCTTCGGTTCTTGATCTGGGTGGAGTGGTTGGTTGGATCTTGGATCTGGTGGATGCGGTGGAGTGGTTCTCCTGGGTGCGGACTCTCTTCTTCTTGGACAAGGAAGCCGCTTTATAGGCGCTGCGGAAGTTGCGAGGGCCGCGGTCAATGGCGTGGTTGGTGGCGAGGCGGGACCTTCCGCCGTCGCTTTTCAGCTTTTTTGCCCGGACGCACATGGTCTGCTCCCTACTTTATCACCTTTGTGACTCTTCTGGTTTCTTCTCCTCCAAGTTGATCGATTCCCTCCTTGCTGATTCAAACGCATGCGCAGCGCAAGGGGGATACGCTCGCATACTTCTCTTCTGGCTTCGAGAGGTCCTGGCTTCGAGAGGTTCTGGCTTCGAGAGGTGGCACCCTCGCGGGGCATTCATCCTCGCCAAGCGAAACCCTCGCGAGGCCTTTTTACTCGCGAAGCAAAACCCTCGCGAGGCCTTTTTCACGCGAAGCGTCAAGTCCTCTGGAGGCGTCTTCTAAGCAACAAATTGAGTTCGAGATGAAGAAATATGTGCCTTGGCGCACTGATCTGCAAAGAGTGGATAACTGATGTAAAAAAGCATTTAAAACCTTGACTGAACTTCTCAAATATGAGCAAATTTAGGGTTTTGGATGTCGAAAAGATGTGCATAATTCAGAGTGATCAGTCCTTATGTCTTTTAAAAAGGAAAACTAGCTTTATGCAAAACCAGCTACATTATACACCATTAGAGCCTCTGTCAGCATCGGGCCTATATCGCCCTACTAATTCTTGCGAGTACGTCGTACTCAGCCTTGCTTTGTTGATTATTATTTGTTTCAGAGGAGGATGTCACCGAACTGGAAGGTGGGTTCTTCATTGGCATAGACGAGTAGTCTGGGGTTCCCAGGTGGCAGCTTGGGACGTCTCGGAACAGGCTGGCTGGGATATGTTATTGTAGGTCTCTTAGGCCATAATTTGGATCTTGTTGTTAGACAACTATATTTGCTTCCGCTTGATGTAATGATGGGTCTGTGACCTCTAATTGTGATATTTGCTATCTTTCTCATATATGAGTTGAACTATGATCTCTTGTATCGTAGAGTCTGTGATGTGCCAGTTGTTCCGCAGTCTTGGTCTCTTTACTATACATGATAGCGATGTCTGAGCTTATGGCATGGTCGAGGTGTTGTGTGCCGATGATCCATTCCGAGCACACCTGCCAATGAGTTTTGGCCTGGGATTGGTAAACCCAGTAACCTTCGATTGTGTAGCATGACCGGCTACACAACGCTTTACTGTATAGTTCTGGCGTCGGGGCGCTACAAGTTGGTATCAGAGTAGGACTGCCTGTAGGAAACCCGTTCTATTGGTCGATGTCGAGTCTAGTTGAAAGTTATTTATAACCTAAAAATGAGTTGTGAAAACCTTCTTAGGATTCTTTTTACTTCTTACCCAACTCGCTCTACTCTGAGTCACCTTACCTCTATTTGTCTTGCAGTTGGGTCAAAGTTTAAGGTTCTCGGGGTTGGGTTCTTACCGTCTAGATTAATTCATGAGTCTCAATTCCGTTCCTAATATTTGAACTGTTCTGTTGTTGCTACAGATGACGCGTCCGGGAGTTGTTGTCTGTCTGACTCGCTGTGAGGGTGTCCGCGGGTTCCCCGCCTTGTTTGCTGCTGCCTTAGCCAGCCAGGGTTGCCCTTGGTATCCCGAGTACGTGGTGTACGAGGAGCACATGCCGTACGGACAGGGGCAGTTCTTCTGCGAGGCCCGTGTCCTGACTCCGCATGGAGACGGAGTCCAGCACCAGAGTGTAGGTGTGGGCATGACCGTGGAGCAGGCTGTTCAGGAGGCTGCGTTCAACGGCCTCTCCGTGTACCGCGGAGACTGTGACTACCTAGCTAATCCAATCTCAAATTTCTATCACTTTCCAGCTGCTGAGGACGGTCTGGAGGGCTGCTATGTTGCTAGGTACTCAGACCCAGCGACCGAGCTAGACCACGGCCACCGAGCTCTTATCGAGATGGTTAGGGCGTTGGACATTCGTGCCCGTCAGTGGTACCTATACACGGTGGCTGCTCGTGATAGTCACCGGAACACGCTGATGACCTTGGAGCCGTACGTCCATGCCGGGATACTTCCCCCAGATCTCCTTTCACCTCTACCGATGGAGCTGCCCGGCTACATGAGCAGCCCGAGAGTGGGTGGCACCATTCCACCACGTGGACCTTNGCGTGTGAGCAAGATACCCACTATCTGTATTGGTTGCCTTTCGTGTTCTAGTTGTTGTATCGAACTAAAAGACTTATATCATCAGTAATTTCCATTCGTGTAATGCAGACTAAGGCATTTGTAAGCTCGTATCTGAACCACCTAATGGGTTTTATTCCGACTGGCTTGTGGTTGTTGAGTACAATTGTTTCCCTGCCATGTTGATGTGATGATACCTGTTCTTCCTCGCTCAATCTTACTAAATTGTTGCCATTCGTAGTCGCTTGTTAGGGTCTAAGCGCATACTTGATTCCTATCCATTCGGAGAGAGATACTAACTGTGTCCTTGTTCATATCTCCAGAATGGCTCCTACCCATTGTGGTGAACACAGCAATCCTGATCCACCGCCGCCACCCACTATGGCGGAGGTTCTGATGATTATTGAAGAGGGCCGCGTGCGCAACGAGAATCTGCTTGCGCAGCTGGTGCAGCTGGGTGCACGGAGGAACACTGAATGCAACAACCTCACTGAATTCCTGCGGTCCCAGCCTCCCACTTTTGCTTATGCTAAAGAGCCCCTGGATGCTGATGACTGGCTTCGTGCTCTCGAGCGCAAGTTCACTGCCTTGCATGTTCCGGTGGCGGAACAAGTGAACTTCGCCACCTACCTGCTGACTGGAGCCGCAGGGTCCTGGTGGGAAAGCCATGTGTTGATGTTTGAGGCTGGCCATATCTTCACTTGGGCTGACTTCCGCACTGCCTTCCGTGTGGCTTACATTCCCCAGACCATCATGGACCTAAAAAGGAGGGAGTTCCTGGAGCTGACCCAGGGACGCATGGACGTCCAAGCTTATGGGCGTGAGTTCAACCACCTCTCTCGTTACGCCCCCCGGGACGTGACCAATGATGAAGATAAGCAGTATCTGTTCCGCAAGGGACTGAATCCGCGACTCCGTCATGAGCTGCTGCCCTTCAAGTTCTAGTCTTACCAGGAGCTGTACAACCTTGCCCTCACTCTGGAGCAGGGTAGGAAGGAACTGGAGGTTTCCAAGAGGCCTACGCAGGGGGACCACCAGAGCTCATCTTCTTCTGAGGGCAAGAAGCGCCGGGTATTCGTGCCCTACAGCACTGTGCCTAAGGCACCCTACGCGCCAAAGCCTACAGGGTTCAGGCCACCTCCGCCTCGCCCAGCTACTTCGACCTTGGGTGCGGCTGGAAGTGGTTTCCGCCCTCAGCTGCCTGCACCGCCGAGGCTCACCTGCTACAGCTGTGGCCAGCCCGGTCACTACTCAAGGGACTGCCCTGGGAAGGCACCTGCTACCGCAACACCTGTACCAGCACCCTATACACCCGCAGCCAAGGCTGTGACTGCTAGCCGTGGCCGCTTGAACCACCTCTCTGCTGAAGAAGCTGAAGAGGACCCCGGTGTCCTCATGGGTACGCTTCGAATTAATGATCATCCAGCTTCAGTCTTGTTTGATTCTGGAGCATCGCATTCATTCATGTCCATAGCATATGCACACAACTATCAAATACCGTTCGTGAACATGGACTCCCCTCTAGTGGTTAAAACACCAGGTTCTAGTTGGCGAACTGACTGGATAGCTCCGGAAGTCCAGATTACCATAGGCTATTGGTCTTTCCCTTTCCAGCCGATAGCCCTGAAGGCAGATGGTATAGATGTCATTTTGGGTATGGACTGGCTAGTCAAATATCAGGCTAACTTGAATTGTGCTGCCAAGTCGGTCAGAGTGGTCCACCCAACTGTCGTGCTAGTAAGTTACTGGTCCCCTTCGTCCGCAACCCCATCCGCTGCCACCCCTCTATCTCCAGAGATCAGTCTTTATTTTATGGAAGGTATCACCCCACCTGAGATGCATGAGGTAGGGGTAGTGTGTGACTTCCCCGATGTCTTTCCGGAGGAGTTACCTGGCATGCCACCTGATCGAAGTGTGGAATTTGTCATTGAATTGGTTCCGGGAACTGCCACAATTTCCAAAAGGCTCTACTGCATGCCAACGGAAGAGCTAACTTAATTGAAGAAGCAACTTGATGAGCTGCTAGAAAAAGAATTCATCCGGCCGAGTAGCTCACCTTGGGGCTGCTCGGTCATCTTCGTCAAGAAGAGGGATACAAATGTTCCTCGTCTGGTTTTTGATTACCGCCCTCTGAATGCCGTGACCATCAAGAAAAAGTACCCTATTCCCCGAATGATTGACTTGTTCGATCAGCTAGCTGGTGCAACCATATTCTCCAAGATGGATCTGAGGTCAGGCTATCATCAGATCAAAATCAGAAAGGAGGATATCCCGAAGACGGCTTTTACCACCCGTTATGGGTTATATGAGTACACCGTCATGTCCTTCGGCCTCACAAATGCTCCGGCTACCTTCATGAGGCTGATGAACTCCATCTTCCACGAGTATCTCGACAAGTTCATCATAATTTACATTGATGACATCCTTGTCTATTCCAAAACCGAAGAAGAACATGCTGAGCATCTTCGGCTAGTTCTGACCAAGCTTCGTGATCATCGCCTCTATGCCAAGTTCTCCAAGTGCGAGTTTTGGCTAAAAGAGCTCATCTTTCTCGGTCATGTTGTGTCAGCTACTGGAATAGCTGTTATAACTGACAAGATTCAGTCAATTCTGGATTGGGCGACTCCCAAGTCGGTCAAAGATATCCGAAGTTTCCTTGGGTTGGCGGGTTATTACCGCCGATTCATCGAGTGCTTTTCCAAATTAGCCAAAGCATTGACTGACCTCCTCTAGAAAACAAACAGTTTGTGTGGTCAGACAAAGCGGAAGAGAGTTTCCAAACTCTCAAGGTCAAACTCACGACTACCCCTGTACTCGTCCTTCTAGACACCAGCAAAGACTTTATCGTCTAGTGTGACGCCTCCTTGCAAGGCTTGGGCTGTGTGCTGATGCAAGAAGGCCATGTGGTAGCCTATGCCTCCCGCCAACTCAAACCGCATGAACTCAACTATCCAACCCATGATCTAGAGCTTGTTGCCGTGGTTCATGCTCTGAAGCAATGGAGACCCTACCTGTTGGGCAACCATTGCGAGATCTTCTCGGATCATCAAAGTCTGAAGTATCTCTTCACCCAGCCCGATCTGAATCTCTGACAGAGAAGATGGTTGGAGTTGATCAAAGACTATGATGTAACCCTCAATTACCAGCCTGGCAAGGCAAATGTGATTGCCGATGCACTGAGTCGCAAGTCTTATTGTAACACCCTGATGGTTGAGCGAGCTCAGCCCGCTCTTCATGAAGAATTCACACGTTTGAATATGGAGATTGTTCCCTCCGGATATTTGGCTAACCTCGAGATCAAATCAACTCTCGAGGATGATCTCAAGGCCACCCAGCAAAATGATGCTGAAATCTTAGAGATCAAAGAGAAGATAGCTAATGGGAAGGCAAACTATTTCTCGGTTGATGACAATGGTGTTGTCTATTTCAGTGACCGTTTAGTGGTGCCCAAGAGTGGAAACACAAAAGAGTTGATCCTCTCAGAAGCTCACGAGTCACCCATCTCTATTCATCCGGGTAGCACCAAAATGTACCAAGATCTTCGCCCTCAATTCTGGTGGTCTTTCATGAAGCGCGAGATCGCCGAGTATGTTGCAGAATGCGACGTCTGTCGCCGGGTGAAAGCTGAACATCAAAAGCCAGTGGGTACTCTTCGCCCCATAGCCATTCCCGAGTGGAAATGGGATGAAATCGGTATGGATTTCATTACCGGTTTTCCGAGGTCACCCAAGGGTAACAATGCCATTTGGGTAGTCATTGATCGTCTATCCAAGGTCGCCCATTTCCTCCCTGTCCGCGAGGATATCAACTTTGTTAAATTGGCGGAGCTGTATATGGCCCGGATTGTTCCTTTGCATGGGGTTCCCTTGAGGATCATCTCAGACCGTGGTAGTCTGTTCGTGTCCAAATTCTGGCAAAGTTTCCAAGAGGCTCTGGGAACCCGCCTCAACTTCAGCACAGCCTATCATCCCTAAACTGATGGTCAGACTGAAAGGGTGGACCAAGTTCTTGAGGACATGCTTCGGGCATGTGTTATCTCCTTCGGTAAGGGTTGGGAGAAGTATCTCCCCCTCGCCGAGTTCTCCTACAACAACAGTTATCAAGCCAGTTTGCAAATGGCTCCCTTTGAGGTTCTCTATGGACGGAAATGTAGGACTCCTCTAAATTGGTCGGAAACCGGAGAGAGGTCACTCTTCGGTCCTGATGTGATCAATGAGGCTAAAGAAATGGTCCGTATAATTCGAGAGAATCTGAAGATTGCTCAGTCCAGACAAAAGAGCTATTATGATAAGCATCATCAGGAGGTTCACTGTGAAATTGGTGACAAAGCCTATCTTCGAGTCTCTCCCCTCCGAGGCATTCGTCATTTCGGGATCAAGGGAAAATTGGCACCTCGTTTTGTTGGTCCTTTCACTGTCCTGGGTAAGCGAGGTGATCTCTCCTATCAGCTCGAGCTTCCAGAGAATTTCCCGGATGTGCATGATGTGTTCCATGTCTCTTAACTCCGTCGTTGCTTCAAAGATCCTATTCATGGGGTTAATCATGAAGAGTTGGATATTCAGGAGGATCTGACTTACCGTGAGCATCCTGTCCGCATCTTGGATGAAGCGGAAAGGAAGACCCGCAACAAGAGCATCAAGTTCCTTAAGATCCAGTGGTCTAACCATTCTGAAGAAGAAGCAACCTGGGAACGTGAAACTAGTCTTCGTCAGGAATACCCCGCCTTCTTCACCCAAGCCTAGAATATCGGGCGAGATTCGTGTAAGGGGGGTAGAGTTGTAACAGCCCCACTTTTGGTACCAGAAAATATGAGTAAAATTTTCACTTTTTGCATCTCATCTTGCATCATGGCATTCCCTATTTTATTTTTGCTTCACATGAAATAATAAGGGAGCAACAATTAAGAAACCAAAGATGGTGATGTGAATGGTGAACAAAATTCAACTTGAATTTCATATTTGTCCACGGCCTCGAGGTCGAGGGAAGGCTGAAGCCTCGCGAGGTTGGCAAAGATGCGGCAGGTGGCAAGGACGAGGAGATCGCGGCTCTCCTCCACGACGCGCTCGTCGAGTTTCTTCGCGGTCTCTTCAAGGTTCGTGAGGAATCGCTCGAAGAAGAACGCATACCCGGCCTCGTCGTCGTTCCCCTCGGCGGCGAGGGAAGGGACCTCGGTCCCCAGGCGATCCCCGACAGCATGCGCGCGGGACACCAGGTCTTGGAGCATGCGCTGGCGCTGGCGCGACATGGTTCGCGCGATCTGCGCATTGCGCTGGGCCTCCTCCGCGGCGTCTGCAACCGGCCCCACCTGCTGGTGGAGCTCGCTCAGGTCCTTCGCCAGGGCGGCGGCCTTCTCTTCCGCGCGAGCCTGAGCATCCCTGGCACTCTTAAGGCGGGAGGCCATCTGCTTCTCCCCCTTCTCGAGCCCCTTGATGCAGTTCTGGAGCTCGTTGCGCTTCGTCGTGAAGCGCTCCTCCTGCTTCTTGGCCTTCTCGCCAAAACTCTTGGAGAGATCTTCACGGATGAGCTTGACCCTGTCGTCGGCCTCCTCCTTCAGTTTCTTCTCCTTCGCCTCGAGGCTGGCGTTGGCCTTCGCGAGGCGCTCTGCATAGGTGGCCTCGTCCTGGGCCACCCGACTCTCGCGAGCCAGCAGTTCCTCCTCGCGGGTGGCCTGGTCCTTCTCGAGCTGCTGGACCTGCTCCTCGCGCCGGCGCAGTTCCTCCTCGCGGGAGGAGAGCTCTCCCTCGCGTCACGTGAGCTCCGCCTCGCGCTGTGTCAGCTGCACCCCGCGAGCGTCCAGCTTCTCACGGAGCTCCTTCAAGCTGTCCTCGACAACTTTGGAGTCCATGATAAACTTTTGCTCTGCGGCCCAGACCTGCTGTTACTTGGAGGCGGTTTCCGCCTCGAGCGCCTCCCGCGCGGCGTCCAGCGGCTCCATGGTCTCCGCCGCCTCCCGCTTCACGCTGTCGCGGGTCTCCTTGGTGAAGCGCATCGCCTCTTCGCGCGCCGTCCGGGCCGCCGCATCCTGCTGGCGGCAGCTCTCCACCCTCTCGCGGAGGAGGGCCCAGGCTTCATCGATTCTCGCCCGCTCCTCCGCCCTGGCGAGTTCCTCTTCGGCATACTGCGTCTCCAGCTTGGCGAGCGTCTGCCGTGCCTGGCTGAAGACGGAGCTGCGGCGAGCTACGTGATGGCGCGGCTCCCGCAGCGCCAAGGTCTCCGCATCACCGCGGGGTGCAGAGGCCTCGACGCTTGGCGAGGCACCCGAGGCGCCTTGCCTTGGACTCACAACCGCTCCTGGTGCGACCTGGGGGCTCGTGTGGGCGCCTCCTTCGCCTCCCGCGTCAGGAGCCCTCTGGGGGTTGGGCGTCCTCTCGCCCCCGGCTCCAGCGTCCGTGGGCTCTGGAGGCGCTTCCTCCTCCAGCTCTTCGGGGGCAGATTCCACCCCTCCCGTGGTGGCCGCGCCTGCCGCGGCCTCGGGCTCGGCAGCCCCTCTTGTGGAGGCCTCTCCCTCCAAAGGCGGCTCCACGGTGGCCTCTTGGGCCTCCGCCTCGTCCGGCCTCTCCGAGGCTCGTGCGGCCTCGGTCGCCGCCTCGTCCTCCGCTGCCTCCTGCAGTATGGGAGGAGTGGCAGCCCGTGCTGGCGACAGTGCCACCTCTTCAACCTCCCCATCTGCGCAGTGTTCATCCGCGGGAGGAGTAGCCACACGCTGTGGCTCGTCAGCCGCAGGCGTCGCCACGGTGGCGCCGACAGCCTCTCCAAGCTTGCAGAGCCGTCACCTCTTCGGTGCCGCAAGGTTGCTAAAAAGAAAGACAAACAGAAGATCCTTCAGGAGGGTTTTCGAAAGCAAAATGCTAAAGGAAAGAAGAAGGACCAGGGCTTACTCGTCAGCCATCCTCCACACCCTCTTCTTCGCCTTCGGCGGCTGGGGGCTGCTTGCTCTGGCTCCTTCTCGAGGCTCTCCTGCCTCCTCGCGGCTGCGGAGTTCCTATCGTGGGCGGACTTGGAGCGGGGCTCGCAGCACCCTCCCTTGCCGCTGCTCTCCTCCTCCTCCTCCGCGGGGGCTCGGGAGGGAGCTCCGTGAGAGGGATCCTCGCCGCTGCTGGAGGAAATCACCTGGAGGTCCTCTTCAGGCGGTGCGCTCCTTGAGGAGCCGGCAAAGTCTCCCGAGGGGTCAGCGCTCCCCGAGGCCTCGCCCTCGCCAGAGTCCTCCGCCTCGTCCGGCTCCGACGGCTCGTCCATCTGCACCGGCTCCGCCGCCCGCGGGTTGCCGCGGGGCCCGCAGTGTCCTTCGGGCACGATGCCCCACACCTTCTCCTCCCCAAAGGTGAAGAGCGGCCGGGCCTCGTCGACGGCTGGGGCAGGGATGACCGCCGTGGTGAAGAGGGCCACCATGACCATGTCCAGCACCTGTGGAGTGAAGTTGTCCGTGCACAG
Source organism: Puccinellia tenuiflora (assembly GCA_012064385.1). Taxonomy (NCBI): domain Eukaryota; kingdom Viridiplantae; phylum Streptophyta; class Magnoliopsida; order Poales; family Poaceae; genus Puccinellia; species Puccinellia tenuiflora. Next base: position 430,939 of record QRDG01000054.1, read on the forward strand.
GCGCATCCTATCCTCCAGGCCTGCGTACGTCCACATCGGCTCCGAATGCCACTTGAGGGGGGCGATGCGGCGCCTCGTGAAGTCCTTCGCCACCATCTGGCCGGTGAGCCCGGCGTCGCGGAGCCCCCGCAGGCACTCGTACACCGTGTTGAGCTTTGGGCCCTCAAAGCCCTCACTCGCCCAGCGCGCCCACTTCTTCGGGGGCGCCACGGGTACATCCAGGAGATGGTTCGACACCTTGGTGTCGACGAAGAACCACCGCTGGCGGAAGTCCTCCACTTTCTTCGTCACCTTGGTGATGGCATTCTCGCCGCTCCACGCGATGGGGATGTAGTTCCTGCTCCTGGCGTCGGCGATGCGGAAGGAGACGCATCCGGTCCGCTCATTCTGCGCGGTGGACCGGAGTGCGTAGAAGCTGCGGAAGAGGTCCACAGAAGGATGGATACCGACATAGGCCTCGCAGAGGTAGGCGAAGATGGAGAGGATGAGGATGGAATTGAGATGAAGATGGAGTAGTTGGATCTGGAATGAGGAAGTCGGAAAAAGGAGGAATGAGACCGGCGGAGAGAGTGTTGAGGAAGATGGGGTAGTACCCCGCGGGAAGCCTGCTGCCGGCCGGCTTCATGCTTGTGGCGCCGTGCTCGTTGGTGCTCGCGGCCGCCAGGTGGCGCACCTTGTCGACCCCCGCCGAGTTGATGCGGGACCTCGGCAGCGCCCCCTGGGGTTCAACACTCCGCGACGCCGCCGCGGACTTGCCAGTCTGCATCGGAGCCTTGCCTTTCTTGGGAGCATCTGCTCTCTTGGGCGCCATGGTCGCAGGAGAGAAGAAACTTTTGGAGGTGGTGCGCTCTGGGAAGAAGGAGGCGTTTGGGGGAAGTGTGCGGCGGAGTAATGGGAGAAGTGATGGGCGCCATCATCGCGCGCAGGCTTTATTGGCCAGTTACCAAGGGCGTGGCGGGCCCCACCACGTCGCCCGTTGGAGCAGAGGAGATCGTGGTCTCGGGCGCAACCGCTGCGCCCCATGTGTCACGGCCCAGGCAGGCATCGTTGGGCCCCCGACGCTGCGCCTGCATCCATGGGCTTCGGCGTGCCCATCGTGGGCCTGGGGGCTACTATCGGCACAGTGGAAACCACGGTACCACGAGCCGGCCTGCCAGGGCCCACAACACTCTTCAGAAGATTCCGCTAAGGACTAGGCTCTCCAAGCCTGGCGAGCCTCGCGAGGGGTTTTTCCTCACGAAGCAAGCTCTGTCTCCGCGACAGAGCGCACATGGGTTCTACGCCCTCCGCAGAGTCACGGGCGCGCCAACGCGCGGTGACGACAGCGCCGCAGTTGCCATTCCCGTGTATAAAGCAGTCAACAATGCTGCACCAAGCAAAGGAGCTACAAGCATTGCCGTTCCAGTGATAAGGAGACCGTCTGCCGCTACGCTCCAAGGGCGACGTCACCGTGGGGTGCCTCCCGACCTCAGCAGCGCCAGCCCACCGTCCTGGCTGGAGGGTGGCTTTTTCCAGCTTTGGTGACGCCGCTCCCTGCCGTGGACCGCGTCCATGGACTCTACCTTTATCGTGCACCCGTCCTCCTCCTTCGTCGCCATGTGGTAACCCTTCCTGCCAAGATATTTGGGGGAAGAGGTCCAGGACACCTATAAAAGGAGGGGGAGCACGTTCGGGCAAAGGGTTGGTCTTCAGTTGGTTTGGAAGTTGGTTCTTCTTCGGTTGGCAATCTGAGATCTAGGGTTAGCCATTGTTAGCCACCTCGAGCTCGCCAAGCTCTCTTTGTACTGAAACCTCTCCAAGCAGTGCAATACAACCAAGGCAGGACGTAGGGGTTTTACCTCTCCAAGAGGGCCCTGAACCTGGGTAACATCGTGTGTTCATCTCTGCAGTGCCGTCCCGCAGCGATTCTCGACGAGCTCAGTCGCCGAGGCACGTTGAGGGTTGTTTGATTCCGTGTTCAGCCCCTTACTCGATTCCTTAACTAGTGAGACACACCCAGTTCCTGGGACAGTTCTCCGACAGTATTATATGCTTAGCAATGCTCAGCCATGCTTAGTTAAATGCTTAGTTGTCCGATGATTTAATTCCATGATATTGATGTTGATGGAATGATTCGGACATGGTGGTTACGTTTGGTACTTAATTAATTTGTTAAAAGGCTTGGATGAGTTGCCATCGGGGATGGTGTTTTGCCTCATTCTTCTCGCCTAGGCTGAGAGTGCTTTTAGCTAGAACCAAGAACTGAGCATGCTACCATCGGGGAGGGGGGGGTATGGGCCCCTTACTAACTAAATAACTTGTGCGGGCGTATCCAAGGGTCCTCTAGTTTGCGCTTTCCATTTGCGAGTGTGTGGCCAGTGATGATGATGACGATGATGATGATGTGATGATGATGGTGGTGATAGGAGTGGCGATGGGGCAGGGTGTTGAAATAGGCACTGAACTTGTCCTGTCGTCACGATGACCCCTGGATAGTCTCATGCGAGGTAAAGGTTTGACCGCGCCCGCCCTGCCGGCTTTACCCGGAAGAGAGCTAAATGATCAGGCAAGGGGTCGGACGGTACGAATGGATAAAAACAGTACACCCCTGCAGGGTTTAATCTTTTCGAAAAGCCGTGTCCGCGGTTATGAACAAACTCTTGGGAAAGGCGGATTAGCTCATAGAGAACCTGAACCTAACTAATAAATTTGGCAGCTAGAGGTTGCAATTCAACATGTGATAAAAGGTTTATTTCCTCGAGGGTGATTCGAGGGAGTGCCTTGGTGGAGATGAGCTGCTTCCGGTTACAAAAGGGTTCGTCGAGAACCAAAGATGAAAGTTTACTCTCTTATCCCTTTTCGGAAAACAGTCTGAGTAGACGATGCAATGGGTCCTTGATTGGTTGTGGTTTAGGGGGTTTTTTGTTATCGTCTCCACAGGGATCAAAATCTATTGGTGCTTTTCCTTTCCAGAAGCTTGGCACAACGAAAAGGTGGGTTGGTGTTTTACGGATCTAGGCTAGTTCTTGCGGATCAAGCAACAGAAAATAAAAACGGTGACAGCAAAGGGGAGGCTAAGGAAGATCTCACGGACAGCAAAGGGGAGGCTAAGGAAGATCTCGCGGACAGCAAAGGGGAGGCTAAGGAAGAGTGGATCGTCAAACATAACAAAAGCTCAAAACTTCAGCAAGGTGGAGGCTAAGGGAAAATCAACAAACACATAACATGAACAGCAGCAAAGGGGGGCTAAGGAAGAGTTCACAAGCAACAAAGTCACAGCACGATTACTAAGTTCACACAAACAGAGCGATTCAGAGAGTTACAAAGAGTTTTCACCGAAGGGGTTGGAGAGGATCGAATTAGTTCATCGCGGCAGCAGCGGAGGAAGCAGAGGCGGGTGGCTAAGGAAGATACAAACGAAGTAGAAGCAAGGAAGTAGACAGGGACAGATACGGATCAAGGGCTTCTTCTTTCCTCTCGTTCCTCGTGGATCGTCTTCGCCATGCTTCTCCAAAGTTCTTCGGTTCTTGATCTTGGTGGAGTGGTTGGTTGGATCTTGGATCTGGTGGATGCGGTGGAGTGGTTCTCCTGGGTGCGGACTCTCTTCTTCTTGGACGAGGAAGCCGCTTTATAGGCGCTGCGGAAGTGGCGAGGGCCGCGGTCGATGGCGTGGTTGGTGGCGAGGCGGGAACTTCCGCCGTCGCTTTTCAGCTTTTTTGCCCGGACGCACATGGTCTGCTCCCTACTTTATCACCTTTTTGACTCTTCTGGTTTCTTCTCCTCCAAGTTGATCGATTCCCTCCTTGCTGATTCAAACGCATGCGCAGCACAAGGGGGATACGCTCGCATACTTCTCTTCTGGCTTCGAGAGGTCCTGGCTTCGAGAGGTTCTGGCTTCGAGAGGTGGCACCCTCGCGGGGCATTCATCCTCGCCAAGCGAAACCCTAGCGAGGCCTTTTTACTCGCGAAGCAAAACCCTCGCGAGGCCTTTTTCTCGCGAAGCGTCAAGTCCTCCAGAGGCGTCTTCTAAGGAACAAATTGAGTTGGAGATGAAGAAATATGTGCCTTGGCGCACTGATCTGCAAAGAGTGGATAACTGATGTAAAAAAGCATTTAAAACCTTGACTGAACTTCTCAAATATGAGCAGATTTAGGGTTTTGGATGTCGAAAAGATGTGCATAATTCAGAGTGATCAAACCCCCAGACCCAAACCTTTGCTTGTCCCCAAGTAAAGCAGATATGATGAAAACAGTGCTCAACTTCTGCATACACAGCAGTTCATACATATTGGATTCAAAGCAGTTTCTGCATACTTGGTTGCAATCTCTAGTTCAGAGTCAAGTTTCAATTAACAACTTTTATATTTGTCTTAGTTCAGATACTTTTCGATTACCTAGATAAGACATTTGGCAGGGAAATGAAGTGATCCATGAAATAGCCATGAGGGTTAAGTGAATGCAAAGTCAGTGCTTCACCTACTACCGTTCCCGAGAACATAGTAGGCTAATGCAAAAATTAAAGATGGGTTAGGATCATTGTTACTTGTCAGATTCTTTCAGTTAGTGCTTCACAGGTTACAATCCCGAGATCATAACTGCTAATGCAAAAATTTGCTTTCAAATTACTATCAGGAACTTCAGGTTAGTGCTTCACAGGTTACAATCCCGAGATCATAACTGCTAATGCAAAAATTTGCTTTCAAAATACTTGCTTCAAGTTAGTTTCACTGTTAGTGCTTCACATACCACCATCCCGAGATACTGGTAGCTAATGCAAAAATGCAGAAATGCAGTTAAAACATGGCTCTTCGAGGATCAACTTATTCAATTTCAGAGCCACTTGCATTATGAAGGTATTCCAACAGATCTGAGCAGAGACATATATGAACTCTGTTTTGCTACTTGACTCTAACACAAAAGTTTGCAAGCATTATAGATAGAAACACTGCAAGATTCTCAATAGCATGAAAGATTGTTTAGGCAAAATTAAGCACTCCAAGAAACTTTTACTCGACAAGCAACTTCGAAAATATAGCCAGGAATAGATAGAAAATTTGTAATCATGGCATAGCAATGATATTTATGGTGTAACAGGATTTGTTAATTGGAATGTGTTCACCTGGTTTAAGGGTCGAATCCTCGAGAAGTCTTCCTCGCGAGGAAAAAAGCCTCGCGAAGCTTTCTCTTGAAGCAGAATCCCTCGAGAGGCCTTTTTCCTCGCGAAGCGACCTTCTACTCCTTGCTTGCAGGGGTCTCTGCCAACCCACTTCACTCTCTTTTATTCAACAATCTGAAAAACAAAACAACAAACAAAAAGGAAAGGGAACACACAAAACAAAAATAACTCTTGAAGGGAAATAATATATAAAAAAGGATATCAGGCTGCCTCCTGATGAGCGCTTGTTTAAGGTCACGAGCCTGACCGTAGCTTCTTCTCACTGCTTCACAGCTTCAGAGGATGCATTGGGAACATCCTCTGACTCGTCATTCTCGCTTTCTTCAGGATCTTCAATGACAATCTTCTCTCCTGCTAGGTAATGCTTCAGTCTCTGACCATTTACCTTGAAGGTACCTGCTGATGGGGTCTGGACTTCGAAAGCACCATTTCCCAAGTCCTTCTTCACTATGCAAGGACCAAACCATCTTGACTTGAATTTTCCAGCAAACAGATGCAACTTGGACTCATACACCAACACTTACTGTCCAATGTTGAACTCCTTCCTGAGGATATGTTTGTCATGCCATTTCTTGGTCTTTTCCTTGTAAATCTTGGAACTCTCATATGCATCATGCCTCAGCTCTTCAAGCTCACACATCTGCAGTTTCCTTGCACTTCCGGCTTTCTTCATGTCGAGGTTTAGTTTTCTGATAGCCCATTGAGCTCTGTGCTCTAACTCGACAGGCAAATGGCATGCTTTACCATATACAAGCCTGAAGGGTGACATTCCAATAGGTGTCTTGTATCCAGTTCTGTATGCCCACAAGGTATCAGGTAATTTCAGGGACCAATCTGCTCTGGACTTGGACACAACCTTTTCAAGGATCTGCTTAATTTCTCCTTTGATAACTCAACTTGTACATTGGCTTGAGGATGGTAGGGTGTAGTAACTCTGTGATTCATCACACCATACTTGCTCAACAGCTTCTCTAGTTGTTCATTGTTGAAGTGGGCTCCTCCATCACTGATCACAACTCTGGGAACTCCAAATCTGGGGAAAATTGCAGTTTTGAACAGCTTGCAGACTGACTTGGAATCTGCACTGACAGTTGGTACCGCTTCAACCCATTTGGACACATAATCCACTGCTACAAGGATATACTTGAAGCCTCGAGAGGAAGGTAGAGGCCCAACAAAATCAACTCCCCATACATCAAATAGTTCAACTTCAAGAATGCCTTGCTGAGGCATTTCATTCCTTCTCGAGATTTTCCCAGTTCTCTGGCAAGGATCACACTGCTTGACAAAATCATGAACATCTTTGAACAGGCTGGGCCAATAAAATCCAACTTGAAGAATCTTTGCTTGAGTTTTCATTACTCCAGCATGGCCTCCATACATGCCAGAATGGCATTGGAACATCACATCATGAGTCTCTTCAGAGGGCACACATCTCCTCACTATACCATCTGCACAATGCTTGTAGAGGAATGGTTCATCCCAGTAATAGCTCTTGGCTTCATGCATAAAAAAATGAATTTCTTTTTCTGCTGGTAGGACAAATGAACTGGCATAATTTTACACTCTAGGTAATTCACAATGTCAGCATACCATGGAGTCTTGGCTTCTCGCGAGACATCGACCCTCGCGAGGCATTCCTCTTGAAGCATTTCCTCGAGAAGCATATCTCGCGAGGCATCTCCTCGCGAAGCTTGAAGAGATAGATCGTCCCGAGGCCTCCCTCGCGAGGCTTCAAGGAGCCCTCGTGAGGCATTTACGCCCATCAGTTGCTCTCCAGGGATGCTGTCTTCTATTTTTCTAGTTTCAGAGCAACTTATTCTTGACAAATGATCAGCTACCACATTCTCAGAGCCTTTGTTATCCTTGATCTCAATATCAAACTCTTGAAGCAGGAGAATCCATCTGATTAGCCTGGGCTTGGCATCCTTCTTGCTGACAAGATATCTTATTGCTGCATGATCAGTGAAGACAGTACATTTTTGCCCAACTAGATAAGATCTAAACTTGTCAAATGCGAATACCACTGCAAGCAATTCTTTTTTAGTAGTGGAGTAATTGATCTGATAATCATCAAGAGTTTGGCTGGCATAGTGGATCACATGCAGAGCTTTCTCTTTTCTCTGGCCCAGAACTGCTCCAACTGCAAAATCACTTGCATCACACATCAACTCGAAGGGTAGGGTCCAATCTGGAGGCTGCACAATTGGAGCAGAAATAAGAGCTTGCTTCAACTGGTTAAAGGCCTTCAGACAAGCTTCATCAAAGTGGAATTTGACATCTTGACTGAGCAGTTTGGTTAGAGGCTTTGCAAGGCTAGAGAAATCCTTAATGAATCTCCTGTAAAATCCAGCATGTCCAAGGAAACTCTGTATTCCTTTTACATTTTCAGGGGGTGGTAATTTAGCAATCACATCAACTTTTGATTTATCCACTTCAATGCCTCTAGAGGATATCAAGTGTCCAAGCACAATACCTTCAGTGACTAAGAAGTGGCATTTCTCCCAGTTCAATATCAAGTTCTGCTCTGAGCATCTGTGTAGGACTGCTGCCAGGTTCTTCAAGCAGGTGACAAAATCTTTTCCATAGACAGTGAAATCATCCATGAAAACTTCCATAATTTTCTCAATGTAGTAAGAGAATATTGAAGTCATGCACCTCTGGAAGGTTCCTGGGGCGTTACACAGACCAAATGGCAATCTTTTGTATGCAAATGTTCTATATGGACATGTGAATGTAGTTTTTTCTTGATCTGCTGGATGGATGGGAATCTGAAGAAATCCAGAGTACCCATCAAGGTAACAATAGAATTCTTGCCCTGCTAACCTCTCCAACATCTGGTCCATAAATGGCAAAGGGAAATGATCCTTCCTAGTTGCCTTGTTCAATTTCCTGAAATCATTGACCATTCTCCATCTAGTAACTGGTCTTGTGGTCATCAATTTTCCTTCTTCATTTTCAACCACTGTATAGCCTCCTTTCTTGGGCACTATGTGGATAGGACTCACCCACTCGCTGTCAGAGATGGGGTATATCATGCCTGCTTGTAGGAGTTTCAGAACTTCCGTTTTTACTACTTCTTGTAGGGCAGGGTTTAATCTCCTGTGTCCTTCTCTGGAGGGGGTGCTATCCTCTTCAAGATATATTCTATGAGAGAAAACCTTCTCATCGATTCCCTTTATGTCATCAATGGAATATCCAATGACATTCTTGTATAGTCTGAGAACTGCCAATAGGCTGTGCTCCTGTTCATCATCAAGTGCAGAGCTGATTATCATAGGGTGAATTTTTTCTTCCTCTAGAAACAGATACTTCAGGTGAGCAGGCAACTCCTTCAACTCAACAATAGATTTATGAGACGGCTAACGAGGTTCTCTCCAAGGTTCTGCTTCCTCGATATTTCCCTCGCAAGGCATTTCACCTCGCGAAGCTTGGAGAGGCTCTCGCGAGGCATTTGGCAGGCCCTCGCGAAGCATTTCTCTTGAGGCATTTTCTGCACTTCCAGAATTTTCATTACAAAGAGTGATTCCAAACAGTTCTTGAAGATTAGGACTATCAGCTGTCACAAAGACTTGTACTTCAGGCTCTTGGGGTTGCATTTGCTGCTGAGATTCAATTACACTCTTGTCGACGACATCCATGGCATGGCATTGTTCAAGCATGTTTGGCAGGTGGGAAGCGTGCTTCATGTTAAACTCTGCTTGTTCAGAACCAAATTGCAACTTCAGGGTTCCACCTTTCACATAAATTATGGCTCCAGCTGTGGCTAAGAAAGGTCTGCCAAGAATCATTGACTCTGAGTTATCTTCCATTTCCAACACAACAAAATCCACTGGATAAGCAAAATTTCCAACTTGGACTGGCACATCTTCAAGAATTCTAGTTGGTTTTCTCAGTGTTCTGTCAGCAAGTTGCAGTGTCATAGAGGTGGGCTTCGGCAAGCCTAGCTGCAGCATCTGACTGGTGGCTTGGGGTAACACACTGACTGAGGAACCTAAATCACAGAGAGCTATGAAGGTTCTTTTTCCAACCACACAGGGGATACTGAAACTTCCTGGGTCTCCTAACTTTTTGGGCAAGTTGTTTTGGATAACTGCACTGCATTCTTCTGTCAAAGCAACTATCTCAGGATCTTCTATACTTCTTTTCTTGGTTATCAGGTCCTTGAAGAATTTGGCATACAGAGTGATGTGCAACACTGCATCAAGGATGGGGATTGTTATTTGCACTTCCTTCATTGTCTCTAGGAACTTGGCATACTGCTTTTCTTCCTTAGTTTTTTCCAATCTTGAAGGGAATGGGATCTTCTGAACTAAAGGCTTCTCAACCCCTGGTACTGCTGCTGGTTCTACTAGTATTACAGGCTCTTGAGGAGGATCCCTCGAGGGGCTTTCCTCTCGAGGCAAATTTTCCTCGCGAGGCCTCCTTGGTGGGGCTACATAGGTGACAGTTGGAGGTGTCTTCAGAATGGGTTCAGTGGTTAATCCACTTCTAGTGGTGACAGCCTCTACTGCTTCAGTAGTGGTAATTGCACCACATTGCTTAGGGTTCTTCTCTACGTGAGCAGGTAGTTTGTTCTCTGTCTGATTTCCCTGGGTATTGGAGATTCCAGCTGTAAGCTGCTGCATTGTCTTGTAAAATAATTCAGACTTCATCTTCATTGTTTCTTGCATTCCACTGAACATTTCTTTTTGCAAACGCATCATTTCACTGATTTCAGACTGGCTACTGCTTGAAGAGGCATTTTGCTGGGTTGCTTGGTGAGGATGTTGTTGTGGCTGCTGCATATGGCCTTGAGGTCTGAAATTATGCTGAGATGTTGAGGCATAGTTCTGTGGGGCTGCATTCTTGTAGGACAGGTTTGGATGATGTCTCCAGGAGGGGTTGAGCTCTGAGAAAACGGACCTTGATTCTGAGTGTAATTCACTTCTGCCACTTGAGATTCACTGGCACTGAAATAGGGACACTCCTGAGGCGATGACCTTCAATTCCACAAATCTGGCAGGGTGCTGAAACTGAACTTACTGGCAGAAGGGCTTTTCCATTCTTTTCCAACATAAGCTGAGATATTTGACTGGTCAGGCTATCAAGCTTTGCTTCAAGGGCTTCTGGGCTTCCATGTTGCATAACTATTGGCTGAGGAGGTTGCATTGCTCTTTCATTTGTCCAAGAGAAATTGTGTGAAGCCATGCTCTCAATCAATTCAAAAGCTTCATCCAGGGTCTTGTTCATTATACCTCCTCCAGCAGCAGAATCTACAAAGGATCTGGTCTGATCTGTTAAACCCTTGTAGAATGTCTGCAGAATTAGCCACTGTTCTTGGCCATGGTTAGGACACATTCTAATCAGGCCTTGGTACCTCTGCCAGGCATCATATAAACTCTCTCCTTGGCATTGCACAAATCTGGTAATTTTGTCTCTGCAATCGGCTGCTTTGGTGGGGGGAAAGTATTTCTCAAAGAAAGCTTGCACCAGATGTTCCCAAGTGTCCCTAGCATGAGTAGGCAAGGCATGGAACCATAACTTAGCACTGAAAGGGGATCGTATGAGCACCTAGAGGGGGGGGGGTGAATAGGTGCTACCCAATTTTTAATTCTTTTTCAATTTAGGCTTGACACAAAAGATAAATTCTCTAGATATGCAACTACGGTGAATTTATCTATATGACAAGCAAACTAAACAACTAGGCAATTAACGAAACAAGTAAAGGTAAGAGATAACCGAGAGAGGAAGCACGCGGAGACAAGGGTGTATTCCCGAGTTCCTCCTTGTTAAGGGAGTACGTCTCGTTGGAGGGGTGTGAGCTCGCCACGAAGGCCTACTCAACGCCACAAAGGCCTCACCCTATTCTCCGATGAACCTCGCCACAAAGGCCTAGTTCACCTTCCACTATCGGAGTCCTTCAAGGCGGAATCCGGAGCCCTTACAACGTTCTTGGGGCACACACCCACAACTTAATTGGGGGCTCCCAAATCAACAATCTGTAGCAATTACAACAAGTGATAAGAACAACAAGCTAGGTCAACACAAAGCTAACCCTAGAAATGAGATCCTTCAAATGAATGAAGGGGAAATGAAAAACTGCTCGGTGGAGTTGTAGATCCGGGGCTTCTCCTTCAATCCTCCAAGAATCAATGGATTTGGGTGGAGGGATTGGGAGATCTTGCGAATTTGGACTTTGAGCTTTGATGGCATTAATGGAGGTGAGAGAGTGTGCAAAGCTACCCCTCCAAAGATAGGTGAAGGGGTATTTAAACCCCTTCACAAAATCTGGCCGTTGGAGGGGCTAAACTCCCTCTCAGTCCCGCAGCACCGGAAGTACCGCCGGGAGGGCCGGTACTTCCGGCCTGCCCTTCTTCCTTCAGACCACGGTCTTCTTTCAGGCTGAACTCCATCCCGCATGACCGGAAGTACCGCGGCGGAGGCCGGTACTTCCGGTGGCGCGGTAGTACCGGGGCTACTTCCGGTCCAAAAACTGTGAGACCCCAAACTTCCAGTACCTGAAAAATAAGCGGAAGTGGCTCCGGAAATTTCCACCGGAAGTAGCGACCGGAAGTTCCGCTGAGGTCACCGGTACTTCCGGTGCACCGGTACTTCCGTTGCTACTTCCGGTCCAAATTTCGGAAGCCTCCAAGCATCCAGTACTCGAGAAAATAAGCGGAAGTTGATCCGGAAATTTCCACCGGAAGTAGCGACCGGAAGTTCCGCTGAGGTCACCGGTACTTCCGGTGCACCGGTACTTCCGTTGCTACTTCCGGTCCAAATTTCGGAAGGCTCCCAAGGTTCCAGTACCTGGGAAAATAAGCGGTAGTAGGGCCGGAACTGGGCACCGGAAGTGCCCAGCGGAACTACCGGTCCCTGGACCGGTACTTCCGGCCAACAGGGAAAACAGGCATTTGGCTCAACTTTTCGCGACGATTCTTTTGGGGTTGGTTTCCTGCACATCTTAGGTAAAGTTAGAGCACTTGATTGTATTGTTGTCAACATCAAAACACATGGGGATAGCAAATGTTCTTTCAATCTCCCCCTTTTTGGTGTTGACGACAATACAACCAATAAGCATAGTTAGATTCCAAAAGACAACCGAGCTCCCCCTAAGGGGCTCCCCCTATCTTTTGAAACCATGCACACAACACAAGCATAACAAGATATATATAACAACGGCTAGCAATGGATATAACAAGATAGATAGCTAGCAAAGTAAATAACGATGACGAGGAATTCCACAAAGTCTTACATGCTCACATCATGCATAGTCTTAAGAAAGATAACGAAACCGGGACATGATAAAAGATCCAAATGAAGAAACAAGATGATCATGTCCCACCCATGCAAATCCCGATGGCTAAACTATGCCTACACTTCTCCCCCTTTGGCGTCAAGACACCAAAAAGGAAGGAGCGAAACTACACGCCCCAAGAAAGATCACTCCTCATTAGGCGCCTCCGCACCCCCATCATCATCACCATCTTCAATGTCGGACCAAACAACACCACCATTGGCGAGCCACACATCCTCGGGGGTGATATCTTCCTCAGAACCGTCAGACACTTCAATCTCTAACTTGCGCATGATCTGCTTCTGGCGGGAGCGACTCTTCTTTTCTTGCACATGGGCTGCATATTGGCGCTTGCTCACCAAACAAAAGGACTCACGGAGCCTTGTCCTCACCCTTTGGAACCAACCCGGTTCCGACAAAGGAGCATTATCCACTTTCTTTCCCTTTCCAACTGTCCGGTCCTTGGGAAGCACATGGTTCTTCTTGCGTAGCTTCTTCTCAAGGTGAGGCACCAACGGAATACCGGACGAGTCAATCCTCGCACGGTGAAGGAGAGCCCACTTACCACAAATGAGCCTCATGATGTAAGGGGCATAGATGGGCACCCTCCTGTCAGCGATAGCACTCCAAAGCTCTTCAAAGATCACATCCATAACATCCAGCTTCTCACCCAAACCTCTCCTCAAATAACACTGAAGCAGCAAATCGATGAGGTAGCTGTGCACTTGATCCCAATTGCCAACCCGAGGAGTAAGAGTCTCCCTGAAGATGCGAAACATGATCTCATAAGTGGGTATGAGATCCTCGGACTGACCTGGAGTACCACCAGGCATAGTGATGGGCTCAAGCACCTCCTTAGCACTTGGGCGGGGCACGTGGTGCACCGTCCAACCATTGTTGTCTTGAGCACGCGGGTAACCCAACAGGTGACAGAACTCAGACCACTTGCAATCCACATGCTCATCCTTGATCATCCAATGCAGACGAGGATTGGCCTCAGTGCCTATGAACACAGTGGCATAGAACTGAGCCACAAGCTCTTCATTGTAGTCTTGATGAATCTCCATAAGAGGCAACAGTCCAAACTCCTCACACATGCTAAAGGCCTCGGCAAAGTACTGAGCATACTTGGGAGAGGTCATATGAGCAATGTTGAGGCGGTGCTGGAGAACCACGGCATTCCTTTGCCCTGAGTAAATCTGATTGAAGACAAGCTCTTGATCATTGGTGTAGAAACGAGAATCCGTGACATGATCTTGGCGAGGAATGAGGTAAGGGTTCGTCTTCCGGTAGGCACGGTATTCCCGGTCAGGCATCTTGGCAAAAGACACAATCTTGGGCTTCTTCACAACAGTTTTCTTGCTAGAACCACTTCCAGACGCAGCAGACTTCTTCTTCTCAAGGTTGATTTGCCGGGCAGACTTGGTTTGCGGCATAATTTCAGCTTCTTCTTCAAACTCATCTTCAATGGTGCGCTGCTTCTTGCGAGAGGCTGAGGAGATGAACCCTAAGAAGTGAGCACAAAGATAGGAGGGAAACTAGAAAAGACAATAAATTCAAACAAAAACAACATAGTTATCAAGAGTGGAATAGCATTGTGAATCTAGGGATATGCAAGAGCACCGAGGGAAACCCGGGAACACCCCACGTCACACCCAAACAATGGGCCTAGGTGTGATGGGGAACTAGGGTTACACTAGGTACTAGGGATTTCACCAAGATCTACAAGAGCAACCCACTCTAGAGAACTAAATGCATCTAGCAACGGTCCTAGACATGCTCCAAACGAGATTGTACTTAAGCAATCGTGCATCTACTACTTGTCCAACATCACATCTAGATTCAATTTTTCGAACCTAGAGAAGAAGTGAGGGAGGACAAATACCGGATGCCATGGAGGAGGATGACGAGGGAACGATTCCCTTGGACCAGATCTGACGGGGGAGCACCGGAGGAGCGGCAAAGGGCCCTCAAGATGGCAAGTGGCTAGGGTTGGAGAGAGAGAATAGATGGGGCGAGAGGAAGAAGAAGAAGTTATGTTCCTCCTTCTTCTCCCCGTCCCAGGCCTTATCTCGCTCCAGCCCGAGCCACCGGAAGTACCGGTCCCAGGACCGGTACTTCCGCCCGAGCGGAAATTTTCAGCCAGGAAAAATTCCGCTGGGCCGGAAGTACCGCTTCCTTGGCCGGTACTTCCGCCCGCTCGGGATTTTCAGCCTGGAAATACTTCCGCTGAAAATTCCGAGAGGCCGGAAGTACCGGTCTAGGCACCGGTAGTTCCGCTCCAGTCAGGAAACTAGATGCATGTTTTAGAGAGAATTTAGAGTTTAGAAAGGAATGGTTTTTAGGTAAGAGTTTGGGGCTTGGGATGAGATCGCACACTGTCATAAAATGGTACCTCACTCATGATTGCAAGATGCAAAGCGTAACGACCAATCATGAGTGGTATCCCATAGCACACACATAGTGACACATATAGGTCTAGAAACTCCAAATGAACACCAAATAAGATCCAACTCCTCGCACGAGGAGGTCGGTGGCCGAAGCCACCATATATGAGTATGAAGGAGTGAGACACCGCGAAGATGTATCTTGGGTTCTCACTCACAACTCATCATTTAAGCTCATAATTCATGAATTGAATATAGAGAAGATCAATGAATGCATTAATCTAGGCATAATGGGGGGAGGGAGAGCCCAATAGTTAGGACAACACTCCCCCTATGTCCATGCCTACACCTAAACCCAAATAGAGAATTGACCTATAGGTGTGTATGCAAGATGGTCAAGTCAAGCTCCTCGAATCCACGATATTTAGTTCATTCCTCAAATAAGTGAATCTTGCTTCATCAAGTGGCTTCGTGAATATATCGGCAAGTTGGTCCTTGGTTGGCACATAAGCAAGCTCAATGTCTCCACGGGCAACATGATCTCGAATGAAATGATGACGAATCTCAATGTGCTTGGTTCTTGAATGTTGCACCGGGTTGTAGGCGATCTTGATAGCACTCTCATTGTCACACAAAAGAGGCACTTTGTCACAAGTGACACCGTACTCCTTCAAAGTTTGCCTCATCCATAACAATTGAGTGCATGCACTTGCGGCGGCAACATACTCGGCTTCGGCGGTGGAGAGGGAAATGCAATTTTGCTTCTTAGAAGACCAACTCACCAAAGACCCACCAAGAAATTGGCAAGCCCCGGAAGTTGATTTCCTATCATCTTGATCACCGGCCCAATCCGAATCCGTGAAACCCCGAAGAGTGAAAGATGAATCCCTTGGATACCACAAACCAAACCTTGGGGTATGAATTAAATATCGTAGGATCCTCTTGACCGCCAACATGTGGCTTTCTTTAGGAGCCGCTTGATACCTTGCACACACACCTACACTCAACACTATATCGGGTCTAGATGCACAAAGGTAAAGCAACGAACCTATCATGGAGCGGTAGAGCTTTTGATCCACATCTATACCCTTTGGGTTAAGTTGTAGATGGCACTTGGTATCCATAGGAGTCTTCTTCTCCTTAGCATCCACCATATTGAACCTCTTGAGCATGTCTTGGATATACTTTGCTTGGCTAATAAAAGTCCCTCCTCTCAATTGCTTGATCTCAAATCCAAGGAAGAACTTCAACTCGCCCATCATAGACATCTCAAACCTATCGGTCATAAGCTTTGCAAATTCATCATTAAAAGCTTTGTTAGATGAGCCAAAGATAATATCATCAACATATAGTTGGCATACGAAAAGCTCCCCTTTAACCCTCTTAGTAAAAAGAGTGGGATCGATTTGCCCAACTTCAAACCCACGGTCTAACAATAACTCTCTAAGGTGCTCATACCACGCACGTGGTGCTTGCTTAAGTCCATAGAGCGCCTTATCGAGCTTGTAGACATGGTTAGGGAAGTTGGGGTCCTCAAATCCCGGGGGTTGCTTAACGAATACCAACTCTTTTAAAGGACCATTAAGAAAAGCACTTTTAACATCCATTTGTTGCAATTTGAAGTTATAGCAAGAAGCATAAGCAAGGAGGATACGGATGGACTCAAGGCGAGCCACGGGAGCATAGGTCTCTCCAAAATCAATGCCTTCAACTTGAGAGTACCCTTGAGCCACCAAACGAGCCTTGTTCCTCACCACCATGCCATGCTCATCTTGCTTGTTCTTGAAAATCCACTTTGTGCCTATAACATTGCGGCACTCCTTTGGCTTCTCAACTAACTTCCAAACTTGTTGCGCTCGAAATTGTTGAGTTCTTCATGCATTGCTAGCAACCAATCCGGATCTTCAAGAGCTTCGGCAACCTTCTTTGGTTCAAACATGGCAATATGAGCTTGATGATCACTAAAATTTGCCAATTGCCTCCGGGTGGACACCTTGCCTCTCACATCACCAATAACCTTATCAAGGAAATGTTCACGAAGTTCCATGGTTCTTGCAACTCGAGCTTGACGACGGGCTTCGATATCCTCATTGCATCTTGGAGGTATCACTTGATCATCTTGATCATTTGAGTCCCCGTCTTGACCGGTAGGTTGACCTTGATCATCAATGGGCTCGGCTTCAACATTTGAAGAAGATGGTTGAGCAAGGTCTTGATCTTGGCTAGCGTCATGAGATGGAGAGTTTGAATCTTGCATAGCAACTTGATCAACGGGTTGAGGGTCTTCAACTTGTTCTTGGGTTGGTGCAACTTGCTCTTCATGGGCAACGGTTTCTTGTGTAGATGAAGGCTCCACTTGAGTAGAGCATTGTCCTTCTCGATCCACCACAAGGGGTTCCTCAACGGGGCGGAAGAATCCCACACCCATTCTTCTTATGGCTTCTTGAGGAATTTCATCATCTACATCGGAAACATGAAATTGCGCCACTTGGGAGCCGTCATTCTCATCGAACACCACACTACAAGATTCTATGATGCGCCGTGAAGCTTTATCATAGATTCTATAAGTGTGGGATTCGCCACCGTAACCAACAAAAATACCCTCTAGAGATTTAGATTCGAATTTAGTGAGGCGACAACCTTTAATCAAATAGAAACACTTACAACCGAAGACGCGGAAGTAGGAGATGTTAGGCTTGTTGCCGGTGAGGATTTCATAAGGAGTCTTGTTCAAACCTTTGCGGAAGTAGAGCCGGTTGGATGAGTGACAAGCCGTGGATATAGCCTCCGCCCAAAACCTTAGCGGAGTCTTAAACTCCGCAAGCATGGACCTAGCCATATCCATAAGAGTCCGGTTCTTCCTCTCGGCTACACCATTTTGTTGAGGGGTATATGCGGCGGAATATTGATGACGAATACCCTCTTCACTAAGAAACTCATTGAGGGTGTAGTTCTTGAACTCGGAGCCATTATCACTCCTAATAGCCAATATGGGGACATTGTGTTGTCGTTGCATTTCGGTGGAGAAGTCGATGAAGGTTTGTTGGGTCTCACTCTTCAACTTGAAGAAATAAACCCAAGTGAATCTTGAATAATCATCGACAATCACCAAGCAATATTTCTTCCCACCAAGACTTGCTTCGGGCACGGCACCAAAAAGATCAACATGGAGAAGCTCCAAGATCCTCTTGGAAGAAACGATTGTCTTGCTAGGGTGAGGAGAATCATGCATCTTGCCTTCAACACAAGCCCTACAAACACGGTCCTTGGCAAAAGAGACATCTTCTTTTAGTCCGAGTATGTGGCCACCCTTGTGGAGACTTTGCAAAGTTCTCATGTTGACATGGGCTAGGCGGCGATGCCACAACCAACCCTTGTCGGCCTTTCCGAATAGGCACATCGAATTTGTAGTGGTTTTCCCCGAAAAGTCAACCACAAACAAATCATCCTCGACGTACCCAACGAAAGCGACCTTTAGAGTCTTGCTCCACAAGATGACCACAATATCAACATCAATAAAGACGGCAAAACCCATCTTATTAAGAGCATGGACGGAAAGTAAATTGTAACCAAGGGTTTCGACAAGCATGACATTTACTAAGGTGACATCCTTAGCAACTACCACCTTGCCCAAACCCGTTACCTTAGATTTGATCGGTCTCCAAATGTGACGGTAGATCCATTTAGACATGTTCGAAATTCCGTCATGATCTCTTTGCTTCCGGTCATATGTTTTGTGCATCCACTATCAAGCACCCATTTTGACCCGCCGGAAGCATAGTCCTACAAGGAATCATTGCTTTGATTTAGGTCCCCATTTTTCAATGGGTCCTCTTTTGTTAGCAACAAGGGTCTTAGGAACCCAAATAGAGCGATAAATAGGCACATTTCTAGGACCAACAAATTTAGCATAGACATCCCCATAATAATCAACAAAATAATGTAATAGGGGTTAGTCTTTCCCGCAAAGTCATCACTAGTAGTTTTGCCCCTTGTGGCACTACCACTAGCAATGTTGACCCTTTTTGCTTGAGGGGCACTAGGGATGTTGGCCTTCTTAGCTTGAGGAGCACTAGGGATGTTGGCCTTCTTTGCTTGAGGGGCCCTAGCATCTTTCATGAAGGACTCCTTCTTCTCCTTCTCAACGAAACCAACACCACCTCTCCCCTCCTTGGAAGGGACAAACGGTCTCTTACCACGGGAGATGGCATTAGCAAGGTTAACTTTTAACCTAGCATTTTCCTCAATAATATTTGCATGATCACAAGTAATAGGAGTAGAGGAGCTAGGCACATCAATTTTAGATGGTTGAGCTTGAAGTTGTTCATACGACTCTTTGAGGGTGGAGAGCTCACTCTCCAAAGCCTTGTGAGCCTTAGAGAGATTCTCTAACTCCTCGGTTAGTCTAGAATGACCAACGCCAAGCTCGACCTTTTCTTTCTTGCAAATTTTATATTTTGCTCTAGCATGATCACGTTCCTTAATGAGCTTAGCAACAATTGCATCATTAGTTTCTTCTATGGATTCTAGTTGTTCTTCAAGAGAAACTCTAAGCTCATGTTCTTCTTCAAGATTATCTTTTAGAGAAGCAATTTCCATGGCATCATCTCTTTCTATTTTACCTTTTACCTCTAGCATTTCAAGAGCATCATCATATTGACTCATAAGAGTCTCAACATGCTTCTTGGTTTCACCTTGCATGTTAGATATAAAATGATCCAAGGCAACAAGTTCCTCCTTAACTTCAAGACTAGTAGGATCATCTACATTACTCATGGCATTGGGAGTTGAAGGAGATGATACCTCATTGGCCTTGGCCATAAGACACCTTGCGGAAGAGGTTGAGACATTTTCATTGGGGGATTCAAAGAGAGATGGAGTTGATGCAATGGCAATCCCGGCCACTTCACTTTTGGTTTCTTCTTCTTCTTCTTCCCCGGATGAGTATTCCTCTTGAGCAATTAACACCATCCGTTGAGGTTTCTTGTTGGTGGGATTCTTCTTGAAGAATGGCTTCTTGTTGGGGTCTTGGGCTTAACCTTACGGACAAGTTTGCCTCCATGGTGTTCACGGTTTTCAAAGGGACACTCGGCTACGAAGTGATAGCGATCTTGGCAATTGTAGCACGAACGCACCCTTTGGCCACCCTCCTTCTTTCCACTTGACTTGTTCACAAACTCTCTTGCCTTAGATGGACTCTTCCAAAAATCCTTGTGTGAGTGAGACAAAGTGAGAGCCGAGTAGTCCTTGAGGGTGTCCTCAAGCTCCTTAGGATCCCAATGAGATACATCTTCTTGTTCTTCATCATCACTGTCTTGTGCAACCAACTTGGCCTTCAAAGCTAGGGGAGAACTCTTTTGCATTCCAATGGCTCTAGCACGAGCATCTTCGGCGTTTTTGGCGGCTACCTTGAATGCGGACATCTCTTGCATGACTTCCATTGATGACATAAGGTGATGGTTGTGCCTTCCTTGGATACTCTTCAAGTCGGTTGACTCAAAGGGCCAAAGAGCACTCGCATACTTTCTCTTGATCCATGCATCATCCACATGAGTTGCCCCAAGTGCCCGAAATTGAGTGGCAAGGGTCTTGAGTCTTCGATACATGTCTTCATGATCTTCACCTTCTAACATGAAGAAGCCCTCGGCTTGGTTGCTCAACGCATCATATCTATTCCTCTTCATGCTCTCATTGCCGACGAACTCATTGGTGAGAGTGTCCCAAGCTTCTTTGGCGGTGGTGGCAAACTCGATGTGTGACAAGTGCTTCTCCCCCACGGCGGTTTGGATCATGTTAAGAGCCAACTCATTGAGTTGACAATCAACAACCTCTCTTCTTGTCATGTTGTTGGGGTCGTGTGCCTTGAAGCCAACCTCGATGATCCTCCAAAGCTCGATTGAAGCACTCTTCATATAAGATCTCATAAGAAATTGCCAATTAGAAAAACAAGATGGATTAAACTTGGGTGGGTCACCCCTATTGTTTATATGAGGATGAGGGATAGGTGGGTCGGGGGAGTATATGTGAGGAACCTCACTATACGTCTCCTTCCCACTAGCATTTTTAGATGGGGATTGTTTAGTTCCATCACTACCCTCATTCTCCGATGCTTGCGCGGCGGAAGAATTTACCTCTAGCGGTGGTGGTGTGGGTCCTACTCCCTTATGAAGGAGTTGCGCGAGCATCTCACGCAATTCCTTCATTTGAGTGTCCATGGTGGATCTAAGACGTGTTTCCAAGTTCTCAAGATCCTCCGTGGTCACCCCGGGTTTAGGATCCGCATCATCACCGGAGGTACTCATACTCTCTTAGGCGGTGAAGCCTAGATATAGAGACAAGGCTCTGATACCAATTGAAAGGGGATCGTATGAGCACCTAGAGGGGGGGGGTGAATAGGTGCTACCCAATTTTTAATTCTTTTTCAATTTAGGCTTGACACAAAAGATAAGTTCTCTAGATATGCAACTACGGTGAATTTATCTATATGACAAGCAAACTAAACAACTAGGCAATTAACGAAACAAGTAAAGGTAAGAGATAACCGAGAGAGGAAGCACGCGGAGACAAGGGTGTATTCCCGAGTTCCTCCTTGTTAAGGGAGTACGTCTCGTTGGAGGGGTGTGAGCTCGCCACGAAGGCCTACTCAACGCCACAAAGGCCTCACCCTATTCTCCGATGAACCTCGCCACAAAGGCCTAGTTCACCTTCCACTATCGGAGTCCTTCAAGGCGGAATCCGGAGCCCTTACAACGTTCTTGGGGCACACACCCACAACTTAATTGGGGGCTCCCAAATCAACAATCTGTAGCAATTACAACAAGTGATAAGAACAACAAGCTAGGTCAACACAAAGCTAACCCTAGAAATGAGATCCTTCAAATGAATGAAGGGGAAATGAAAAACTGCTCGGTGGAGTTGTAGATCCGGGGCTTCTCCTTCAATCCTCCAAGAATCAATGGATTTGGGTGGAGGGATTGGGAGATCTTGCGAATTTGGACTTTGAGCTTTGATGGCATTAATGGAGGTGAGAGAGTGTGCAAAGCTACCCCTCCAAAGATAGGTGAAGGGGTATTTAAACCCCTTCACAAAATCTGGCCGTTGGAGGGGCTAAACTCCCTCTCATTCCCGCAGCACCGGAAGTACCGCCGGGAGGGCCGGTACTTCCGGCCTGCCCTTCTTCCTTCAGACCACGGTCTTCTTTCAGGTGAACTCCACCCCGCATGGCCGGAAGTACCGCGGCGGCTGCCGGTACTTCCGGTGGAGCGGTAGTACCGGGGCTACTTCTGGTCCAAAAAACTGTGAGACCCCAAACTTCCAGTACCTAAAAAATAAGCGGAAGTGGCTCCGGAAATTTCCACCGGAAGTAGCGACCGGAAGTTCCGCTGAGGTCACCGGTACTTCCGGTGCACCGGTACTTCCGTTGCTACTTCCGGTCCAAATTTCGGAAGCCTCCAAGCATCCAGTACTCGAGAAAATAAGCGGAAGTTGATCCGGAAATTTCCACCGGAAGTAGCGACCGGAAGTTCCGCTGAGGTCACCGGTACTTCCGGTGCACCGGTACTTCCGTTGCTACTTCCGGTCCAAATTTCGGAAGGCTCCCAAGGTTCCAGTACCTGGGAAAATAAGCGGTAGTAGGGCCGGAACTGGGCACCGGAAGTGCCCAGCGGAACTACCGGTCCCTGGACCGGTACTTCCGGCCAACAGGGAAAACAGGCATTTGGCTCAACTTTTCGCGACGATTCTTTTGGGGTTGGTTTCCTGCACATCTTAGGTAAAGTTAGAGCACTTGATTGTATTGTTGTCAACATCAAAACACATGGGGATAGCAAATGTTCTTTCAAGCACTACCCGACAGGGAAAAAGGGAATAGCTGCATCCTAATGGCTTCAGGAGGCACACCATTGTGCTTGAGGGTGTTACAGTACTCCAACAAATTTCTGATATGTTCATGAGGACTCTCCAAGGCAGAACCTTTGAAGGGGTTGTGCTGAACCATATTGATTAGGGCTGGTTTGATTTCCCAGTTGTTTGCTTGAATAGCAGGCATAACCACTTCAGAGGTGGCTACATGGTCTTTAGGGATCCAGAGGTCTCTCAACTTCCTGTCTCCCATCTTGGAAGCTGGCAATCTTTCTTCTACGGCAGTCGAGGAAACTGCCCTTCTTCTATTTGCGAGAAACGTTCTTTCAGGCTCAGGATCAAAGGGGGCTAAAGGTGAATCTTCAGATGTCTGCATACACGAGATCACCAACCTGCACGAAGGGGATCATGTTTCCACTGCACACACGCAGAGACAAGAACTTTATCAAGGGTTAGTGAACTAAATCCCCTAATAACCGTTCTAAATGCAAGATTAAGCCACTAAGAGTAACACAGCAAGAAGATTTATCACGGAGGTGAACTACGGGGAAAGAAACACAACCAAGGCTACTGTACTTTGAAAAGCAATCAATATTTGATCCCGGCAACGACGCCAGTTTTGATCGGTTGTGGTTTAGGGGGGTTTTTGTTATCGTCTCCACAGGGATCAAAATCTATTGGTGCTTTTCCTTTCCAGAAGCTTGGCACAACGAAAAGGTAGGTTGGTGTTTTACGGATCTAGGCTAGTTCTTGCGGATCAAGCAACAGAAAATAAAAACGGTGACATCAAAGGGGAGGCTAAGGAAGATCTCGCGGACACCAAAGGGAAGGCTAAGGAAGATCTCGCGGACAGCAAAGGGGAGGCTAAGGAAGAGTGGATCGTCAAACATAACAAAAGCTCAAAACTTCAGCAAGGTGGAGGCTAAGGGAGAATCAACAAACACATAACATGAACAGCAGCAAAGGGGGGCTAAGGAAGAGTTCACAAGCAACAAAGTCACAGCACGATTACTAAGTTCACACAAACAGAGCGATTCAGAGTTACAAAGAGTTTTCACCGAAGGGGTTGGAGAGGATCGAATTAGTTCATCGCGGCAGCAGCGGAGGAAGCAGAGGCGGATGGCTAAGGAAGATACAAACGAAGTAGATCATGGACCAAGCCTAGGGGCACCTCTGCTGCCAGGAAAAGTCACCTAAGAGGGCAATGCAACTGCCGGCAAAGAGTTTTTCCCGGCAGTTTGGCCTGCCCTCTATAACCCTGCCGGCAAAAGTCTTTCCCGGCAGTTATCTCTTTGCCGGCAGTCTGCCTGCCCCAACGTAAGCATTATTGCCGGCAGTCCCATTTTATTCCCGGCACACAGATTTAACTGCCAGGGAAGAGTTTTCCCGGCAGGCTGGATAAATCCCGGCAGTTAATTTGCCCTTAAAAGTCTTTTCCGGGAGTTTTATTAGCCCAATCTCAGTTCTAGCTATTCCCTCGATGCTGCACCCAGCCTTCTCATCCAAAATCCCAGATAAAACTTCCACATCATACAAAATATAGACACAAGACATACAAGATGTAGTTCTTCTACAAATCAGCATTCACAGATTCTTTATTAACAAAGTCACATACAAGACGTAGTTTCCGAACAGAAAAGAATTCTACAAGAGAATAATAATATTTCTACAACATAATCTTTATCCAAAACCATGAGTGAACAAGAGCATCCATAATAGTGCACAAGTATATTTCTAAGACTGAAGTATGGCATTCATCTTATTCGTCACATGTGGAGAAACCTCTTCTGTTGTTAACCTGAAGAGAAGGAATAGAGAGATTAGAGTTAATAATGGTGGTGATGGTGATGCAAAGTTGGGACCCTTGCAAAAAAAATGAGAAGAGGTAGATGTGCTCATGATGATGAGAATGGAGAAAGGAAAATAGTGAAAGAAGAGGCAGCATATAAAATTCTAGATTCAAAACCAAGCACGCATATGGACCACTGAAATTCAGATGAGAAACAAAGTGTCACGGTGAAGTCTGTGCATTTGCCCATTTGTACAAACATCCTTCATTACAATACTAATAGAATCGATGAGATATCTACTTGAACTGATGTGGAGAAATAGTTGTTGAAAACTTAAGAGGGTTTCATGCAGATCGCAGTTTACACAATTGCAACAATCCAAAGGAGCAACTCAAAGATTCTGCCATCTTTTTGTTCACCTCAGAAACTTCTAGAAAATGCTTGTTCTCGACTAAAGTCAACACTGATCTGGACACTTCATGTAACAATAGAAATCACACGTATGTCTTGTTTTAGACTTAATAAAAATATTTCCAACTAGAGGGGTGAATGAATACAATATACAGCAAAATATTCCCAACTAGAGGGGTAAAACAAATCAGAGAGTGCGTGAAGGTTGACTGCAATCAGCTAATAACCTAATAGTAAACTACAGTAAAATCAAGCCTGAAGCGTATATGTGATGATACCATTACAATTTATAAAGCAAGCATAACGTCATGGACAAAAGCAAAATAGAAATTTCACTTACCATCAGGTCATCATTTTCAGAAGAGTTCACACAAAATGAATGAGTGAAGTCGATATGGCAGCTTTCAACATATGTTTATTCAAAGAACTCAATAATTTCAGCAAATCTTGAAGGCCACAATTAATTTCAAGTTTACACTTTAACTATTCATTCTTATCCTGTGACAAGTAAAAATAAAGGAGGTCAGCAAAATCTGCCAGGATGAAAGTCTGAAACAAAACTGAGTCTAGTGTGTATTCACTGCTATCTTTTAATTTGTAATTCTATAATACAAGTAAGCAACTGAGCACCAATGGTTTTATCATCCAGGCAGTAATCAACACGATACGTGTCCTTCACTAACTGACAGGCTACTGAGATAATAGCAATTCATGTACATTCAGGTAAACTCCACATGGAAAGAAACATGTCAAGCACCATCCCTACTTTCAGATCAGCAAACATCTGAACTATTCATTAACATAACCGATACACGTGTTTTCTTTTCACAGGAATTCATAACTACCACCTCAAGTTTATGTCTATGTATATAAAGGACAACATATTTGGAAAAAAAATACTAATACCATGAATGTCCTAGTTCTATATTAATCAGAATTTCAACCAAATAAAATATTATCTATATAAGAGCATGATATCTTCTATAATCCATATAATGCATTCACATCATATAAACGGATGGCCTGGTGTTGTAGAAGAGAATAGCACTGCTTACTCAAAGTTGTATTGTTAATACATAGAGAAGGCGCCTAAGGATTAAAAACGCCAAAATATATCAGAAACACCAATACTTATTAACAGAGCATCACACTGCTTAAATATTATGCCGAAGAACATTTCTTTTCGGAAAGGCCACATGAGCATAAAAAACCGGTCACTTACCTATGTACAGAACAATCATCCAACTTTTTAAGCCAGCTTTTCCCAGCAAGAACAAAAATAGAGTAATTCATGTGTCATCACCAAGTATACAACTTGAGTTTGGATATACGCCCACCGCCATCAACAGTTCTTCAATCCAAGCACTTCATAGTGCAGTACTTGTCCTAACAGAATACATGCGACATATATGAATAAGATGTTTCATCATATTCTCTTAAGTGTTAATTCATTGCGTAATTGCTACATTGAAGAATGATGTCTAATATCTCAAACAAAACAACACTGATAATTCTCATGTAATGTAGAAACTGTTTCGTATAAAATACAATTCTAGAAAGCAGAAATAGCCCAGCTTCTTGTGGTGACGAGTTAAAGAAGAATCGATGTCATACAACCATATCGGCAGAAAACTGCATGGTAGTGTGTCTGAGTAACGTTTTCAAACATCTCATAATGAACTTACAATGAAAGAATTTGTAAGATTTTTTCTTGTCCACGGTCATTACCCAAAGTAATTTATTTAGGTAGATGGCAGGAACAGTCCGGCACAAGGACTATGTTTTTCGTATCCATATGTTATTATTTGCACGCAGAAAAGGCTAAACATTATGAATCCATGTTTCCCAAAATGTTGAAGCTGCTTTTTTTAGGATTATATCGAAGTAAATAACTTGAGAACTGTAACATACAATTTTTTGAAACCATAAATACACCAATGTGATGAGTGATGCTAAATCTGCAGGTTAGGGTCGTGATTAAGTACCTGGCATTGATGAAGAACTTGAAAGACGCTGGCACAGATCCAATTTCGCTATTGGGCAGGGCATTCAGTTGAGCTCCCTCCTGAGCTTGCAGGGCGGGCGGGTCCAGTGATGTGGGGAGAAGCGGCCCTGGCAAGTTGGGGCGGGTGTAGGCGTGCAGCCCCGCTGGGTCAGGAGAAGTGGATGCGAGCGGGCAGAAAGGTGTAGGAGTGTCTCTCGTAAGGAGGGGAAGAGGCGAGCGCCGCTGTGAGAAAGAAACAAGGGAGACGTCGATGTGGCTCGATGGAGTAGATCGGCGGAGATAGATAGGTGGAAGCGGCGCTCGGGCAGGTCGAGGAGAAGAAGAGGAGGAGACTGCGGCGAATCTGGGAAGGGTGGTGCTGGGGCGGGTGTAGGAATAAGCGGCGGCCATGGCTAGAGGAGCATGCCGAGATAGAGACGGATCTGAGAGACGAGGCCATGCCGGAGAGGACGAGGCGGCTGGGAACGAGATAGAGATGGAGGAGTTGGATAAGGTAGGGTTGGGACTTGGGGTCTAGTGGGTGGCTTTGAAAAATTTGGGCTGCTCCGATTTTTTTTAGCCCCGCGCGCGCGCGTGACTACACAAAGTTCCCGCGGCCTCTATTTTCGGCTCACAGCCAAGTCCCCACGCTCACACATGTGCCGGCAGATAAACAGCCGTGCAGAGTATACGCCGGCAGTCCGCTCGCCGTCGATGCTACAGATCTTTCTCGGCAGTCAACTGCCCCAGATTCTCTATTTCTCCCGGCAGTTTGCCTGCCTTACTATATTTTTGCCGGCAGTTTATTTACACCGGCAGTTTGCTTGCCCTCTATAGTCAACTTTTGCCGGCAGTTAATTGCCCCCATATTTGACCCGTGGTGTAGGAAGCAAGGAAGTAGACAGGGACAGATACGGATCAAGGGCTTCTTCTTTCCTCTCGTTCCTCGCGGATCGTCTTCGCCATGCCTCTCCAAAGTTCTTCGGTTCTTGATCTGGGTGGAGTGGTTGGTTGGATCTTGGATCTGGTGGATGCGGTGGAGTGGTTCTCCTGGTGCAGACTCTCTTCTTCTTGGACAAGGAAGCCGCTTTATAGGCGCTGCGGAAGTGGCAAGGGCCGCGGTCGATGGCGTGGTTGGTGGCGAGGCGGGACCTTCCGCCGTCGCTTTTCAGCTTTTTTGCCCGGACGCACATGGTCTGCTCCCTACTTTATCACCTTTTTGACTCTTCTGGTTTCTTCTCCTCCAAGTTGATCGATTCCCTCCTTGCTGATTCAAACGCATGCGCAGCGCAAGGGGGATACGCTCGCATACTTCTCTTCTGGCTTCGAGAGGTCCTGGCTTCGAGAGGTTCTGGCTTTGAGAGGTGGCACCCTCGCGGGGCATTCATCCTCGCCAAGCGAAACCCTCGCGAGGCCTTTTTACTCGCGAAGCAAAACCCTCGCGAGGCCTTTTTCTCGCGAAGCGTCAAGTCCTCTGGAGGCATCTTCTAAGCAACAAATTGAGTTGGAGATGAAGAAATATGTGCCTTGGCGCACTGATCTGCAAAGAGTGGATAACTGATGTAAAAAAGCATTTAAAACCTTGACTGAACTTCTCAAATATGAGCAGATTTAGGGTTTTGGATGTCGAAAAAATGTGCATAATTCAGAGTGATCAGTCCTTATGTCTTTTAAAAAGGAAAACTAGCTTTATGCAAAACCAGCTACATTATACAGCATTAGAGCCTCTGTCAGCATCGGGCCTATATCGCCCTACTAATTCTTGCGAGTACGTCGTACTCAGCCTTGCTTTGTTGATTATTATTTGTTTCAGAGGAGGACGTCACCGAACTGGAAGGTGGGTTCTTCATTGGCATAGACGAGTAGTCTGGGGTTCCCAGGTGGCAGCTTGGGACGTCTCGGAACAGGCTGGCTGGGATATGTTATTGTAGGCCTCTTAGGCCATAATTTGGATCTTGTTGTTAGATAACTATATTTTCTTCCGCTTGATGTAATGATGGGTCTGTGACCTCTAATTGTGATATTTGCTATCTTTCTCATATATGAGTTGAACTATGATCTCTTGTATCGTAGAGTCTGTGATGTGCCAGTTGTTCTGCAGTCTTGGTCTCTTTATTATACATGATAGCGATGTCTGAGCTTATGGCATGGTCGAGGTGTTGTGTGCCGATGATCCATTCCGAGCACACCTGCCAATGAGTTTTGGCCTGGGATTGGTAAACCCAGTAACCTTCGATTGTGTAGCATGACCGGCTACACAACGCTTTACTGTATAGTTCTGGCGTCGGGGCGCTACAAGTTGGTATCAGAGCAGGACTGCCTGTAGGAAACCCGTTCTATTGGTCGATGTCGAGTCTAGTTGAAAATTATTTATAACCTAAAAATGAGTTGTCAAAACCTTCTTAGGATTCTTTTTACTTCTTACCCAACTTGCTCTACTCTGAGTCACCTTACCTCTATTTGTCTTGCAGTTGGGTCAAAGTTTAAGGTTCTCGGGGTTGGGTTCTTACCGCCTAGATTAATTCATGAGTCTCAATTCCGTTCCTAATTTTTGAACTGTTCTGTTGTTGCTACAGATGACGCGTCCGGGACTTGTTATCTGTCTGACTCGCTGTGAGGGTGTCCGCGGGTTCCCCGCCTTGTTTGCTGCTGCCTTAGCCAGCCAGGGTTGCCCTTGGTACCCCGAGTACGTGGTGTACGAGGAGCACATGCCGTACGGACAGGGGCAGTTCTTCTGCGAGGCCCGTGTCCTGACTCCGGATGGAGACGGAGTCCAGCACCAGAGTGTAGGTGTGGGCATGACCGTGGAGCAGGCTGTTCAGGAGGCTGCGTTCAACAGCCTCTCCGTGTACCGCGGAGACTGTGACTACCTAGCTAATCCAATCTCAAATTTCTATCACTTTCCAGCTACTGAGGACGGTCTGGAGGGCTGCTATGTTGCTAGGTACTCAGACCCAGCGACCGAGCCAGACCACGGCCACCGAGCTCTTATCGAGATGGTTAGGGCGTTGGACATTCGTGCCCGTCAGTGGTACCTATACACGGTGGCTGCTCGTGATAGTCACCGGAACACGCTGATGACCTTGGAGCCGTACGTCCATGCCGGGATACTTCTCCCAGATCTCCTTTCACCTCTACCGATGGAGCTGCCCGGCTACATGAGCAGCCCGAGAGTGGGTGGCACCATTCCACCATGTGGACCTGCTCGAGACACCGGTGGCGACGTCCACACGCCGCCTTATGACCGCCAGCCAGCGAGTGCCCGCCGTTTCCACACTCGCTCTGTGCGTCTCCCGGGGCGTGCCCAGTACTTCTAGGAGACAGGTATCTACGGGTACCTTATATCGTATCCTTGCCTTCCTGCGTGATGAGCAAGATACCCACTATCTGTATTGGTTGCCTTTCGAGTTCTAGTTGTTGTATCGAACTAAAAGACTTATATGATCAGTAATTTCCATTCGTGTAATGCAGACTAAGGCATTTGTAAGCTCGTATCTGAACCACCTAATGGGTTTTATTCCGACTGGCTTGTGGTTGTTGAGTACAATTGTTTCCCTGCCATGTTGATGTGATGATACTTGTTCTTCCTCGCTCAATCTTACTAAATTGTTGCCATTCGTAGTCGCTTGTTCGGGTCTAAGCGCATGCTTGATTCCTATCCATTCGGAGAGAGATACTAACCGTGTCCTTGTTCATATCTCCAGAATGGCTCCTACCCGTCGTGGTGAACACAGCAATCCTGATCCACCGCCGCCACCCACTATGGCGGAGGTTCTGATGATTATTGAAGAGGGCCGCGTGCGCAACGAGAATCTGCTCGCGCAGCTGGTGCAGCATGGTGCACGGAGGAACACTGAATGCAACAACCTCACTGAATTCCTGCGGTCCCAGCCTCCCACTTTCGCTTATGCTAAAGAGCCCCTGGATGCTGATGACTGGCTTCGTGCTCTCGAGCGCAAGTTCACTGCCTTGCATGTTCCGGTGGCGGAACAAGTGAACTTCGCCACCTACCTGCTGACTAGAGCTGCAGGGTCCTGGTGGGAAAGCCATGTGTTGATGTTTGAGGCTGGCCATATCTTCACTTGGGCTGACTTCCGCACTGCCTTCCGTGCGGCTTACATTCCCCAGCCCATCATGGACCTAAAAGGAGGGAGTTCCTGGAGCTGACCCAGGGACGCATGGACGTCCAAGCTTATGGGCGTGAGTTCAACCACCTCTCTCGTTACGCCCCACGGGTCGTGACCAATGATGAAGATAAGCAGTATCTGTTCCGCAAGGGACTGACTCCGCGACTCCGTCATGAGCTGCTGCCCTTCAAGTTCTAGTCTTACCAGGAGCTGTACAACCTTGCCCTCACTCTGGAGCAGGGTAGGAAGGAACTTGATGTTTCCAAGAGGCCTACGCAGGGGGACCACCAGAGCTCATCTTCTTTTGAGGGCAAGAAGTGCCGGGTATTCGTGCCCTACAGCGCTGTGCCTAAGGCACCCTTCGCGCCAAAGCCTACAGGGTTCAGGCCACCTCCGCCTCGCCCAGCTACTTCGACCTTGGGTGCGGCTGGAAGTGGTTTCCGCCCTCAGCTGCCTGCACCGCCGAGGCTCACCTGGTACAGCTGTGGCCAGCCCGGTCACTACTCAAGGGACTGCCCTGGGAAGGCACCTGCTACCGAAACACCTGTACCAGCACCCTCTACACCCGCAGGCAAGGCTGTGACTGCTAGCCGTGGCCGCCTGAACCACCTCTCTGCTGAAGAAGCTGAAGAGGACCCCGGTGTCCTCATGGGTACGCTTCGAATTAATGATCATCCAGCTTCAGTCTTGTTTGATTCTGGAGCATCGCATTCATTCATGTCCATAGCATATGCACACAACCATCGAATATCATTCGTGAACATGGACTCCCCTCTAGTGGTTAAAACACCAGGTTCTAGTTGGCGAACTGACTGGATAGCTCCAGAAGTCCAGATTACCATAGGCTATTGGTCTTTCCCTTTCCAGCTGATAGCCCTGAAGGCAGATGGTATAGATGTCATTTTGGGTATGGACTGGCTAGTCAAATATCAGGCTAACTTGAATTGTGCTGCCAAGTCGGTCAGAGTGGTCCACCCAACTGTCGGGCTAGTAAGTTACTGGTCCCCTTCGTTCGCAACCCCATCCGCTGCCACCCCTCTATCTCCAGAGATCAGTCTTTATTTTATGGAAGGTATCACCCCACCTGAGATGCATGAGGTAGGGGTAGTGTGTGACTTCCCCGATGTCTTTCCGGAGGAGTTACCTGGCATGCCACCTGATCGAAGTGTGGAATTTGTCATTGAATTGGTTCTGGGAACTGCCACAATTTCCAAAAGGCTCTACTGCATGCCAACGGAAGAGCTAACTGAATTGAAGAAGCAACTTGATGAGCTGCTAGAAAAAGAATTCATCCGGCCGAGTAGCTCACCTTGGGGCTGCCCGGTCATCTTCATCAAGAAGAGGGATACAAATGTTCCTCGTCTGGTTTTTGATTACCGCCCTCTGAATGCCGTGACCATCAAGAACAAGTACCCTATTCCCCGAATGATTGACTTGTTCGATCAGCTAACTGGTGCAACCATATTCTCCAAGATGGATCTGAGGTCAGGCTATCATCAGATCAAAATCATAAAGGAGGATATCCCGAAGACGGCTTTCACCACCCGTTATGGGTTATATGAGTACACCGTCATGTCCTTCGGCCTCACAAATGCTCTGGCTACCTTCATGAGGCTGATGAACTCCATATTCCACGAGTATCTCGACAAGTTCGTCATAATTTACATTGATGACATCCTTGTCTATTCCAAAACCGAAGAAGAACATGCTGAGCATCTTCGGCTAGTTCTGACCAAGCTTCGTGATCATCGCCTCTATGCCAAGTTCTCCAAGTGCGAGTTTTGGCTAAAAGAGCTCATCTTTCTCGGTCATGTTGTGTCAGCTGCTGGAATAGCTGTTATAACTGACAAGATTCAGTCAATTCTGGATTGGGCGACTCCCAAGTCGGTCAAAGATATCCGAAGTTTCCTTGGGTTGGCGGGTTATTACCGCCGATTCATCGAGTGCTTTTCCAAATTAGCCAAAGCATTGACTGACCTCCTCAAGAAAAACAAACAGTTTGTGTGGTCGGACAAAGCGGAAGAGAGTTTCCAAACTCTCAAGGTCAAACTCACGACTACCCCTGTACTCGTCCTTCTAGACACCAGCAAAGACTTTATCGTCTACTGTGACGCCTCCTTGCAAGGCTTGGGCTGTGTGCTGATGCAAGAAGGCCATGTGGTAGCCTATGCCTCCCGCCAACTCAAACCGAATGAACTCAACTATCCAACCCATGATCTAGAGCTTGCTTCCGTGGTTCATGCTCTGAAGCAATGGAGACCCTACCTGTTGGGCAACCATTGCGAGATCTTCTCGGATCATCAAAGTCTGAAGTATCTCTTCACCCAGCCCGATCTGAATCTCTGACAGAGAAGATGGTTGGAGTTGATCAAAGACTATGATGTAACCCTCAATTACCAGCCTGGCAAGGCAAATGTGGTTGCCGATGTGCTGAGTCGCAAGTCTTATTGTAACACCCTGATGGTTGAGCGAGCTCAGCCCGCTCTTCATGAAGAATTCACACGTTTGAATCTGGAGATTGTTCCCTCCGGATATTTGGCTAACCTCGAGATCAAATCAACTCTCGAGGATGATATCAAGGCCACCCAGCAAAATGATGCTGAAATCTTAGAGATCAAAGAGAAGATAGCTAATGGGAAGGCAAACTATTTCTCAGTTGATGACAATGGTGTTGTCTATTTCAGTGACCGTTTAGTGGTGCCCAAGAGTGGAAACACAAAAGAGTTGATCCTCTCAGAAGCTCACGAGTCACCCCTCTCTATTCATCCGGGTAGCACCAAAATGTACCAAGATCTTCGCCCTCAATTCTGGTGGTCTTGCATGAAGCGCGAGATCGTCGAGTGTGTTGCAGAATGCGACGTATGTCGCCGGGTGAAAGCTGAACATCAAAAGCCAGCGGGTACTCTTCGCCCCATAGCCATTCCCGAGTGGAAATGGGATGAAATCGGTATGGATTTCATTACCGGTTTTCCGATGTCACCCAAGGGTAACAATGCAATTTGGGTAGTCATTGATCGTCTATCCAAGGTTGCCCATTTCCTCCCTGTCCGCGAGGATATCAACTCTGTTAAATTGGCGGAGCTGTATATGGCCCGGATTGTTCCTTTGCATGGGGTTCCCTTGAGGATCATCTCAGACCGTGGTAGTCTGTTCGTGTCCAAATTCTGGCAAAGTTTCCAAGAGGCTCTGGGAACCCGCCTCAACTTCAGCACAGCCTATCATCCCTAGACTGATGGTCAGACTGAAAGGGTGGACCAAGTTCTTGAGGACATGCTTCGGGCATGTGTTATCTCCTTCGGTAAGGGTTGGGAGAAGTATCTCCCCCTCGCAGAGTTCTCCTACAACAACAGTTATCAAGCCAGTTTGCAAATGGCTCCCTTTGAGGTTCTCTATGGACGGAAATGTAGGACTCCTCTAAATTGGTCGGAAACTGGAGAGAGGTCACTCTTCGGTCCTGATGTGATCAATGAGGATCAAGAAAAGGTCCGTATAATTCGAGAGAATCTGAAGATTGCTCAGTCTAGGCAGAAGAGCTATTATGATAAGCATCATCAGGAGGTTCACTATGAAATTGGTGACAAAGCCTATCTTCGAGTCTCTCTCCTCCGAGGCATTTGTCGTTTCGGGATCAAGGGAAAATTGGCACCTCGTTTTGTTGGTCCTTTCACTGTCCTGGGTAAGCGAGGTGATCTCTCCTATCAGCTCGAGCTTCCAGAGAATTTCTCGGATGTGCATGATGTGTTCCATGTCTCTTAACTACGTCGTTGCTTCAAAGATCCTATTCACGGGGTTAATCATGAAGAGTTGGATATTCAGGAGGATCTGACTTACCGTGAGCATCCTGTCCGCATCTTGGATGAAGCGGAAAGGAAGACCCGCAACAAGAGCATCAAGTTCCTTAAGATCTAGTGGTCTAACCATTCTGAAGAAGAAGCAACCTGGGAACGTGAAACTAGTCTTCGTCAGGAATACCCCGCCTTCTTCACCCAAGCCTAGAATATCGGGCGAGATTCGTGTAAGGGGGGTAGAGTTGTAACAGCCCCACTTTTGGTGCCAGAAAATATGAGTAAAATTTTCACTTTTTGCATCTCATCTTGCATCATGGCATTCCCTATTTTATTTTTGCTTCACATGAAATAATAAGGGAGCAACAATTAAGAAACCAAAGATGGTGATGTGAATGGTGAACAAAATTCAACTTGAATTTCATATTTGTCCAGGAAGTTCTAACAACTACAAATATGTTTGTTGCAAGAATTAAGGCAATTGCAAATTCAAATATTTAATTAAAGCCCAAAATGCAAGGGAGCAATTTCAAAATATTTAACACATGAAATGTTTTTCAAATGGGCTGCAAATTTTACCACAGGTTCCGAATAATATATATTGGATCTGTGAATTTTTTTAGAATTTTTAAAAATGTTTAAGGGCCTCAATTAATTGCCTAAACCTTTCTGGAAAAAGGAAAAAGAACAAATCCCTGACAGGTGGGCCCTACCTGTCATCCCTTCCTCCTGTGGCGACAGGGGAGGCACTGGTGCCATGGCTGCCGTGTCGCCCTGGCCTCTCCATGCTCCCCCTCGCGCCCTGGCCCCTTGGAGGATAAGAAGCTCCTCCTCGACGTGCTGCTCCCTTCCCCCTCCTTTTCCCCCAGTGCAGCAAACCCTAACCCTAACGGCGCCATGACCGCGAGCTGACCGAGCCGCCGCGCATCATCGCCGTCGCTCCCGACCACCTCCGGGCAAGATGAAGCCGCCGTCCGCTCCGCCTCGTCGTCTTTGTTCTTCAGGTGGAAGGAATCAAGCCCGGAGCCCAGGAATCGTCGCGTTCGTCCACGTTTTCCTCCTCTCTGTCCACCGCTGCCGAGCTCGATTGCCATCGCCGCCGGCCTTCCCTGACCTCGCCGTCCACACCAGCGTACTCAGGGTGAGCTGGGGAACCTCCAGGACACCGTGTTCCTCCCCCTCTCCCTCTAGATCCTGCTGACACCGTAGACCGAATCGTCGCCGCCGTCGTAGCTCGTCGCTGGTGCACTTCCCGGCGACCATTAGGTCCCTAGCGCCGCCATTAGGTTCCCCACGCGGTGCTGAGTAGGATGCGCACCCTCTCGGGCTCCCTGGCGCATGCACGGGAATGGATGTAGCGTCCCGACCCCAGAACTATACAGTGAAACGTTGTGTAACCGGTCATGCTACACAATCGAGGGTTACTAGGTTTACCAATCCCAGGCCAAAACTCATTGGCAGGTGTGCTCGGAATGGATCATCGGCACACAACACCTCGATCATGCCATAAGCTCAGACATCGCTTTCACGTATAGTAAAGAGACCGAGACTTGTGGAACAACTGGCACATTGCAGACTCTACGACACAAAAGCTTATAGCAACTCATATAAGAGAAGGTACAAATATTACACATCAAAAGGATCACAGATCCAACAATTCATCAAGCGGAAGCGGGTAGTGTTGTCTAACAACAAGATGCAAATATATGGCCTAAGAGGCCTACAAATAAAAGATCCCAGCCAGCTTGTTCCACGGTCCCAAGCTGCCACCTGGGAACCCCGGACTACTAGTCGATGTCCACGTAGAACCCACCTAGCTGCTCCGTGTCGTCTTCCTCTAAAATACAAATATAAAAGCAGCAAAGAGAGACTGAGTACGATGTACTCGCAAGTTTAGTAGGGCGATATAGGCCCAATGCTGACGGAGGCTCTAAAGCTGTATATGTATTTATTTTGCATAAAGCTAATTTTCATAAACGAAACCTAAATGACTCATGGCACCGTTTACTCAGAATATTTTTCATAAAGGGGATAAGAGAGTAACACTTCAATCTTCGGTTCTCGGCGAACCTACTTTTAGCCAACACCTCCCTCATCTCCACCAAAGGCACTCCCTCGAATCACCCTAGAGGAAATGAACCTTTACACACACGTTGATTATGCAACCTTTAGCTGCCATAACAATTAGGTTAAGGTTCTCTATGGTCTTATCGTCTATTCCCAAGTTGTCCATAACCGCGGACACGGCTTTTCGAAAAGATTAAACCCTCCAGGGGTGTACTAATTTACCCATTGGTACCGTCTGGCTCACCTAATTGGCCCTCTTCCAGGGAAGGCCGGCGAGTGGGTGTGGTTAAATCTTTACCTCGCATGAGACTATCCAAGAGTCATATGTGGCCACAGGGCAAGTTTACCCAGCCTATTTCAGCCCGTGCCCCATCGCCACGTCCTAAACACTACCATCCTCATCATTTCTTTTTCCGCTCACACACACGGCAAATGGAAATAGCAAACTAGAGGACCCTTGGATACGCCCGCACAAGTTATTCAGTTAGTAAGGAGCCCATACCCCCACCAATGGAAGCACGCTCGTCTTGGTTCAAGAGGTAAAGAACACGCACCTAGGGGCAGGAATGAGACAAAACACCATCCCCGATGGCAACTCATCCAAGCCTTCTTAGCATTTTAATTTAGCATCACCATTAACCACCAAGTCCGCATCATTCCATCAACATCAACAATTATGGAATTAAACAACGGACATAACTAGTATTTGACTAAGCATGGCTAGGCATAGCTAAGCATATAAACAACAATCATAAATTGTAACCGGCCAACACATCAACCCTAGGGTTCATAGGAAGGGAAAGCTTGTGATGGTTCCGGGGACAAACATGCATTCATAGGATACTATACATCTTGATCAAAGGAAACATTTGAATCGAATGCAATATTATGGTGGATAAAATAATTTTATAAAACAGTAGGATGCTAGATGCCAAGAAGGTTAGGTTATCTCTTGCCTTGCTGTCGGGGCGTGTAGTACTGCTCGTCGGGGTAAGTAGCGTTAACCTCGACTCCGGAATCTATCGATACCCAAAAGAAAATACAAAGAACAAATAAATCACGAGAACACAAGGTGCAATGCTCAATCACATGATGACATGTCAAATTGATGCAGAGATATCATCATTTAATTTATTTAACAAATTAAATGGAGTTCCAAATAATTAAAGCAATTTATTTGGAAACGACCCCATATTTTTCTTAGTGACCACATTCTTCATAAATTATTAAATTGTTAGAGAAGTGGCTCAATATGCAAGAATATGACATTACATGGGTAAGGTTTCTCATTCCGATCATTTTGGTACTTTATTTGTAATTTTCGGAGTCCCGAAGAATAAAAAGCAAATTAGTTAAATAATTGAATTTAATTCATTTAATCAAATTATGAATAACATCAAATAGGAATTTGTGATCATGATGTGATAAGTACATGGTTTGATAGCATTTGACATGTTGATCACTTTGATATTTTATTTATTAATTTTTGTTAACTATTTCACAAGTTATGAAATTTTCCCATTTAGGTATCATTTATACCATTTTTAGGGAATATTAAGTAAAGGAGAAATTATTTCCTCAAAAGGGCATGGCAATGGTACCAAAAGATAGGTATTACTTTTCTGAACAAAATGATATTTGATTTGTCCGATTTGGAGCATTATCTTAAAAGTTATCAAATATTCAAATTAGTTTTATTTTCCAAAAAGGAAAATTTTAACACAGACAGGCCGGCCTTGGGCCGGCCAGGCCGGGCTGGAGGACGGGTTGTGACCCGAAGGGTCCGGCCTTTGGCTGGCCCAGGCTGGGCATGAAGGCCGGGCTGGTGCCCGAGGCTACCGGCCTCGTGCCGGCCCAGGATGAGCCCAGGCCGGGGGCAAGGCCGGGCCCTTGCCCGAGCCAGCCGGCCTCGTGGCCGGCCAGGCCGGGGTCTAGGCCGGGCTCACTGGGTGCGGCGGCTCCCGACGGTAACCGGCGGCGATGATGACAAATCAGCGACGAGCGGGAGGGAGAGGGAAGCGGAAAAGCGCGCTAGAGAAGAGGGGGAACTCAACCTGGCACGGGCGCTGTCGGGGTGGCCGGGAGAGGGAAGAGCGGCAGCAATTTTTGGCTCGGCGGAGAGCGGCCGATGCGGGAGGGTGGCGAGGACGATGGCGGCGACTCCGGGCTCCCCGCGACGATTCCTCGCACGGGAAGGAGCGGCACGGCGAGGAGGAGCTCCCTGACTGCTCGGCTTGACCTCGGCCGGGCGGAGGCAGCGGCGATTCGACGGCGATGGAGCGGCGCACGGGCGGCTTCCTGGAGCTAGGTTCTCGGAGAGGAAACAGAAGGGGAGGGAGCATGTGAGACGGGGAGAGAGGCACGGCAGCAGGGGGGCCTCCTTAACCACGAAGAAGGGGAGAGCGGCCACGAGGGGGGGGGGCATGCGCGTGGCGACGGCATGGCGCCAGGGATGGTGCCAGTGCCATGGCCACGGTGGCCACGGTGGGGAAAAAGAAAAGGGAAACTTGTGGATACCCCCCTGGCAGATTTAATTTAATTGCAAAAAGGGTCCTGCAGCAAACTTTGGAGATTTAATTGAGCCACCAGGACATTTATGTAAAATGTGCAAAAATTCATATAGTCTCTATTTAACCTTTAGGACCTCCACAAAATTTGGTGGTCCAAACTAAAATGTTTTGGGTAACATTTGTTCACAACTTTTAATTAAAGGTATTTTTGCCAATTCACAAATTGTAATTAATTGGAGCACTTAGACAATTCCAAAAATAGTGGAAATATTCATGGAGACTCTCACAATCATATTGAGGCTCCCCATGATTTTAGTTTGAATTTTTGGAAGACTGAACTTGGTTCCAAAAATGGAATTTGAATTAACCCAAATTTAATTCTTAGATTTATTTAGATGCTTGTTAAGAATTTAGCCTTTGGCAAGTAATTAAAAAATATATCCTTGAGCTTCCTGGACAATTTGGAAACTCAAGAACAATTGGTGTTGCCAACTTGAGTAAGTATTTGGTTTGGAAAATTGGGAAGTGTTTAGTTTGGAAACTTGAGGAAGGGTTTTACTTCCTTTGTTTTAATTTCCAAGTGTTGCTTTATTTTAGATTAGCAATTTAAATGGATGCCATGATGCAATGCAAATCAAAAAGTGAAAATTTGGCCCATATTTTAGGGTTCCAGACTGGGGCTGTTACAACGGATCCGTGCTCTGCATGCCGCCGGTCCTGGCCTCCCGCGGGTCAAACCTGACCGTGGGCCTCTGGCAGACGTGGCTTGCCACTGCCCCACCAGTCAGTGGCTGTGGCTAGCCCAGCCCACGGTGAAAAACGGTTCGGCAACAATTCCTGGAATTTAATTAAAGGACAGAAAATTGAATTGAACTTTGAAATTGCATAACTTTTGAACTACAACTCAGAAAAATGCAAATAATATACCAAAATGCTTAGGAAGAAAATGTCTATCTGTTAGTGCCCTTGGTAGAATTAATTGGCCAAAATAATTTTCTCTTATTTAATGAATACTAAAATGGCAGAATATAAATGAAATTTAGAAAATCCATAACTTGATGAATTTTGATCCAAAAATTGCAAATAAGATCTCAAAATGTTCAGGAAAACAACATCTAATTGTTAGTTCTATTTCCATTAAATAATGAATCTTTTAAATTGCTGTTTATTTAAAATTATTAAAATGGCAGATTTAATTCCAATTTTGGGAAATTCATAACTTGAGAAATAATCACTCAAAAATTGTGAATAAAATATCAAAATGATCAGCAAGGCATTTGCTATCTATCTATGTTAAGTTCACAGCAAGTAACAAACTTTTCCTTTGATGTTAATTTCGAATTGGTTAAAATGATTTAAATTGCATAACCGTTTAAATCACCATTTCTTCATCGTTAATCGGAAAATTGCAAACGAAGTACCAAAATGATCAGTAGGACAATACCTATCTAATAATGTCATTTTCATGCATTTAGGAACCATATTTCTGTACTGGACTTTTTGGATAATAACGCAATTCACTAAGTTAAATATGGAGTTTTGACCCGTTAATTGCGATATTTATTTTAGGGGTTCCATTTAACTTGTGGGACATGCCCAATATGATTTCAGTGCATAAATTGACCATATCATCATGATTGTGCATTGCACCTTGTATTCGTGTTATTTA
Organism: Puccinellia tenuiflora; assembly: GCA_012064385.1. Classification (NCBI taxonomy): domain Eukaryota; kingdom Viridiplantae; phylum Streptophyta; class Magnoliopsida; order Poales; family Poaceae; genus Puccinellia; species Puccinellia tenuiflora. The sequence goes on from QRDG01000054.1 coordinate 471,963, forward strand.
TTTCATTTTCCTGTTATTGTTGTGTTTCGTTAGATTCAGGAGTCGAGGTTCCACCACAATACCTCGACGATCAATGCGCCCAATACTATCAGCAAGGCAAGAACTAACCTAACCTTCTTGGCATTCTAGAATCCTATTGTTTTATAAACTTATTTTCTCCACCAGAATATTGCATGCGATTCAAATGTCACTTTTTGATCAAGTTAGAGAATCCTATGATATGCATTGTCCCCTGAACCATCACATGCTTCCCCTCCTATGAAACCTAGGGTTGATGTGTTGGCCTGAGACAAAGATGTAATTGTTGTATTATATGCTTAGCAATGCTTAGCCATGCTTAGTTCAATGCTTAGTTGTCCGGTGATTTAATTCCATGATATTGATGTTGATGGAATGATTCGGACATGGTGGTTACGTTTGGTACTTAATTAATTTGTTAAAAGGCTTGGATGAGTTGCCATCGGGGATGGTGTTTTGCCTCATTCTTGTCGCCTAGGCTGAGAGTGCTTTTAGCTAGAACCAAGAACCGAGCGTGCTACCATCGGTGGGGGTACGGGCCCCTTACTAACTAAATAACTTGTGTGGGCGTATCCAAGGGTCCTCTAGTTTGCGCTTTCCATTTGCGAGTATGTGGCCGGTTATGATGATGACATTGATGATGATGATGATGATGATGATGATGATGATGATGTGATGAGGATGGTGGTGATAGGAGTGGCGATGGGGCAGGGTGTTGAAATAGGCACTGAACTTGTCCTGTCATCACGATGACCCTTGGATAGTCACATGCGAGGTAAAGGTTTAACCGCGCCCGCCCTGCCGGCTTTCCCCGGAAGAGAGCTAAATGATCAGGCAAGGGGTCGGACGGTACCAATGGATAAAAATAGTACACCCCTGCAGGGTTTAATATTTTTGAAAAGCCGTGTCCGTGGTTATGGACAAACTATTGGGAAAGGCGGATTAGCTCATAGAGAACCTGAACCTAACTAACAAATTTGGCAGCTAGAGGTTGCAATTCAACGTGTGATAAAAGATTTATTTCCTCGAGGGTAATTCGAGGGAGTGCCTTGGTGGAGATGAGCTGCTTCCGGTTACAAAAGGGTTCGTCGAGAACCAAAGATGAAAGTTTACTCTCTTATCCCTTTTTAGAAAACATTCTGAGTAGACGATGCAACGGGTCCTTATGTCTTTTAAAAAGTAAAACTAGCGACATTATACAGCATTAGAGCCTCCGTCAGCATCGGGCCTATATCGCCCTACTAATTCTTGCGAGTACATCGTACTCAACCTTGCTTTGTTGATTATTATTTGTTTCAGAGGAGGACGTCACCGAACTGGAAGGTGGGTTCTTCATTGACATCGACGAGTAGTCTGGGGTTCCCAGGTGGCAGCTTGGGACATCTCGGAACAGCCTGGTTGGGATATGTTATTGTAGGCCTCTTAGGCCATAATTTGGATCTTGTTGTTAGACAACTATATTTGCTTCCGCTTGATGTAATGATGGGTCTGTGGCCTCTGATTGTGATATTTGCTATCTTTCTCATATATGAGTTGAACTATGATCTCTTGTGTCGTAGAGTCTGTGATGTGCCAGTTGTTCCGCAATCTTGGTCTCTTTACTATACATGATAGCGATGTCTGAGCTTATGGCATGATCGAGGTGTTGTGTGCCGATGATCCATTCCGAGCACACCCGCCAATGAGTTTTGGCCTGGGATTGGTAAACCCAGTAAACTTCGATTGTGTAGCATGACCGGTTACACAACGCTTCACTGTATAGTTCTGGGGTCGGGGCGCTACAAAGATGGAGGCGCCAAAGGGGGCCAGAGGCGGAAAAGCTGTCAGCCTCTGTCCGCCCTCTCTGGAAAAGGTGGGCGACCTAACCTACCCCCTCTGAGAAGAATACTTGGACGAGAGGAGGCCACGTCGCCTCCTAAGGAGAACCCGGAGGGGTTTTCCCGCCAAAATCCCTCCGGCCCCAAGGGTGCACCTGTGGTATCCTCTTAGCCTATAGAAGGAGGACCGAGGCACCCAGGGGAGAGGACAAGTTGGAAGAGAACAAGTTCGGGGAGGCTAGGCTAGGTAGTGCACAAGTCTAAGAGTAGCTTAGGCGAGAGGTGATCTCCTCCGGGCCAGGATCTGCTCGTCTTCAACCTCTAGCCAACACCTACCGGGTTCTCACCCGCAACCACCATTGTAAAGCTACACCATGATACACCTCTCAATCCAGACATGCAGGAGTAGGGCTGTTAGCCTCCGGGCGGCCTGAACCTGGGTAAACTCCTTGTGTCTCTGTGATGCTTGCTACTACGTAGATCGCGAGCGTAGACGAAGCCCCCGGGCGGAAGACGTCACTCAGCCTCCTTCGCGCCCCATACCGAACCTAAAAAGGGGGTATCCTTTACTTCCGGTGTCCGTGATCCAAGACACGACATCTGGCGCAGTGGCAGACGGGTAGAAGCGCCGCGAGTGGCCTCGCAGGCAAAGGCACCGCCGCCCGATCATGCCATGCTGCCGCGGAAAGGGGAATCGGGCAGTGCTGTGGTGGAACGCACCTCACCACAGAAATGTACTACCAACTGTGCTTGCGGTTTGCTTCGGATAACACGCTAGCATGATAGGAAAGAGGGTCCATTCTTTTCCTACTGAAAGTTTGCTGTGTGTAGCTCCTTCCCGGGACAAGATTGGGCGGCGGGACACGAAAAAAGGAGTTCGACACCTGGGAAGGACTGGATGGGCTGGAGACGCGACAGGAAAACAGCTAAGTTCTTGCATCAGCATCCTGCATTTAGGCATAATGTCTCGCTCGGAGTCAATATACCATTGACCTGCGCATGCTTGACGGTTGATGAGAGCCTTTGCGGGGGTATGCGACCACCCCGGTGAACGGTCCGTTTCCCTCTGGCCTAGTACCCGTGGACAGTGGCGAAGGACTCCCGGAAGGTATAGTCCGACTTAGGGGGTACATCTATCATGCGGAGGTAGAGTGCCTTGCACCTAAGTGGCCTCCTCTGAAAACCAGACGACGCGTTAGTGCAAAGGAAGATTTGGGAAATGACCCCAGGAGTTGAGTCTAGGGTTGCATACATCCGAATTTACATTCTGAATTACATTCTTGAATTTACATTTGGTTGTGCAACTACTAGACCCTGTGCTACTAAGGCCAGCTTGGAGTTAACACTCCTTGCTGTGCGCCCTTGCCTTGTTCGCGCCCAACGGGGGACCTCTCAAATCCCGGGGACGCCTGGGAGGAGAGGGAGAACCCGGAAGGATCTTTTCAGGCGTCTCCTGGCTGTCTGGTGCGTCCGGGCGCCAGGCGGTGGAGCAGGGAGACCACCTCGGCCGCCACCTCGCTCATGGCGTTATTGTCCGCCTGCGACAGGGGCCAAGTTTGGTCAGGACCTAGACCAAGCCCACGGCACTGACCTGTTCGATGGCATCGAACTCCTCCCAAAGCTGGGATGCCTCCGGGATCCCCGCGGTCTTCTCCTTCAAGGCCGCCAGTAGCTGAGTCCTGCGGAGCGCACGCACACGAGCCTCCTCCTGGGCTGCGGGACTCGAGATCGTCGCCAAGCGTGAAATGCCCATAGCAAGGGCCAGGCGCGACATCACCTCATCTTCTTCTCCAGCGGCACGGGCCCCAGTTTCCCTGGGAGCCTCCGTCGCGCCCCGGTGCACGGACGCCGCCGTCGACGTCCCTGAGAAGGATATCCCTACCTCCCCCAACATGGCCTTATGGTCTGTGAAGGGGCAGGGAGGGCAAGAAGCAAGAGGAAGCAAGACTAAGGGTGGCCAAGGAGCTGGGGGCTAGAGAGCCTTTTATAGTCCCTTTGTTCCCCACAGGCCCCTCTGACAGTTCAGCTAACGCCGCAATCAAGAGCGAGTTTTGTAGAAAACCGTTCTCGATCGCATCTATTTAGCTTGAAGGCCAAGTGACAGCAAGAGTACAAGTTTTTTGTCATCCAAAAGTCTACAATGGGGCCTACTTTTTACAAAGAAAGGTTGGCTCCTACGCAAGCAAGGAGCATCCCCGCACCACGGAAGGTGCTACTTCCAGAAGTACGTCGACGAGGCCTCCAAGAAGGAGGTCAAGGACATCTTCGGGGGGCGCTGCCACGGTGCCGCCCCAGCCTCTTCAGGGAAGCAGGCTCCTCTCGGCCTTGATGCTAAGGGAGTCCTCTTCATCTTCATCATCGTCCCCTTCATCGTAGCAGCTGATGTGACTGCTGCTGTCGCTCTCCATGCAGCAACCCTCGCGTCCTCCATCAGCACGGAAGATCTTCACGGAGAGCGTCTCATCCCCGTCGTACTCGAACGACAGGTACTGCCCCCGGGTTAGGCGACGGGAGCGCGCGAACGCTTTCCATCCCTTCCCCAGGAGCATGGAGCCATCGACGGTGTACTCCGCTTCGACCCAGGAGGGGCCGTTGGGACAGCCCTCGACCTGCAACCAGTAACCGGTGGGCCGGTTGTCGTCTGTGTCCACCGCCACCGCGAAGGAGTCCGGCAGATGAAGCCGGCTGCGCAGTCTTCTGTCCAGATCCACGACGAACTCAAATGGAGGGAAGCCGATGTGGGTCGTCCTCCGCGAGGGAGGGCTCGGCGAACCTCCCGCTACGCGACCTCCGCGACCTCGACTTCCACGACCGCGGCCGCCGCCGCGACCACGCCTCGCTAGGCCTCGGGGGGAAACTCTTCCGCGATCGACGGGACGCCACTTCTGACCCCGCCAAGGACGAGCGCGAGCGACCAGCTCCTCTCTTAGCCCCCGCCATCGACGCACTCACCTCTGAGGAAGAGTGGGGTTGAGGAAGGAGTGAAGACGAATGAAGATCCTGAGGGGTATGCCTACCTTTAAGAAGGCTCGGACACGCCTTCAACGGCCGTCGCCTCGCTTTCTCCGTTCCCGAGAATCAAGGAGGCTGGCGCAATTACTCCACCGGATGGATAACTCCAAGACCCGTGGGACGCGCACCTCCGTAGTGCGCGACTCTAACGGGTAAGACAAGACGTTCAAAACCTGACGTCGGGGACCCACTTTGACTCTTTTTTGGTCATAGCCCCGGCAGCAGAAGGGCGTGGCCGCCGGGACTATGCCTGGGGGCTACTGTCGCAACAGTGGAACATGGGATTCCCCTGATGCGGTCAAAGTGGGTCCATCGCACATGGGCCCACCAAGGAGACACTCAAGGCCAAGGCACAAGACTGGCAGATGGGCCCCCAATCTGCCCCGCGGCGTCCCGACACGCGCGGCATCGACAACCAAGGCAAAGGACACAGGGACCCTCCGGGCCCCCTCGACCTGGAAGCAGGCATGGAGGTCCTGGGACCCCGACGCCCAGCAGGAGGCCAGGCTCACCCCGGGAACCAACCTCCAGTGCAGAAAGAGGATAAGCTTGCCAGCCCTGGCTGGAAGCTCCTAGAAGACTTGGGCGCCAAGAAGATGGAAGCGCCAAAGGGGGCTAGAGGCGGAAAAGCAGTCAGCCTCTGTCCGCCCTCTCTGGAAAAGGTGGGCGATGTCACCTACCCCCTCTGAGAAGAATACTTGGATGAGAGGAGGCCACGTCGCCTCGTAAGGAGAACCCGGAGGGGTTTTCCCGCCAAAACCCCTCCGGCCCCAAAGGTGCACCTGTGGTATCCCCTTAGCCTATAAAAGGAGGACCGAGGCACCCAAGGGAGAGGACAAGTTGGAAGAGAACAAGTTCAGGGAGGCTAGGCTAGGTAGTGCACAAGTCCAAGAGTAGCTTAGGTGAGAGGTGATCTCCTCCGGTCCAGGATCTGCTCGTCTTCAACCTCTAACCAACACCTCCCGGGTTCTCACCCGCAACCACCATTGTAAAGCTACACCATGATACACCTCTAAATCCAGACATGCAGGAGTAGGGCTGTTAGCCTCCGGGCGGCCTGAACCTGGGTAAACTCCTTGTGTCTCTGTGATGCTTGCTATTACGTAGATCTCGAGCGTAGACGAAGCGCTTGGGCGGAACACGTCACTCATCCTCCTTCGCGCCCCATACCGAACCTAAAAAGGGGGTATCCTTTACTCCCAGTGTCCGTGATCCAAGACACGACATCTGGCGCGGTGGCAGACGGGTAGAAGCGCCGCGAGTGGCCTCGCAGGCAAAGGCACCGCCGCCCGATCATGCCATGCTGCCGCGGAAAGGCGAATCGGGCAGTGCTGTGGTGGAATGCACCTCACCATAGAAATGTACTACCAACTGTGCTTGCGGTTTGCTTCGGATAACACGCTAGCATGATAGGAAAGAGGGTCCATTCTTTTCCTACTGAAAGTTTGCTGTGTGTAGCTCCTTCCCGGGACAAGATTGGGCGGCGGGACACGAAAAAAGGAGTTCGACACCTGGGAAGGACTGGATGGGCTGGAGACGCGAGAGGAAAACAGCGAAGTTCTTGCATCAGCATCCTGCATTTAGGCATAATATCTCGCTCGGAGTCAATATACCATCGACCTGCGCATGCTTGACGGTTCATGAGAGCCTTTGCGGGGGTATGCGACCACCCCGGTGAACGGTCCGTTTCCCTCTGGCCTAGTACCCGTGGACAGTGGCGAAGGACTCCCGAAAGGTATAGTTCGACTTAGGGGGTACATCTATCGTGCGGAGGTAGAGTGCCTTGCACCTAAGTGGCCTCCTCTGAAAACCAGACGGCGCGTTAGTGCAAAGGAAGATTTGGGAAATGACCTCGGGAGTTGAGCATAGGGTTGCATACATCCGAATTTACATTCTGAATTACATTCTTGAATTTACATTCGGTTGTGCAACTACTATACCTTGTGCTACTAATGCCAGCTTGGAGTTAACACTCCTTGCTGTGCGCCCTTGCATTGTTCGCGCCCAACGGGGGACCTCTCAATTCCCGGGGACGCCTGGGAGGAGAGGGAGAACCAGAAGGATCTTTTCAGGCATCTCCTAGCTGTCTAGTGCCTCCGGGCGCCAGGCGGTGGAGCAGGGAGACCACCTCGGCCACCACCTCGCTCATGGCGTTATCGTCCGCCTGCGACAGGGGACAAGTTCGGTGAGGACCTAGACCAAGCCCAAGAGGAGCGAGGGGCCGAGAAAACACGACACTGACCAGTGCGATGGCATCAAACTCTTCCCAGAGCTGGGATGCCTTCGAGATCCCCGCGGTCTTCTCCTTCAAGGCCACCAGTAGCTGAGCCCTGCGGAGCGCACGCACCCGAGCCTCCTCCTGGGCTGCGGGACCCGAGATCATCGCCAAGCGTGAAATGCCCATAGCGAGGGCCAGGCGTGACATCACCTCATCTTCTTCTCTAGTGGCACGGGCCCCAGTTTCCCTGGTAGCCTCCGCCGCGCCCTGGTGCACGGACGCCGCCGTCGACGTCCCTGAGAAGGACATCCCTACCTCTCCCGACATGGCCTTGTGGTCTGTGAAGGGGCAGGGAGGGCAAGAAGCAAGAGGAAGCAAGACTAAGGGTGGCCAAGGAGCTGGGTGCTAGAGAGCCTTTTATAGGCCCTCTGTTCCCCACAGGCCCCTCTGACGGTTCAGCTAACGCTGCAATCAAGAGCGAGTTTTGTAGAAAACCGTTCTCGATCGCATCTATTTAGCTTGAAGGCCAAGCGATAGCAAGAGTACAAGTTTTTCGTCATCCAAAATTCTACAATGGGGCCTACTTTTTACAAAGAAAGGTTGGCTCCTACGCAAGCAAGGAGCATCCCCGCACCACGGAAGGCGCTACTTCCAGAAGTACATCGACGAGGCATCCAAGAAGGAGGTCAAGGACATCTTTGGGGGGCGCTGCCGCGGTGCCGCCCCAGCCTCTCCAGGGAAGCAGGATCCTCTCGGCCTTGATGCTGAGGGAGTCCTCTTCATCTTCGTCATCGTCCCCTTCATCGTAGTACTGCTGCGGCTGCTGCTGTCGCTCTCCATGCAGCAACCCTCGCGTCCTCCATCGGCACGGAAGATCTTCACGGAGAGCGTCTCATCCCCGTCGTACTCGAACGACGGTTACTGCCCCCGGGTAAGGAGATGGGAGCGCGTGAACGCTTCCATCCCTTCCCCAGGAGCATGGATGTAAACGCCCCGACCCCAGAAACTATACAGTGGAACGTTGTGTAACCGGTCATGCTACACAACCGAGGGTTACTGGGTTTACCAAGCCCAGGCCAAAAACTCATTGGCAGGCGTGCTCGGAATACATCATCGGCACACAACACCTTGATCATGCCATAAGCTCAGACATTTGCTTCCATGTATAGTAAAGAGACCGAGACTCGTGGACCAAACTGGCACATCACAGACTCTATGACTCAAAACTCATATAGCAACCCCCAGACCACTAGTCGATGTCCACGTAGAACCCTCCTAGCTGCTCGGTGTCGTCCTCCTCTGAAATACAAAATCATAGAGGCAGCAAAGAGAGACTGAGTACAACATACTCGCAAGCTTAGTAGGGCGATATAGGCCCAATGACTGACGGAGGCTCTAAAGCTTTACATGTATTTCTTTTTGCATAAAGCGAATTTTCATAAACCGGACCATATAAGACACTTGGCATTCGTCTACTCAGAATAGTTTTATAAAGGGGGTAAGAGAATAATCCTCTCCTCTTCGGTTCTAGGCGAACCAACTTGTAGCCAAACCCACTCATCTCCACCAAGGCACCCCCTCGAATCACCCTCGAGGAAGTGAACCTTTACCACACGTTGGTTATGCAACCTTTAGCTGCCATATCAATTAGATTAAGGTTCTCTATGATCTTATCGTCTATTCCCAAGTTGTCCATAACCGCGGACACGGCTTTTCGAAAAGATTAAACCCTGCAGGGGTGTACTAATTTACCCATTGGTACCGTCCGGCTCACCTGAGTGGCCCTCTTCCGGCGAAGGCCGACGAACGGGCGCGGTTAAACCTTTACCTCGCGTGAGACTATCCAAGAGTCATCTGTGGCCATAGGGCAAGTTTCCCCAGCCTAATTCGGCCCCTGCCCCATCGCCACGCCCTAAACACAAATCCTCATCAACATCATCTTTCCACTCACACGCAAATGGAAAACCGAACTAGAGGACCCTTGGATACGCCCGCACAAGTTATTCAGTTAGTAAGGAGCCCATACCCCCACCAATGGAAGCACGCTAGTCTTGGTTCAAGAGGTTAAAAACTCGCACCTAGGGGCAAGAGTGAGGCAAAACACCATCCTCGATGGCAACTCACCCAAGCCATCTTAGCATTTCAATTAAGCACCCACATATCCACCATGTCCGAACCATTCCATTCAACATCAACAATTATGGAATTTAACAACGGACATTGCTAGCATTTGACTAAGCATGGCTAAGCATATAAATACCACAATTATATTCTTATCTCCGGCCAACACATCAACTCTAAGGTTCATAGGTGGGGATACATGTGATTGGCTCGGGAATAACATGCATTCATAGGATATTCTATGTCTCGAACAAAAACGACATTTGAATCGCATGCAATATTATGGTGGATAAAATAAGTTTGTAAAACAATAGGATGCTAGTATGCAAAGAAGGTTAGGTTATCTCTTGCCTTGCTGCCCGGGCGTGTAGTACGGCTCGTCGGGGTAGGAGAGGGAACCCTCGACTCCGGAATCTATCGATACCCAAAATAATACAAACGCACCAATAAATCACACGAACACAAGATGAAATACTCAATCACATGATGACATGTCCAATTGATGCAAAGATACCATTATATAAATTAATAGCAAAATTAAATGGGGAGCCAAATAATTAGTGCAATTATTTGGAAGCAACCCCATATTTATCTTAGTGACCACATTCTTCATAAATTATTGGAGAAGTGGCTCAAAATGCATGAACATGATAGGAAATGGTTAGGGTTTGTCATTCCGATCAATTTGGTACTTCATTTGTAATTTTTGGAGCACCAATGAATAAATAGCAAATTAATTAAATAAAAGATTTAATTCATTTAATCAAATTTTGAATTTCCTCAAATAAGAATTTCTGATCATGATGTGATAAGCGCATGGTTTGATAGCATTTGACATGTTGATCACTTTGATATTTTATTCGCAAATTTTGGACAAATATTTAATAAGTTATGAATTTCTCAAATTAGGCATTATTTAACCTATTTTGGGAATTCTTAATTAACCAAAAGAATATAATTCCAAAAGACGATTACAATGATTCCAATTGGTGGAGTTTGTTTTCCTGAACATTTTGAAATTTGAATCGTCGAATTTGAAGCATTTTTGAAATAGTTATCGATTATCCAAAAATTGTTTCAAATTAAAAAGGAAAACCTTTTCCCTGGCAGGCCGGCCTCGAGCCGGCCAGGCCGGGGTGCAGGCCGGCCACCAGCCCGAGAGGCCCGGCCTTTGGCCGGCCCAGTCTGGGGCGCAGGCCGGGGCAGTGGCCGAATGAACCGGCCCACAGCCGGCCCAGGCCGGGCGAGCAGGCCGGCCACCAGCCCGAGCCAACCGGCCTCAGGCCGGTCAGGCCGGGTACTGGCCGGGTGCACGGTGGCGGTGTAGCGGCGGCGGCCGCCGGCGAAACGGCGGCGAGAGAGGAGAATAGGGAGAGGGGAGAGAGCCAAAAGGGGGGCAGAGCTCACGCCGAGTTGTGAGCGTGGACGTCGACGGCGAGGGAGCGGCCGATGGCGACGGATTCGGCCTCCGGCGAGCGGCGGACGCGGCCGAAGAGGACGAGGACGATTCGCTCGATCCCGAGCCTCCCAGCCCAATTCCGACGGCGGGGAGGAAGAGAGGGATGCGGCGAAGCTTCCTATCGGCGGCGATTTACTCGGGACGGCTCCAGGCGACGGTGGTGCGCGGCGACGAGCGGCGGTAAGAAGTGGAGCTCGGGAGAGAAGGAAGAGGGCCCGGGGAAGGGAGCAGGTGAACGTGGGGACAAGCGAGTGAGGAATGGGCGTCGTGGAGGCCTCCTCACTCCTCCAGGGTCACGGCATGGCGAGCTGGTTCGACGGGGAATGCAGGCATCGAGCTCGGTCGCTACAGCGACGAGCTACAGGGAAGGAGGTGAAGACCTTTCGCGGATAACCCCCTGGCACCAAATTCTTATAAATTGCAAAAAGGTCCTGAAGCACTTTCCAACAATTTAAAAGGGCACCAGGCCATTTTTGTAAATTCCAGAAAAATTCATATAGGCCCAGGTGACCTTTAGGTGCTCCACAAAAATTGGTGAGGTCAAATAAATTATTTTGACCAACATTTGTTCATAGCTTTTAATTAAGATAATTTTGAGCAATTTCCAAAATGTATTTAATTGGAGCATTTAGACAATTCCAAAAATAGTGAAAATATTCATGGAGAATCTTACATTCAATTTGAAGCTCCCCATGATTTTAGTTTGAATTTTCGGAAAACTGAACTTGGTTCCAAAAATGGAATTGAATTAAATCAAATTTGGATTCTCAATTGCAATTCTTATTTGGTGATATTTGGATTTAGAGAATTGGTTTCAAAAGTAAACTTGGAACTTTCTAAACGATTTGGAAGTCCAAGCATGATTTGCTTTGATGAGTTGAGCATGGCATTGGTTGGAGGCTGGGAAGTTTACCTCCCCATTTCAATTTGCTTCCAAGTGAAAGTTTGAAAAGGCAATGCATATGGATGCTATGGTGCAAACATGGAAACCAAAAAGTGGAAAAATTCTTCATATTTTTCAGTACCAAGATGGGGCTATTACAATGGAGCCGTCGACGGTGTAGTCCGCTTCGACCCAGGAGGGGCCGTTGGGACAGCCCTCGACCTGTAACCAGTAACCGGTGGGCCGGTTGTCGTCTGTGTCCACCGCCACCGCGAAGGAGTCCGGCAGATGAAGCCGGCTACGCAGTCTTCTGTCCAGATCCACGACGAACTCAAACGGATGGAAGCCGGTGTGGGTCGTCCACCGCGAGGGAGGGCTCGGCGAACCTCCCGCTACGCGACCTCCGCGAACTCGACTTCCATGACCGCGGCCGCCGCCGCGACCACGCGGACTCGGCCTCGGGGGGCAACTCTTCCGCGACCGAGGGACACCACTTCTGCCCCCGCCAAGGACGAGCGCGACCGACCAGCTCCTCTCTTAGCCCCCGCCATCGACGCACTCACTTTAACAGCCCCAGTTTGGCACCCTAAAATATGGGCCAAATTTTCACTTTTTGCTTGCAACATTGCATCATGGCATCCAATTAAATTGATAATTTAAAATAAAGCAAGTTGGAAAGCAATAAAAAGGAAACAAACCCAAATCTCAAAAATTTCTCCAACCTCAAAGCAATTGCTTATCTTGGCAAACTAATTATTCTTGGACTTCCAAATTGTTTAGGAAGTTCCAAGTTACTTTTTATAACAAATTGTCAAAATCCAATTATTGACAAGCAAGGACATAAATTTGAGAATCCAAAATTGGTTCTAACCAATTCCTATTTTCAACTAAGTTAAGCTTTCCAAAAATTCAAAATAAAATTATGGGGAGCTTCATAAATATATTGGGAGCCGCCATGATTATTTTCATTATTTTTGAAGATGCTTAAGTCCTCCAAATAAATGCATTAGGGAAATTATTACAAAATTGCCTTATTCAAACCATCGAACAAATGTTGACCAAAAAAATTTAATTTCCAACACCAAAATTTGTGGAGGTTCTAACGGTTAAAGGGGGCCTACCTAAATGTTTACATAATTTTAGAAAATGGGTTAGGGCCTCAATTAAATCACTAAAAGTTGTTGCTGAACCCTTTGGTAAATAAGAAAAATGGTGCCGGGGGGTGTTTGCAAAAGCGTCACCTTCTTCCTCCACTGTGGCGCCAGTGCTACCGTGCCCATGCCGCCGACGCAGTGGCCATGACGTCGGGCCCCCTCCCTTGCTGCACCTGGTTAAGGACCACCGCACGCTGCCCTGGCTCTCTCTCTCCCCTCACCCTTTCCCTACCTGCTCCCTTGCTTCTCCCAGGAAACACTAGCTCGAGCTCCATGTCCGCCGCACCGCCGTCACGGCCGCCGCCATCTCCGGTCACCCCGGACGAATCCAACCGTGCCAAATGCTCCTCCTCGTCTCCCTCTTCGTCCTCGACACTGGAATCGAGCTGGAGTTTCCCCGACGCGTCGCGTTCTTCGTCGACTCATCCAACACCAACGGAGCTCCACTGCCGCAATTCGTCCCCGCCGGTCCTCCCCAAGCCCTGGCAGGATGTTTGGAAGCACTGCCGCGCCGCCCTCCCCCCCCCCCCCCCCCCCGTCGAGCGAATCGAGCTGGAGAGCTCTTAGTGGCGAGGTCGAGTTCGACCACCTCGCCGCCGGCCGCCACGGTGCGCGCACGGTATCGTCGCCGCCCGTCTTCCCCGTGCCTCGCCAACCCCACCACCGCCTCCGGGGTGAGCTTCTCGACCGGATGGTCATCCCCTCCCCCTCCCCCGTGTTGTGTGCCATCCCACCGGCGTCGCTTGCCACCGCGGTCGCCGTCGTGCGGGAGCCGGTCGCGGCATCCCCTCCCGGTCAAGCCACCCGGCCTGGCTCCTGTCTAGGCCGGCACGAGGCCGACCGCCTCGGGCACTAGCCCGGCCTTTGTGCCCAGCCTGGGCTGGCCAAAGGCTGGCCGGCATGAGGCCGGCCTTACAGAGAGTTTTAGTTTTCCTTTTTGAATTTAAACAGAAGTTAAATAATTGATATCTTTTTGTATATTGCTTAAAAAATTGCGAATTAAATATCAATTTGATCAGAAAAACATCACCTACCCGTTGGCAACATTTCCATAATCTTTTGAGTAACTTATTTTGCCTTTGTTTAAGAATTCCTAAAATGGTATAAATAATACCAAATTGGAAAAATCATAATTCGTTAAATATTTAACCAATTTTTTTGAATAAAATATCAAAATGATCAGTGTTTCAAATGCTATCAAATCCTGGTAATATCACATCATGATCACCAATATTCATTTGATGTTATTCATAAATTAATTAAACAAATTAAATTCAAATAATTATTTAATTCGCTATTTATTCATCGAAACTCGAAAAATTACAAATGAGGTACCAAAATGATCGAAAGAACAAAACCTATCCAATCATGTCATGTTCATGTATATTTGATCCACTTCTCTAATAATGTAATAATTTATAAGTAAGTGATCACTAAGATAAATATGGGGTTGTTTCCAAATAATTGGACTAATTATTTGGAACTCCATTTAATTTGTTAAATAAATTAAATGTGGTATCCTTGCATCAATTTGACATGTCATCATGTGATTGAGCATTGCACCTTGTGTTCATGTGATTTATTTGTTCTTTTGTATGATTTCGGGTATCGATAGATTCCGGAGTTGAGGTCACCCCGACCTATCCCGACAAGCAGTACTACACGCCCCGGCGTCAAATGTCACTTTTGATCAAGATGTAGAGTATCCTATGAATGCATGTTTACCCCCTGAACCATCACATGCTTCCCCTCCTATGAACCATAGGTATAATGTGTTGGCCAGATACAAAGATATAATTGTTGGTATACATGCTTAGCTATGCTTAGACATGCTTAGTAGAATGATTAGCTGTCCGTTATTTAATTCCATGATATTGATGTTAATGGAATGATTCGGGCATGGTGGATAAATGTGATGCTTAATTAAAATGCTAAGAAGGCTTGGATGAGTTGCCATCGGGGATGGTGTTTTGTCTCATTCTTGCCCCTAGGTGCGAGTTCTTTACCTCTTGAACCAAGACTGAGCGTGCTTCCAAAGGTGGGGACATATGGAATCCCCTGTGACCGAATAAGTTGTGAGGGGCTTGTCAAGGGTCCTCTAGTTTGCTATTTCCATTTGCGCGTGAGTGTGTGGGTGGAAAAGGAACGAGGATGACTGTGGTGTTTAGGATGTGGCCGCGGGGCAGGGCGTTGGAGGCGCTGAACCTGTCCTTCCACACACTGATGGTCCTTGAGTAAGCCTCATGCAATGTAAAGGTCTAACCGCGCGCACTCGCCGGCCTTCCCCGGAAGAGGGCCAATCAGGTGAGCCGGACGGTACCGATGGGTAAATTAGTACACCCCTGTAGGGTTTAATCTTTTCGAAAAGCCGTGTCCGCGGTTATGGACGACTTGGGAATAGACGATAAGACCATAGAGAACCTTAACTTAATTGATATGGCAGCTAAAGGTTGCATAACCAACGTGTGATAAAAGTTCATTTCCTCAAGGGTGATTCGAGGGGTGCCTTGGTGGAGATGAGTGGGTTTTGGCTACAAGTTGGTTCGCCGAGAAACAAAGATGATAGTTACTCTCTTAATCCTTTTTGGAAACATTCTGAGTAGACGATGCCATGGGTCTTTGTATCTTTTAAATGAAAACTAGTTTTATGCAAATTAGCTACATATACAACTTTAGAGCCTCCATCGACATTGGGCCTGTATCGCCCTACTAAACTTGCGAGTACGTCGTACTTAGTCTCTCTTTGCTGCCTTTATGTGTCGGCACAGTGGAAACCAGGGTACCACGGGCCGGCTTGCCAGGGCCCACAAGATTCTTTGGATGATTTTCGCTAAGGACCAGGCTCTCCAAGCCTGGCGAGCCTCGCGAGGGGTATTTTCTCCTCGCCGAGGATTCTCTCTCTTGGCAAGGGATCGCAACTCGACAAGGTGTCTTCGACGCCACCCGCAGTTCTGCTAAGGACCAAGCCGAAGTTCTCGGCGAGGTTTTTTGCCTCGCCGAGGCTCCTTCCTCACGAAGCCATCCCTGCCTCCGCGGCAGAGCGCACATGGGCTCTGCGCCATGTGCAGAGTGACGCGCGCGCTTGCGCGGGATGACGACGATGCTGCAGTTGCCGTTTCCATGTAAAGGAGTCAACAAAGCAGCACCAAGCAAAGCGGACAATGAGTATTGCCACTTTGGTGATAAGGGAACCGTCTGTAGCTACGCTCCAAGGGCGACGTCACGGTGGGACCCGTTCCGCCTCCGCAGCGCCAGCCCGCCGCCCGTTGGACGGTGGCCTTTTCCAGCTTTGGTGACGCCGTCCCTGCCCTGGACCGCGTCCATGGCCTTCACCTTTCTGGTGGACTTCACCTTTATGGTGCACCGCGCCTCCTCCTTCGTCGCCCTAGATCTGAAGACTAGCAAGTAGCCATTGTTAGCCACCTCGAGCTCGACAAGCTCTCCTTGTACTGTGAACTCTCCAAGCAGTGCAATACACCAAAGCAGGACGTAGGGGTTTTACCTCCACAAGAGGGCCCTGAACCTGGGTAAGACCGAGTGTTCCATCTCTGCAGTGCTGTCCCACAGCGAGTCCGACGAGCACCGTCGCCGGAGCATGTTGAGGGTTGTTTGATTCCGTGTTCAGCCCCTTACTAGATCCTCCTCGAGACACACCCAGTTCCTGGGACAGTTCTCCGACATTTGGCGCGCCAGGTAGGGGGCTGAGGCGCATCTTCAACCTCGACGCAGCCATGGCCGGCCCTTCTCGCGCCGAACGACTCGCTCGCCGGACGGCCAGCGCCGCCACCGCTCCTCCCGCTGGCAACCCGCGCGGCCGCCCGCGCGGGAGCGCCGCTCCGGCGCGCCACGCCGACCCCGAGCCCCGCGTCGAGCACCCGGAGGACGACGACATCGACCACGCTGAGGACGACCTCGACGAAGAGGAGGCCTCCTCCCTGCACCCGTCGCGGGACCGTGCTGCCTCCTCGCTGGGCCGCCCTGCGCCCAGCCCGGCGACTGCGCTTCTCATGGCGCAGGAGCTGCTCCAGTACCGTCCCACGCCGGACGCTCAGGAGGCCTGGCTCAACCGCGTCTCCGACCTCATCGGCGCCGCTGGCGCCGCCGCACCTGCACCGTCTCGTTCCCTGGTTCCTTCTGCGCTCATGGGGGACATGGCGCACGGCGCACCTCCCGCACCTCCTCGTCACCCTGCACCCGCTCCAGCTCCACCGGTTCCACCGCAACCTGCTCCAGCGGGGGCTCCTCCTCGCGACGGTCGCGCTGCATCGCACGCGTCGTCGCCGCACGACTGCCAAATCGTGCAGCGAGCCCCTGAGGACGCACGCGTGAGCATCGAGCACGGGCAGGAGCGCCGCAACCGCGCTGTCCAGGACGTCGCCACCGCCGGGCGCCACCTCCGCGCCACCCTTGCCAACGGCACGGTCACCTACGGCACGACGATCGCGTTCACTCGTAGCCTCCGTCACGTCGTCTGGCCGGTCAAGTTCAGGTCGGACCTCCCTCCGCGCTACGACGGCAAGAACAACCCCCTGGAGTTCCTGCAGCTCTACACTCTGGCCATCCAGGCCGCCGGGGGCGACGACAGGGTCATGGCGAACTGGTTCCCCAGGGCCCTCAAGGACTCTGCGTCCTCATGGCTCACCAACCTCCCCGCCGAGTCCATCAACACCTGGGAGGAGCTCTGCCGGTGCTTCGTCGCCAACTTCAAGGGCACGTACGAGCGCGGCCTCACCTACAACGACCTCCGCGCCGTGCGTCAGAAGCCCGGCGAGACCCTCCGCAAGTACATCCAGCGCTTCAGCCAAGTGCGCAACAAGATCCCCAACGCCACCGACGCGCAGGTCATTTCGGCCTTCCAGGCTAGGGTCACAGACGTGCGGATGCTCGAGAAGCTTGGCATCCACGACAACATCACCACCGTCATCAAGCTCTTCGACTTGGCGGACAAGTGCGCCAAGGCTGAAGAGGGCCGCTTGTTCGTCAAGAACGAGCCAGGGGACCCCGCCGAGGGGTCCAAGAAGAAGAAATCCTCCGAGAAGCGCAAGACCACTGCGGTCCTCGCGGCAGAGCCCGACGCCAAGCAGCATCGCCAAGCTGCCGCCCCAGCCGCGGGACCTGAGAAGAAAGATGATCGTCCTTTCTGCATCTACCACAACAGGCATTCTCATGCCACCGAGGACTGCTACGACCTCAAGAGGCTTCGCGAGGCTCGCGAGGCTCGCGAGGCAAACGGAGGCCGCGGAGGCCGCGGCGGCCGCGGGGGGCGACGCTAGAACAACAACTACAACGACAACTACCAGCAGAACCCCCAGGCCAACGCCGTCCAGCCCGCGAACGACAACCTGCCTGCCGAGACTGACGAGGGCTACCAGGTGCCTCGCGGGGCCGCTTGCATCCTCGGCGGGGCTCAGGCCCCTCGCTCCAACCGCCACTTCAAGCAACTCGCTCGCGAGGTCGCAGCAGCCCTTCCTGGAGTCGAGGCCTCCAGGCCCCTCAAGTGGTCCCAGTGCCCCATCACTTTCGACTCCAGCGACCACCCCAAGTCCACCTCGACTGTTGGCACCATCCCGCTAGTCTGCACCCCCACCATCAACAACATCGCCGTCTCTAAGACGCTCATTGATGGGGGTGCCGGCCTCAACGTCATCTCCGTCGAGACATTCGAGAAGCTGCAGGTGCCCTACGAGCGGCTCATGCCCACCAGGCCCTTCTCGGGAGTGACAGAGGGTCTTACCACCCCTTTGGGGCAGGTGAGGCTCGCCGTCACTTTCGGCACCCAGGCCAACTACCGCACCGAGCTGATCGACTTCGACGTCGCGCACATCGGCCTGCCCTACAACGCCATACTCGGCTACCCCGCCCTCGCCAAGTTCATGGCGGTGACCCACCACGCCGACAACCTCGTCAAGCTCCCTGGCTCGGGTGGCACCATTGTCATCTGCGGCGTGGTCTCGGACGCCCTGTACGCTGCACAAGCGGCCTACAAGGCTGCCGCGGTGGCGTCACCCACTAACGAGGACGAGGAACCCCTCCCGAGCCCCCCCGCGAAGAAGAAGCAGCTGTTCTCTCAGGGGAAGGCCGCGACAAAGCAAGTGTCTCTGGAGGCAAGCGGCTCGGGGGCTAGCGTCACCATCGGCCCCAACCTGCCTCCCAAATAGGAAAGCGCGCTCGTCGCCTTCCTCAGGGCAAACTCTGACATGTTCGCCTGGACACCGTCAGATATGTCCGGAGGACCGAGGGAGGTGATCGAGCACCACTTAGCCGTGTGTCCAAACGCACGCCCCGTGAAGTAAAAGGCGCGGCGCCAGGCGCCAGAGAAGCAAGATTTCATCGTCAAGGAGGTGGAAAAACTGAAGAAGGCCAGCATCATCAAGGAAGTGGTCCATCCTACTTGGCTCGCCAACGGTGTGGTCATCCCCAAGCACACCGGAGGCAGCCGCCTCTGCATCGACTTCACCGACCTCAACAAGGCCTGCCCCAAGGACCCCTACCCCCTCCCGAGGATCGACCAGATCGTGGAGTCCACCGCCGGCTGCGCGCTCCTCTGTTTTCTGGATGCCTTCTCTGGTTATCACCAGATCAAGATGGCAAAGGAGGACGAGGAGAAGACAGCATTTCTCACCCTTTGTGGTGTGTTCTGCTACGTCTGCATGCCCTTCGGTCTGAAGAACGCCGGCGCCACTTTCCAGCGCCTCATGAGGATCACCTTGGGGGTTCAAATGGGGAGGAATGCAGAGGCCTACGTCGATGACATCGTCATCAAGACTCGCGAGAAGGACACGCTCGTCCAGGACCTTGAGGAGACCTTTGCCAACCTGCGCAAGGTCAACATCAAGCTGAACCCCGCCAAGTGCGTCTTCGGGGTCCCTTCAGGCAAGCTCTTCGGATTCCTGGTATCTCACCGCGGCATTGAGTCCAACCACGACAAGATCAAGGCCATAGAGCAGATGCACCCTCCTCGTCGCCTCAAGGACATGCAGCGCTCTTCAAGTTCGGCGAGAGGGCGCTGCCATTTTTCAAGATCATGAAGAGGTCCGGTCCCTTCAAGTGGACCCCTGAAGCAGCAAAGGCCTTTGAGGACCTGAAGAAATACCTGGCGAGCCCACCCATCATGGTTGCCCCACGCCCTCGCGAGCCTCTGAAGCTGTATCTTGCAGCCACTCCTCAGATGGCGAGCGCGGTCTTGGTGGCGGAAAGGGAAGAGCCAGTCCTCGCCAAGCAGACCTCTGCCTCGCCAAGCCCAGAACCCCCTGACAAGGAGGCACCCTCGTCGAGCATCCAGCCTCCTGTCGAGCCTCCCCAAGTGGGGCCTCAAGAAACCCTCGCCGAGGACTCCACCAAGCCTGGAGAGGAGTCAGCCGCTGCCACGCCAACGACTACCCTCGTCGAGCATCCCGTGTACTTCGTCAGCACAGTACTGCGGGACGCTCGCGAGCGCTACCCCATGCAGCAAAAGCTCCTCTTCTCGCTCCTCATCGCCTCCAGGAAACTGCGCCACTACTTCTAGGGCCACCCCATCAAGGTGGTCACCTCATATCCCCTGGAGCAGGTCCTGCGCAACCCAAACGCGACAGATCGCGTTGCAAGCTGGGGCATAGAGCTACAACCCTTCGAGCTGGAGTTTGACACCACCAGGGTCATCAAGGGCAGGGCGCTGGCTGATTTCATGGCCGAATGGACGGACACGCGTGAAGAAGAGCCTCAAGAGGAGGAGGTTACAGCCTCAGGAGGGACGACACCAAGCCACTGGACCATGCACTTCGACGGCGCCTTCGCGCCCAGGAGTGCAGGAGCTGGTGCCGTCCTCACCTCACCGACAGGCGACAAGCTCTACTACGCCATCCAACTGTGCTTCAAGGACAATGACAAGGTCTCCAACAACATTGCTGAATATGAAGGCCTCCTCGCCGGGCTCAGAGCCGCCATCGCCCGAGGCATCAAGTACATCCTCATCAAGGGCGACTCCCAGCTCCTCGTCAACTTCTCCAACAAAAGCTACACGCCAAAGGACACCTACATGGTGGCCTACCTTGAAGAGGTACGCAAGCTGGAGAAGCACTTCAGGGGCATGGAGCTCAAGCACATCCCGCGGGCAGAAAACCAAGAGGCAGATGAAATTGCTCGGAGAGCAGCAAGAAGAGAAGCCCAGAAGCCTGGAGTGTTCGAGGAGAGGCTCACCAAGGCCTCAGTCAAGCAACCTATGGTCAACATCAGCATCGACGAGGAGCTCCCACCTACCCCACCGAGCGGAGCACCAAAATGTGGGTTGCCATCGGGCGATCGCTTGCTGCTAACCCTGGTACGACAAGACACTGGTTGGATCGATGAGATCAAGAACTACCTGCAGAACCGAGCCCTCCCCGAAGACGACGCAGAGGCCGAGAGAATTGCTCGCCAGGCCAAGTCCTACTGCCTCCACGACGGAGACCTGTACCGCAAGCAACCCAATGGGGTTGCGCTGCGGTGCGTCCCTGCCGAGGAAGGCCGCCAGCTCATCAACGACATCCACAGCGGCGAGTGCGGCCACCACTCTTCCTCGCGCACCATTGCAGGCAAGGTCTTCCGGAGTGGCTTCTACTGGCCCTTAGTGCTTCAAGATGCCGCCGAAATCGTCCAGTCCTGCGACGCATGCCAATTCCACACCAAGCAAATCCACCAGCCCGCGCAAGGACTCCAGACGATCCCGCTCTCCTGGCCGTTCGCGGTCTGGGGGCTGGACCTGCTGGGACCCTTCCCG
Source organism: Puccinellia tenuiflora (assembly GCA_012064385.1). Taxonomy (NCBI): domain Eukaryota; kingdom Viridiplantae; phylum Streptophyta; class Magnoliopsida; order Poales; family Poaceae; genus Puccinellia; species Puccinellia tenuiflora. The sequence goes on from QRDG01000054.1 coordinate 493,382, forward strand.
CGAGCGCTCGGGGGCTACCGCTACCTCTACATCGCCATCGACAAATTCACCAAGTGGCCTGAGGTGGAACCCGTGCGCACCATTCCGGCGAAATCGGCAGTAAAATGCATAAGGAGCCTGGTCTGCCGCTTCGGCGTGCCCAACCGCATCATCACCGACAACGGCTCACAATTCATCAGTGGCGCCTTCAAGTCCTACTGCGGTAGCATCGGTGCCCAAATCTGCTACGCCTCGGTGGCGCACCCACGAAGCAACGGGCAGGCCGAGCGAGCCAACGCCGAGGTGCTCAAGGGCCTCAAGACGAGAAGCTTCAACCGCCTCAAGGCCAGCGGCAAGCACTGGATCGATGAGCTCCCCTCGGTGCTCTGGTCCATCCGCACCACGCCAACGAAGCCAACTGGTGAGACGCCGTTCTCCCTCGTCTATGGCGTTGAAGCCGTCCTCCCCAGCGAGATCACTCATGGCTCTCCGCGAGTCCTGGCCTTCAAGGAGGCTGAGGTGGACGAACTCCGCAACGACGACCTGCTGCTGCTTGAAGGGCTCCGCCGCAATGCGGCCCTGAGAGCGGCAAGGTACCAGCAAGACCTCCGTCACTACCACAGCCGCCACATCCGCCCGCGCACCCTCGAAGCAGGAGACCTTGTCCTGAGGAGAATCCTCTCCAGGGCAGGCCTCCACAAGCTCTCACCAATGTGGGAAGGCCCCTACAGAGTCGTGCACATCGCCAGGCCTGGCTCCGCGTGGCTCGAGACGGAGGACGGCATTCCCGTCGCCAACCCCTGGAACATCCAGCACTTGCGCAAGTTCTACCCCTGATCGCCCTCGGCGAGCAACTTTTTGCGTCAAGGGAGAGCCACGCGCCATCATCCTCCACGAGGAAAAATTTCGGGCTCCCCTCTCTACTATGCGTTGCCGCGGGCCGTTCGAGAAGACTCCAAGCCATCACGCCTCGGCAAGGTAACCTCTTTAGGCACCATGCCTTGGCGTGGTGGATCCCCATGCCCAGCCATGGTGGACCGCAGGCTCTACAAGCCACCCCCGCATAGGGGCCCCCTCTGAGCTCTCTCTACATGCGTCGCCACGAGCACGCCCCCTCGAGAGGTTCAGCCACAGCATGTGGAACCCCATGCCTGACATGGTGGATTTTTTGTGTTTCTGGCCACGCCAGTGTAATGAACATCTATTTCAGGTCATTTTGAACCTTTGCGCATCGCGCCAGCATATTTTGTGGCTTCGGTAAGCTGTTATGTTATTGCTGTTTATTCTCGCTCGTATGATCCATCCTGTGTATCTCGCGAGCGGGGGCTAGCATGGTGCCATGCCACGGGAGCATCCCGGCAGCGCCTCAAACCCAAGGGATCCGAGCTCTGAACTCACGGACCAGCCTTCATGCATGTCAACTCCCAAGGAGCTCTGAACTCATGAGCCGGCTCCCGTGCACGTCAACTCACCAAGGACCTTGGTGCCTGTTCTCCTCGCGAGACACCCATGAAGGAACCTACGAGCACGCATAAGATTATCTAGCTATGTATTGTTTGTGGGTACGCCTATCTGTCAAAACGTAGGAAAACAGGTCCAAAGCGAGCGCCAGGGAACCAACACCCTCTCCAAGGCAAAAACATCTCGCCAGGGAGCCAACACCCTCTCCAAGGCAGAATGCCTCGCTAAGCTAAGTACAAACACTTGGTCAAATTTCCTCTTGCTGGTTTTTGCCCCTCGAGTCTCTTTTCTCTCTCCTACGCCTCATGGGCTGCTTGCACGTCAAAGGGGGGCCCCAAGCATCGCGCTTCGAGGAGCTCTTACTTCTTGAGGCCTCACACACCCCCCGGCCTTGTGGAGCCCTGACTCTCACATACCGAAGCGGCGGTGGTGTAGTGCTAAGAGAGGGTCCTAAGACGCAGAGCGAAAAAGACATGAAAGGGAAAGACAAAGGCCTCCCGAGGGACATTCACAAGCACACTCCAATATAACTTGACAAGTTCTTACAAGGGTTACAACCAAAATGAATGCTAAGCTAGTCTGTGCCTCTGCACGCCCAGATGCAGGAGTTCAGGCCGTCGCGCCCCCCGAGGTGCCTGCCTTGTCCACGGCGGTCTCCGCCTCCTCTTCCAGAGCATCCTCCTCGTCGTCGCCTTCGATCACGACTTGGTCGAATTTCTTGGCGAACGCGATGGCGGCCTGCGTGGCGGTCTCCCGCGCCTTGTTGCTGATGGCGCGCGGCGGTGCCATCACGTCCTTAAGGTCAAGTGAGGGCTGGAGCCTCACGAGGTTGCTGAAGATGTTGGTGACGGCGACGACAAGGAGCTCGCGGCTCTCCTCCACGACGCGCTCGTCAAAACCCTTCGCGACCCCTTCAAGCCTCCCGAGGAATTGCTCGAAGAAGTACGAATACGTGGTTTCATCGTCGGTCGCTGCGGAGAAGGAGGGGACGTCGATCCTCAGATCGTCCCCGACCGCATGCGCACGGCTCACCAAGCTTTGAAGAATACTCTGGCGCTGGCACGTCATGGACCGGCCTACCCGGCGCTGGTCCCGTGCTTGCTCCGCTAGAGCTGCGGCCGGCCCCACCTGCTGCCGGAGCTCCTCCAGGTCTCTCTCCAGGGCGATGGCGTTCCCCTCCGCGCGAGCCTGGGCCTCCCGGGAGACCTCGAGGCAAGAGGTCAACCGCTTCTCCAGCTGCTCGAGCTCCTTGATGCGATTTTTGAACTCCTTGCGCTTGGACTTGAAGCGGTCCTCCTGCTTTGTGGCCTTCTCGTCATATTCTTTGGTGAGACTCTCGCGGATGAGCTTGACCTTGAGGTCGGCCTCTTCTTGGAGCCTCTTCCGCTCCGCCGCGAGGTTGGCTTCATCCTTGGCCACCCGGCCCTCGCGCTCTTGCAGCTGCCCCTCGCGGGTGGCCTGGTCCTTCTCGAGCAGCTGGACCTGCTCCTCGCGCCTATGCAGCTCCTTCTCGCGGAGGGAGAGCTCCTCCTCGTGCCGCACCAGCTCCGCCTCGCGGGGCGCCAGCTGCCCCTCGCGGGCATCTAGCAGCTCGCGAAGCTCCTTCAGGCTGGCCCTGGCAACCTCGGAGTTAGCAGCAAACTTCTGCTCCGTGGCCGCTAGCTCGTCATGTTTGGAGGCGGGCTCCACCTCGAGCGCTTCCCTGGCGGCGTCGAGCTCGTCAATCACCTCCTGCGCCTCCCGCTTGACGCTGTCGCGGGTCTCTTTGGCGAAGCGGAGGGCCTCCTGGCGCTCCGCCTGGGCCGCCGCGTCCTGCCGGCGGCACATCTCCACCCTCTCGTGAAGAAGGGTCCAGGCCTCGCCGAGCCTTGCCCTTTCCTCCGCCAGGGCGTTTTCTTCCTCGGCGAGCTACTCCTCCAGCCCGTCGAGCGCCCGCCGCGCCTGGTTGAGGATGATCCGGCGATGAATTGCTTGGCGTCGCGGCTCTTGCAGCGCCAAGGCTCCCGCACTACTGCTGGGTGTGGAGTCCTCGATCCTCGTCGAGGCGCCCGGGGCCTCCTGCCTCGGGCCCATGACCGCCTCTGGTGCGGTCCGAGGGCTTGTGGGGGCGCCTTCCTCGGCGCTCGCTTCGGTTGCCCTCTGGGGGCTGGGCGCCCTCTCGCGCTCAGCTCCAGCGCCGGTGGACTCCGGAGGTGCCTCCGCCTCCTGCTCTTCAGGGGCGCCTCCGGCCCCCTCTGCGACGGCCGCGTCCGCCGCGGCCTCAGGCACATCGGCCCCTTGTGGGGGAGCCTCCCCCTCCGTTGGGGGCGGCTCCATGACGATCTCCTCGTCCATCCTCTCCTCCTCCGTCTCGGTCTGGACGGGAGGAGTGGCCGTCCTTGTTGGCGATGGCGGTGCCACCTCTTCTACCACCTCCTCCGTGCGGTGCTCGACCGCGGGAGGAGTCGCCGCTCGAGCCGAGGACGGCGTCACCTCTTCGGTCACCTCCTCCTCGCGGTGCTCCACCGCGGGGGGAGTGGCCGCGCGAACCGGCGACGGCGTGGCCTCCTCGACCACCGCCACCTCGCGCGGTGCTTGACCGCGGGAGGGATAGCTTCCTGCTGCGGCTCACCAGTCAAGGGCGTCTTCGCAACGACGCTGGTGGTCTCTCCAGCCTTGCAGAGCCGCCGCCTCTTTGGCTCCGCAGGTCGCCTGAAAGGAAGACAAGTTGAAGATCCTTCAAGGGGATTTTCTCAGAACAGAATGCTAAAGGAAAGAGGAAAGAATCAAAGGCTTACTCATCGGCCATCACCCACACCCTCTTCTTCGCCTTGGGCGGCTGGGTGTTGCTTGCTCCGGCCTCCTCCCGAGCCGCTCCTGTCTCCGCGCGAGGAGGGTCCCTCGCGGTTGCGGCCCTCCTGTCGTGGACGGCCTTGGAGCGGGGTTCGCAGCGCCCTCCCCCGCCGCCGCTCGTCTCCTCCTCCTCTTCGACGCGCTGGGAGCGGGCGACGCGGAAGGCATCCTCCTCGTCACTGGAAGAGAGCACCTGGAGGTCCACTTCAGCAGGAACGCTCCTTGAGGAGCCGGCGTCCTCACCGACGGGGTCGGTTCCCCTCGAGGCCTCGTCCTCGCCGAGGGGGTCCTCGTCTCTCGAGGCCTCTTCCTTAGCAGACTCCTTGGCCTCCTCAGGCTCCGGAGGCTCGTCCATGTACTCCGGCTCCGCCGCCCACGGGTTAGGGCGAGGCCCGCGGTGCCCCGCGGGCACCATTCCCCATTCGTCGAACGTGGGCATGCACGCGCGCTACTCCATGATGCTCTCCTCGGCGAAGCAGATGAGTGGCTTGGCCTCCTCCTTGGTGGGGGACGGGACCTCCGACGTCGCGAAGAGGACGCCCATGATCTGGCGTAGTACCTCAGGCGCGAAGCCATCCTTGCTCAGGCGCATTGCGTCCTCCTTGCCGTTGTACCGCCACACCGGCTCGGCGTGCAGCTGCAGGGGAGCGATCCGGCGCCTCGTGAAGTCTTTTGCCACCATCTGGCCGGTGACTCCTGCCTCGCGGAGGCTCTGGATGAACACGTACACCGCGTCGAGCCTCGGGCCCCTGAAGTCCGCGCTTGCCCAGCACGCCCACTTCCTCGGGGGCGCCTCGGGCACCTCCAGGAGAGGGTGAGTGGCCTTGGCGTCGATGAAGAGCCACTTCTCGCGGAACTTCTCCACCTTCTTCGTCACCTTGGTGATGGCGTTCTCACCGCACCAGGCGATGGGAATGTAGTTCTCGCTCCTGGCGTCGGCGATGCGGAAGGAGACGCATCCGAGCCGCTCATTCTGGGCGGTGCTCCGAAGAGAGTAGAAGCTGCGGAAGAGCGCCACCGAGGGGCGGATGACGATGTTGGCCTCGCAGAGGTGGGCGAAGATGGCGAGGATGAGAATGGAGTTGGGATGAAGATGAAGCAACTGGATCTGGTACACCTCCAAGATCGCCAGGAGGAAGTCGGAGAACGGCGGAACCAGGCCGGCGTAGAGACCATGGAGGAAGATGGGGTAGAACGCCTCGGTGAGCTTGCTGCCGGCCGGCCTCATCTCGGTGGCAGCATGCTCGTTGGTGCTCGCCGCCGCCAGATGGCGCACCTTGGCTACCCCCGCCGCGGTGACGCGGGTCCGCGGTAGTGCTCCCTCGAGAGCAGCAGCACGCGCCATCGCCGCCGACGTGCCGGCCCGCATTGCGGCCTTTCCCTTCGGGTCGGTGTTGGCTTTCTTGGGCGCCATCGGTCGCCGGAGAAGAAGACGAAGACTCTGGAGTTGGAGGCGAGGGGAGAAGTGTGCGGAGGAGTTATGGGAGAAGTGAAGGGCGCCGACCGTGCGCCCAGGCTTTATTGACCAGCTCCCGAGTCGTGGCGGGCCCCGCCACGTCGCCCGTTCGAGGAGGTCGTGACCGCGGGTGCAACCGCTGCGCTCCACGTGTCGCGGCCCTGTCAGGCATCTTTGGCCCCTCGACGCTTCGCCTTCGTCCATGGGCCTCGGCGTGCCCGTCGCGGGCCTTGGGGCTACTATCGGCACAGTGGAAACCAGGGTACCACGGGCCGGCCTGCCAGGGCCCGCAAGATTCTTTGGATGATTTTCGCTAAGGACCAGGCTCTCCAAGCCTGGCGAGCCTCGCGAGGGTATTCCTCTCGTGAGGGGTTTTTCTCCACGCCGAGGATTCTCTCTCTTAGCGAGGGATCGCAACTCGACAAGGTGTCTTCGACGCCACCCGCAGTTCTGCTAAGGACCAAGCCGAAGGGCTCGGCGAGGTTTTTTGCCTCGCCGAGGCTCCTTCCTCACGAAGCCATCCCTTCCTCCGCGGCAGAGCGCACATGGGCTCTGCGCCATGTGCAGAGTGACGCGCACGCTTGCGCGCGATGACGACGACGCTGCAGTTGTCATTTCCATGTAAAGGAGTCAACAAAGCAGCACCAAGCAAAGCGGACAACGAGTATTGCCACTTTGGTGATAAGGGAACCGTCTGCAGCTACGCTCCAAGGGCGACATCACCGTGGGACCCGTTCCGCCTCCGCAGCGCCAGCCCGCCGCCCGTTGGACGGTGGCCTTTTCCAGCTTTGGTGACGCCGTCCCTGCCCTGGACCGCGTCCATAGCCTTCACCTTTCTGGTGGACTTCACCTTTATGGTGCACCGCGCCTCCTCCTTCGTCGCCGTGTGGTAGCCCTTCCCACCCAAATGTTTGGGCGGAAGAGGTCCGAGACGCCTATAAAAGGAGAAGGGGCACGCCCAAGCAAAGGGTTCGGAATCTGGGAGCTTAGACCAAACCCTAGATCTGAAGACTAGCAAGTAGCCATTGTTAGCCACCTCGAGCTCGACAAGCTCTCCTTGTACTGTGAACTCTCCAAGCAGTGCAATACACCAAAGTAGGACGTAGGGGTTTTACCTACACAAGAGGGCCCTGAACCTGGGTAAGACCGAGTGTTCCATCTCTGCAGTGCTGTCCCGCAGCGAGTCCGACGAGCACCGTCGCCGGAGCACGTTGAGGGTTGTTTGATTCCGTGTTCAGCCCCTTACTCGATCCTCCTCGAGACACACCCAGTTCCTGGGACAGTTCTCCGACACGCTGGCGCTGGCGCGACATGGTTCGGCCAGTCTCCGCGTTGCTCTGTGCCTCCTCCACGAGGTCCACAACCGGCCCCACCTGTTGCTGAGCTCGCTCAGGTCCTCCTTCAGGGCGGCAACCTCCTCTTCTGCGCGGGCCTGGGCCTCCCTGGCGCTCTGAAGGCGGGAGGCCATCTGCTTCTCCTCCTTCTCGAGCCCCTTGATGCGGTCCTGGAGCTCCTTGCGCTTCGCCTTGAAGCGCTCCTCCTGCTTCGTGGCCTTCTCGTCATAGTCCTTGGAGAGATCTTGGCGGATGAGCTTGACCTTGTTGTCGGCCTCCTCCTGCGCTCTCTTCTGCTTTGCCGCGAGATCGGCGTTGGCCTTCTCGAGGCGCTCCGCGTAGGAGGCTTCGTCCTTGGCCACCCGGCCCTCGCGAGCCTTCAGCTGCTCCTCGCGGGTGGCCTGGTCCGCCTCAAGTTGCTGGACCTGCTCCTCGCGTCGGCGCAGTTCCACCTCGCGGGGGGAGAGCTCTCCCTCGCGTCGCGTGAGCTCTGCCTCGCGCTGGGTCAGCTGCACCTCGCTAGCATCCAGCCTCTCGTGGAGCTCCTTCAAGCTGCTCTCCACAGTTTTGGAGTGCGTGATGAAGTTTTGCTCCAAGGCCGCAACCTCCTGTCGCTTGGAGGCAGTTTCCGCCTCGAGCGCCTCCCGTGCGGCGTCCAGCTGCTCCATGGTCTCCGCCGCCTCCCGCTTCACGCTGTCGCGGGTCTCTTCGGCGAAGCGCATGGCCTCTTGGCGTGCCGCCAGGGCCGCCGCGTCCAGCCGGCGACAGCTCTCCACGCTCTCGTGGAGGAGGGCGCAGCCCTCGTCGAGTCTCGCCCGCTCCTCCGCCCTGGTGGGGTCCTCTTGGGCGTAATGCTCCTCCAGCTCGTTGAGCGTCCGTCGCGCCTGGCTGAAGACGACGCCGCGGCGAACCGCATGGCGCCACGGCTCCCGCAGCTCCAAGGTCCCCGCACCGCTGTGGGGTGCAGAGGTCTCGATTCTTGGCGGGGTGCCCGAGGCACCCTGCCTCGAGCTCACAGCTGTTTTCTGGTGCGGCCTGGGGCTCGTGAGGGCGCCTCCATCGCCGCCCGCGTCGGGTGCGGCCTGGGGGCTCGTGTGGGCACCATCTTCACCGCCCACGTCAGGAGCCCTCTGGGGGCTGAGAGTCCTCTCGCCCCGGCTCCAGCGTCCGTGGGCTCCGGAGGCACCTCCACCTCCTGCTCCTCAGGGGCGTTTTCCGCCCCTTCCATGGTGGCCGCGCCTGCCGCGGCCTCGGGCACGTCAGCCCCTCTTGCAGGAGCCTCCTCCTCCGGAGGCGGGTCCACGATGATCTCTTCATCCACCTCCTCCTCCTCGTCCGGCCTCGCCGAGGCTCGTGCGGCCTCGGCCACCGTCTCCTCCTCTGTCGCCTCCTGCTGCACGGGGGAGTGGCGGCCCGAGCTGGCGACGGCGCCACCTCCTCCGCGCGGTGCTCACCCGCGGGAGGAGTAGCCACGTGCTGCGGCTCACCAGCTGCGGGCGTCACCGCGGTGGCTCCAGCAGTCTCCCCAAGCTTGCGGAGCCGCCGCCTCTTCGGCGCCGCAGGGTTCCTGAAAAGAAAGATAAGCGGAAGATCCTTCAGGAGGGTTTTCGAAAGCAAAACGCTAAATGAAAGAGGAAGGACCAAAGCTTACTCGTCGGCCATCCTCCACACCCTCTTCTTCGCCTTTGGTGGCTGGGGGCTGCTCGCTCTGGCCTCCTCTCGAGCCGCTCCCGCCTCCTCGCGAGGAGCGCCCCTCGCGGCTGCGGCTTTCCTGTCGTGGACGGCCTTGGAGTGGGGCTCGCAGCGTCCTCCCCTCCTGCCGCTCTCCTCCTCCTCCTCCTCCTCTGCGGTGCGTCGGGAGGGAGCTACGCGGAAGGCATCCTCGTCGCCACTGGAGGAAATCACCAGGAGGTCCTCTTCAGGCGGTACACTCCTTGGGGAGCAGACGGAGCCTCCCGAGGGGTTAGCGCCTATCGAGGCCTCGTCCTCGCCTGAGGGGTTGGCGCCTCTCGAGGCCTAGTCCTTGCCAGAGTCCTCTCCCTCGTCCGGCTCTGGCGACTCATAAATATGCTCCGGCTCGGCCGCCCACGGGTTGGTGCGGGGCCCGCGGTGTCCTGCGGGCACGATCCCCCATTCGTCGAATATAGGCAGGCGCCTGCGGTGCTTGTGCACGGTCTCTTCAACAAAGCTGAAGAGCGTCCGGGCCTCGTCGCAGGTGGGGGATGGGATGTCCGCCGTGGCGAAGAGGATCCCCATGACCTGGTACAGCACCTCCGGTGTGAAGCTGTCCGCGCACAGGCGCATCCTGTCCTCCCTGCCTGTGTACTTGCCACACCGGCTCTGAATGCCACTGGAGGGGGGCGATTCGGCGCCTCGTGAAGTCCTTCGCCACCATCTGGCCGGTGAGTCCGGCGTCGCGAAGCCCCTGTATGCACTCGTATACTGCGTCAAGCTTCGGGCCCTCGAAGCCTGTGCTCGCCCAGCGCGCCCACTTCCTCGGGGCGCCACGGGCACCTCCAGGAGAGGGTTGCTCCCCTTGGTGTCGACAAAGAACCACCACTGGCGGAAGTCCTCCACCTTCTTCGTCACCTTGGTGATGGCATTCTCACTGCACCATGCGATGGGGATGTAGTTCCTGCTCCTGGCGTCGGCAATGCGGAAGGAGACGCATCCGATCCGCTCGTTCTGCGCGGTGGACCGGAGGGAGTAGAAGCTGCGGAAGAGCGCCACCGAGGGACGAATGCCAATGTAGGCCTCGCAGAGGTAGGCAAAGATGGAGAGGATGAGGATGGAGTTGGGATGAAGATGGAGGAGTTGGATCTGGTACACCTCCAAAATCCCCAGGAGGAAGTCGGAGAAAGGAGGAACAAGACCGGCGTAGAGAGTTTGGAGGAAGATGGGGTAGTACCCCTCGGGAAGCCTGCTGCCGGCCGGTCTCATGTCGGTGGCGCCGTGCTCGTTGGTGCTCGCGGCCGCCAGGTGGCGCACCTTTTCAATCGCCGCCGAGTGGATGCGGGTCTTCGGCAGCGCCCCCTCGAGTGCAGCACCCCGCGCCGCCGCCGCAGACTTGCCGGCCTGCATCGTGGCCTTGCCCTTCTGGTCAGCGGTTGCTTTCTTGGGCGCCATGGTCGCAGGAGAATTGAACCCTTTGCTCGGACGTGCTCCCCCTCCTTTTATAGGTGTCTCGGACCTCTTCCCCCAAATATCTTGGCGAGTAGGGCTACCACATGGCGACGAAGGAGGAGGACGGTTACACAATAAAGGTGGAGTCCATGGACGCGGTCCATGGCAGGGTGCGGTGTCACCAAAGCTGGAAAAGGCCACCGTCCATCCAGGACGGTGGGCTGGCGCCGCTGAGGTGGGATGTGTCCCACGGTGACGTCGCCCTTGGAGTGTAGCTGCAGACGGTCCCCTTATCACCAAAGTGGCAATTCTTGGAGCTCCTTTGCTTGGTGCAGCATTGTTGACTGCTTTATACACGAGAACGGCAACTGCGGCGCTGCCATCACCGCGCGCTGGCGCGCCCGTGACTCTGCGGTGGGTGCAGAGCCCATGTGCGTTCTGCCGCGGAGGCAGAGCTGGCTTCGTGAGGAAGGAATCCCGCGAGGCAGGAGGCCTCGCCGAGCCCTTCGGCTTGGTCCTTAGCAGAATTTGCAGATAGCATCCGAGACGCCCTCTCGGCGAGAGGCGGTCCCTCGCCGAGGAAAAACCCTCGGCGAGGAGGAGAGGTGCCCCTCGAGGAAAAAACCCTCGCGAGGCTCGCCAGGCTTGGAGAGCCTGGTCCTTAGCGAAATCTTCTGAAGAATGTTGTGGGCCCTGGCAGGCCGGCCCGTGGTACCCTGGTTTCCACTGTGCCGATAATGAGTGGAGGAATGAGGCTTATGAGAGTGCTCGATAATGAGAGATGACATGATAAGAGAATTTTGAAAAGAGAATTTAATGTTTGTGATAAAGTGCTTTTGTATAGGTCTCGTCTCAGATTTTTTGCAGGAAAATTGCTATCAAAATGGGAGGGACCATTCATCATTGAGGAAGTCTATCGCTCCGGAGCTATAAAGATTAATAATCTTGACGGAGACAAACCTCAAGTGGTGAATGGTCAGCGACTTAAGCACTACATCTCCGGTAATCCCTTGGAAAAAGATGCCGATGTTATTCAAGTGGTCTCTCCGGAAGAACTTATCGAGACCAAATACCGGAAGACTCCAGAATCAGAAAACGAATAGGTAACTGTTTCGGTAAGGAAAGTGCCTCGGAAAATTCCAGAAAATTCATATTATTTATTTCTTGAAAATTAGGAAAATTCGGAGACTGGACGGAGTACGAGACGGACTCCAGGGGGCAGAGGCGGCCCTCTGCCGCGGCCCCACCCCAGGCCGCGGTGGGGACCCGCCCCTGGCCCCTGGATACCGCCTCCGACTCCGCCTAGTCCCGTCGTCTTCCTTTTATTGCAAAAATTTTCGCTATATATTTTCCCGAATTTTTTGAGGAGCGTATCCTGTGTTTTTCGTCGTGTTTTGTCTCTGGTTATTTCAAATACACTATCTTGTATGTCTTACATGCTTGTGAACCTTCTAGCTCATGCACCTTTGTATTAGATTTATTTCTGATAGTGATGATAGGCTTCATGTTGCATGTTTGACAGATTGTTTTTGATAGCATAGTTGATTTACATCTCTCAACACTGTTTGTTTGTTGTAAAGCCTTTCTAGCCTAAAGCCCTGTACTGAGTGTACGGTTCACTCGTGCATCCATTCCCAAAAGCCAAACTTTCTTGCCAGCTGTGTCCACCATATCTACCTATGCATGGTATTTCTTGCCATTCCAAGTAAATTTGTCATGTGCTACCTTTAAAAATTCAAAATACTCCTTTTTGTGCCTTTGGTTTTAAGCTCATGAGGGAGCAGTGGAGAGCTAGATATAACTTGTGACGAGCAAGGTCATTTCCCCCTTTTCACCCGGTGTTGATGGAATACGTCTTCACTTGAATCAACCCGAGAGCATCTTAAGCAAAAATATAAATATAACTCACAATTCTCTTCCGCGCAATGCAAATCTGAGAAATCAGCTCAAACATTGGACAGTGGTGAAACCAAGGAGAAAGAGGAGCGTACTCGCTCCTCTAAAAACCAGCTGCTCTCACAAGTCTAAAAACCTTGCTTGTCATGGGGGACTAGATAGCTTCTCTGTTGTGAAGTCGTTGACGAAAACATGCATACCTCAAAATCATTTTACTTCTATTTTGAAAACCAAAAAGCTCTAGCACATGATTAATCCCTGCTTCCCTCTGTGAAGGGCCTCTCTTTTACTTATTGTTGAGTCAGTTCACCCACTTCCTCTACCTTCTACAAGCAAACCCACAATGTTGAATTTTGATGGTAAGCAAGTATGATATCTACATTATGTCTTTTATGTCTCATGATAGTTATTCATTTTTCTTATGTCAGTTCTAACTCTTTTATAACGATATAGCTTTGACGATTTGCAACTCGTGGGAAGATGATCGGATGGTTGAAGAATTTAAATTAATCTTTCTTGAAATATGGGCTGATAAGTATAATTGTTTCTTAAGCAGAGTCTCGTTTTGTCTTTGCTTAATAAGTTTATGTCTTCTTTCACCTTAACATGTTGTAGTTACATTACTTGTCTTCGAGCAGCTTTATGAGAGAAAGGTTGTTGTTTAAGATATATTTGTGTTTGTTGAGTAAATACTGATTCTTCATGTTCGTATTCTTTATTTATCGACACTTCACACTATAAACCTGTGGTCATGTTTACCGAGTTCAGTTTTCGCTTGGGGACAAGCGGAGTCTAATCTTGGGGGAGTTGATACGTCCATTTTGCATCACTATTTTACATCATAATTCATCTTTATTGATTGATATATTTCATATTATGATGCAATACTTATGTTATTTTATTTTATTTTGCATGATTAGCAATTATTGGGATGCATCTGCCGGAGCCAGAAATTAGCTGGAAAAGTACCTGTCAAGATACCAGACGTCGGAAGCTCAGAAAATTCCAGGAAAATAAGAAAGTCAATATTACGAAGAATAAGTCACGGAGCCGAAAGGGGGCACGGAGGCGAGCTCCCAAGGGCAGGGGCGGCCTGCAGCCGCGGGCCCACCCTTGGCCGCGGCAGGGGCCCGCCCCTGGCCCCTGTGGCCCATCTCTATCTCCCCTTCGGCGTATTATTGACCCTTGACCTAAAAACGTCAGGGGCATATAAGAGGAATTTTTCTGCCGCCTCCGCGAGGCGGAAACCAGACAGAGAGAAGAAGAGCTCCGGCAGGGAGAAATCTGCCGGGGAATTTCCTTCCCGGATTGGGGGGGATCGTCGCCATCATCATCGCCATCACGCCAAGCATCATCAGGATCATCATCAACACCATCTCCATCATCAGCACCATCATCACCGTCACCGTCCCATCTCATCCCGCTGTAGGAATCTTCATTGTTTTGTTATTAGTTCATTGGAATCGTATCCCGGGTATTGATTACCACTTGTAGTTGATGCTTGAGAGTTTTATCGGTGAATTATCTTTACGATCAGATTGTTACCCTTATTCATATCACGTCTGATCATGATATATATGATGTCTTGTGAGTAGTTCGTTTGGTTCTTGAGGACATGGGGAAAGCCTAGTTGCTAGTAATTGCATAATGTTGAGTAATATTTAATGGTTTGATTTATGTTGTGGTGTTATTCCCCTAGTGGTATCGTGTGAACGTCGACTACATGATACTTCACCTTTCAAAGTGTATTTAGTTTGCTTATGGTAGGGTTGCAGGAGTGACAGAAACCTAAACCCCAATTTGTGAACTAGTGCACTAGGGAGCGTAGGGTCTCGGAGTTTAAAGCCGTGGTTAGGTTTTTATCTTAATTACTTTCTTGTAGTTGCAGATGCTTGCAAGGGGTTTAATCAGAAGTATGTATTTGTCCAAGTAAGGGCGGTGCATTAGCATAGGTCCACCCACACATCACTTTATCAAAACATTGAAGGTTAATCACCGGCGTGCAATGAAACTGGCTAGGCAGAAACTCCCATGTGTCCTCGAGAACGTTTTAATCTTCATAAGTAACACAACCGGCCTGTCCTTTGAGCTTAAAATGATTGGGCTATTTGCTGCAATTATTGTAGTACTCTTTTATTTACTTGTTCTTCATTTGTTCTTTAAATCAAATATCCAAAAACATTTCTCTTTTAGTGCTTGCAGTGAAACCTTGCTGAAAACTACTTGTCAATACCTTCTGCTCCTCGTTGGGTTTGACACTCTTACTTATCGAAAGGACTACGATAGATCTCCTATACTTGTGGGTCATCAACCGTCAGTTCGTTTCTTCTGTTGGCGTACACCACGCAGACCACGAGTAACAGGACACAAAGAATCAGGAGGCAAGGGCACAAGCGGCTCAAGAATCCGCGGCTGCACAGCAGGTGATGACGTCACCTCGGTGCAATCATGATGCACAGGCGACGGAGGTGGTGCTGATGAAGCAGGTGCTGACGAAGCTGGTCCAGTACCAGGCATCGGTCCAGGAGACGGACTGGGAGACTGGTCCAGTGGACCGGGCGCATGCTCCTGGTGCGGACCATGAAGTTGCATGGGATCGACGGTAGCATCTGATGTCTACTACACGCTTCTATTCTTGTAGACTTGTTGGGCCTCCAAGCGCAGAGGTTTGTAGGACAGCGGCAAATTTCCCTTAAGTGAGTAACCCAAGGTTTATCGAATCCACGGGAGATAGAGGTCAAAGATATCCCTCTCAAGCAACCCTGCAATTAAGATACAAGAAGTCTCTTGTGTCCCCAACACACCTAATACAATTTTCAGTTGCATAGGTGCACTAGTTCGGCGAAGAGATGGTAAAATGCAAGTGATATGGATGGTAAAAGGTGATTTTGTAATTCTGTAATAAAAATGGCAGCAAGCAAACAAGTGACTAAAAACGGTGTATCAATGCTTGGAAACAAGGCCTAGGCTTCATATTTTCACTAGTGACTACTCTCAACATCATTAACATAATTAAACACATAATAGTTCCACAAAAACACATGCATGGTAGACGTTACTCGGAGATCATTCTTTCGTGGATCAAATAGGATGAGAATTGCGTAGGGATACGAAAAGCACACCTTAAAGTTCGTATTCCACATCTATGGACACTTCATGCTGTCACTATCCGCATCCAAAGATAGTACTAACAAACACCACAACATATTTCTTGAATAGTCTTTTTCTTCAATAACATAAGCATCAAGAAACCTCATGATCTATTCAATCCAACAATAATAAAGAACAAACTCATCCTATTATCCATAATAATGAAGATCCTTCCAATCTATTATCCATAGAGTCACACACGGCACCCACACTGTCACCGAGATACCGTGATCACAACGGTGACTCCGAAAATTGTACTAAATAACATCACTTAAGCAAAATCATATCCATTACACATAGGGAAACATCATGTATTCAACTATACTAACAAAGCTCATGATCACAACAAAGATCACATCATGGGAGAGAGAGATAACCACATAGCTACTTGTATAAGCCTCAGCCCCGGTGAGGGACTACTCCCTCCTCATCGCGGGAAGCAGCGGTGTCGATGGAGATGGCTCCGGCGGTCGATCCCCCCTCCGGCAGGGTGCCGGAACAGGATCAATCTGACCCCCAAAACTTGTCGGCGATGGCGGCGGAGCTCTGTTGCGTATTTGGGAAAATCCTTCGGGGGTTAGGGTTTTTGCATCGGGGATGATTTTATAGGCGTCGGAGGCGGCCGAGGGGTGCCCCACAGGGCAGGGGCAGGTCCCACCTGCGGGTGGGCCCTAGGCCGCGGCAGGGGGCCGCCCCTGGCCTGTGTGGGTCCCCTGGAGTCGCCCTTCTGGCTCCCTTCCTCATTTCTTCAATAAAAAATCTCCGTAAATTTTCGTCCAATTCCGAGAATATTTCCAGAAGTAACTTTCTGCAACAAAAACAACACAAAAACAGGGAACTCGCACTGGGCATCTTCTCAATAGGTTAGTCCGACAAAATGCATAAAAATGATGTAATATGATAGTAAAAACATGTGACAACATCACAAAACTATCATGGATCACTCAAAAATTATAGATACGTTTGAGACGTATCAGCATCCTGTTGACCAACATGAGAGGCACGAGCTTGACGCATATCATCCGACGATGGAGATTCTTTAGTATCCAGAACCTCTAGACAAGCAGCATGACCAATACATGCGCCATGGTTAGGAAGCAAAGACGGAGCATGTGCAATATCTCGAAATTGATCAAGCATAGAAGGAGACAAATCAGGGGATGGTGAATTTGAGGAAGACGGCAAGGCCAAGAAGGGAAACACATTCTCATCGAAAATGACATCACGACTGATATAGACACGATTTGTGGGAAAATGGAGACATTTATATCCTTTGTGAAGGGGGCTATACCCGAGAAAACACACTTCTTTGAGCGATATTCAAGTTTATGAATGTTATATGAGCGAAGATTGGGCCAACATGCACACCCAAAGACTTTAAAGGAAGTGTAATTAGGGGTTTCTCCTAACAAGCGTTCGAGAGGGGTCTGCATATTAATGCACGAGAGGGCATGCGATTTATGAGAAAACAGGCGATGATAAAGGCATCATTCCAATAACAAAAAGGAACTGATGAGTGAGCAGTAGAGTAACACCTGTTTCTACTATGTGGCGATGTTTGCGCTCAGCACTACCATTATGTTGATGTGTGTGAGGACAAGATACACGATGAGCAATGCCGAGCTTCTGAAAGAAAGCATTGAGCTTAACATACTCCCCCCCCCCCCCCCCCCCCCCCCCCCCAATCGGATTGAACAAACAAAATTTTATGTTTAAGGAGGCATTCAACATGAGCTTGGAACTGAATAAAGACCTCAAAAACATCACTTTTACACTTGATCAAATATAACCATGTAAAGCGACTATAAGCATCCACAAAACTAACATAGAAATTGTGTCCACTGATAGAAGTTTGGGCAGGACCCCACACATCGGAATAAATAAGCTCGAGAGGAGCATGAACTACATGACTTGAAAGCGAAAAGGGCAACTGATGAATCTTGCCTTGCTGACAGGCATCACACACCGACACTAATTTATTGGACTCCGAGCGAAGTTGGTCACGACGAAGGACATGCTGAACAACCATGGATGCAGGATGCCCTAAACGAGCATGCCACTGAGCAGACGAAGCTTTAAGAGCGCAGAAGACTTGTTTAAGGCGGTGACCAGAAGATGCATCAAGCGTGTAAAGGCCACCCCGACACCGTCCTCTAAGGATGATTGCCCCGTGAGAAGATCCTTAACAAAAAGCCTGTTAGGATGGAACTCAATATAAACATGATTATCATAAGCAAGCCTACGGACAGATAACAGATTTTTTGTGACACTGGGAACATGGAGAACATTGCGAAGATAAAGTGGTTTAGACGAAGGAGTGGGAAGGATTGCTTGACCAACATGAGATATGCGCATACCTGTACCATTGGCGGTGTAGACTTGATCCTTGCTGTGGTAAGGCTCCTGCGTGTTCAGCTTCTCCAGTTGCCCAGTAAGATGCTCAGTCGCACCAGTATCCATGTACCAGTGAGGATCGACGATAAGCGAGGGTGTTTGTCCTTGAGGCTCGGTGTAGACATGATTGGCGAGAGCTAGCTGGCGGTCAAGGAAGCGGCCGTCGTTGCCTACACCCAAGAAGCTCTTGTTGAAACGCTTGAAACAGCGTGCTGCCATGTGACCAGGCGCATCACACAACTGACAGACAATTGAGCCGCGGCCAGCACCACGACCATAGGGAGCATAACCATAACTAGAGCTGCCACCAGGCGCGGATGCAGAACTGGAGCGAGGCTGCGGCGGAGGACCAGGACGTGGTGAGGATGAGATAGCACCAGAAGTCGGTGGACGGAAATTCTTCCCACCACCCGTCTTGGCTAGATTGGCAGATTGGATATGCTGAGCAGAGGACCGACGCCCCTCCATACGCTGCTCCGTAGATAGTATGCGTGCATAGAGATCATGAGCGGGCATCGGCGTGTCACGCATCTTCACAGCCTCAACCAACGAATCATAGTCTTCATCCAGCCCGTTAAGAATATAAGACTGAAGTTCCTCCAGACGTAGGGGCTGACCAATCGAGGTCAGCGTGTCAGATAGGACCTTGATCTTGTTGTAGAAGACGGCGACCGAGGAGTCCAGCTTCTTGGTCTCGCAAAGCTGCTCACGAAGCTGCATCGAACGCGCTGAAGATTGCGATGCAAAGCTCTTCTCAATAGTGGTCCAAGCTTCATGGGAGGTAGCAGCAAAAATGATCATCCCGGCGACCTCGAGTGTCGACGTAGAGAGGAACACCGAGAGAAGAGCTTGATCTTGTTGAACCCATGCCGCATAGGCAGGATTCTCTTGATTAACAACATCGCCGCCTGTCACAGGAGTCTCCTTCAGATGAGTCGGCGGGCAGGGATACGTTCCATCAACATAACCATGGAGGAGATTCCTCCGCAGGTGAGACACAACATGGGCGCGCCAAAACAGATGATTGGTGGGGGAGAGCTTAATGGTGATGAGATCGGTGAAGTTGATAGGGGAGGAGCTGGAGGACGATGACGAGCCGGTGGACAGGGCGGCATCAGCGCCATCGAGAGGGCTGTCGAGGAAGAAGAGG
Organism: Puccinellia tenuiflora; assembly: GCA_012064385.1. NCBI lineage: Eukaryota > Viridiplantae > Streptophyta > Magnoliopsida > Poales > Poaceae > Puccinellia > Puccinellia tenuiflora. The sequence goes on from QRDG01000054.1 coordinate 512,157, forward strand.
TGAGAGCGGCGGAAGACGCCATCTAGGGTTTAAGATCGATATTTGGCTGACACCATGTAAAACAATAGTATAGGACGGATACACAACGCACTCAAGGCGTGGTATCGTATGTCATATATATATGGGTCAGCTGTTTACAGATTACAGGAGTTAGAATAGAATCAGAACTACCCTATCTTTCCATATACAACACGTTACAAAACAATACGTGATAACACACGTACACATATGTTATCAATCTAGACACGTATTAGTATATATGTTCACTCACTTTACTTTGCATCTAGTCAACACGTGGAGTACCTAAAACATCTTATATATTTAGGAACAGAGGAAGTAGCAGCTAGCAGCACTAGGCTCAAGTATAATTAGTACGGACAGAAACCTCTCTGATTTGTTGTTCTCTTCTTCTTGCGAATGAGACACCTCTCTGAAGCTAAAGCAAACGTATGTACCGACCGTGCCGTCCCTCTGGACCTCTGAATCTCGGCAGGATTTCATCAGGCCACAAATCAAGAGACTGTTGCGAGAGAAAGGAGGAACTGATCTCGAGCGAACAACTAGAAACAAAGAGCTGTTCCCGAAGAGGACGAAGCTACAAGCTAGGCAGGGGGGCAGGTTGATCGATGCATTGCACAGACAGAGGCCGGACGACGCACTGCTCAAGGAAAACAACGTTAATCTCTAGCCTTTCGTCCTCTTTTCTGGAGAGAAATCTCGATTCAGCAAGCACGTGAGTAGCTATGAGCCTATATATGATGAGGCTGTGACTCAGCCGTGGCTGGAGGAGTTAAAAGTGACCGCAGTTCTCGCTCTTCCTTTTGGCGTCTTCTCGATGATGATTTTCTCTTCTCACATGTATGCATGCCGTGCATTGGGTCGACCAGATGCTCAAAGTAGAAACAGGCACCAATATTTTTACAGGACTCTCGCTCCATTTAGACGGTAATTAAACACAGTACCAGTCTCAAGACTCTGTCATGAAACGGAAAATTAGCATGAAGTTACCATTATGTATGCACTATTATCCTTCGTATGACTTGATGATGGGATAGTTTTTACTATAAGATTGGTTTAAGGGCAATGGCGATAAGCAACATCTACGAGCCTCACACTTTTGCTGAAAAGCGGTTCACTCTGGGAAGGGTGTTCGTCCGTAGATATTTTCATCGGGTGAAGATCCCTAAAAAGGAACACACACCAGCACAAAAAAAAGCTCAAAGCTGTTTGATATGCATCATCATTTCGCATGATCCTCCGTGTTTGTTGGGAAAGTCGTTATCCACAACGTTTAGGAGCCTCACATTTTTGGGCCGACATGGGCCAGACGGAGCGCAAAACGTCAGATTCATGCTGGGTATCCGAAGCATGGCCCACTAGGCTCCACGAGAGATTTCCAAGGCCCTACCGATGCTGATTTGCTGTGGATCTTCTCTTTCTCCTTGACATGCCGCACCCACTCGCGAATCTGATGCGCATATATATTCGCGGGAAGGCTATTCCACTCAAAACAAATGTAATGCGCAAACCTCTTCGACTTGGCAAAACGCCGGATCTCGTAGTACCAAAAAAAGAAGCAAACCGCCGGAACCCGGAAGGAAGGTTTGGCAAAGATGTTGGCCAAGTATGTAGGATCGATACGGGCATACGGCAGGTAGGCAGGCTGGCTGGTTTTGTTCCGTTTGGTGCCACTTGTGCGTCCTTGCCACGAGACAACCATGGAAAGAACCAAAATGAAACGCCATGGGAAACGTCAATATCTTCATGCTGCCATATATAGTGCCATCTTATGCACTCGGATATTTTCGTTGCCTCATCCACCATGTGCTTTTTAGGACTTTGCATTGTGTCATGTATGATACCTGCAAAAGAAAAAATGTACATTAAGTCTCTCCCTTTTTCTTATCGTCGTTTTTCTCTTTGCTGGGAGATTTTGTTCAAGGTTGGTCCACTTCTCTGGAAAAACAAATAATAGAGGGGAATTTTTTTAGTTATAAGCCTTTCTGAAATTTCTAATTTATGACTGACAGGATGCTACATTGTAGAAAATATTGAAACCCTAATATTTGTTGTTGTATTGCCATGACCCTCATGGGGTATATATAGTAGTACAAGGAGAGGAGAGACTTGGAGTACAAGTTCACTACTCTTAAATCCTAGTCTATCTCTAACTCCTACGTGTATACGCATTGTACTATAACATCCCGCCTCAGACGTAGCGGGAGTGAAGCGGACGATTACGACTGGACTTGAAGTGTTGTGTTTCCGTCGCCTTCTCCTCTTCATCATCATCAACTGCGTCTCTGATGGTCTTCCTCTCTTCCCTCCCGCAGTCACAGCGGGAGCGGCGTGGACGTAAGTGACGACGCAGACGCTTTGACTGGAGTTGTTGCCGATGAGTAGCAGTAGATGTTGCCCTTGGTGTCGATGTCGATGTAGCCGATCATGATGTAGCCATTGTCGAGGTAGTCGTGGTCGATGTACTCGTCGTAGTCGTGGAAGCCGCAATGCCGGAGGCGCAAAAAAATTGCGCGATTTTTATGACAGAGCTGCAATCGTGTGTTTTTTTCTGGACGTTTTGCACCTTGTGGAGGTACTGTCGAGGCCGACGTGTTCTGCACCATGAGAGGTACCGTCGGGAGGCGTCTAGCGGATGTCAGAGGACGCGGTCGTAGGTGGGTCCACCAATTTTGCCAAGATTGGAGGAAGCTCACCGAGCACACAACAGTTTTGCCAGGACCGTGTGCGCGGTTGTAGGGGCTTTCACTAAAAGTGATGCCGGTTTGTTGTCGATGCAGTATTATCCGTCGGTATCGTGGCGTCTTGTAGTAGTACTGTTAGAGGACGCATGTCCATCCTTATGGACGTTGTTGTTGTAGCGGCTGCGGTGATGTGTTGACTAGATTGTTGATGGAGACCACTTTGATTTAGACCTTGGCAATGATGTGTCGTTAAGGAAGCAGCAGGCGGGAGGTGTTACGTCGCTTGGAGGCGTCCCTCGTGGCGACGTTGGTGTCAATGCCTTGCTGGCGGAGATGTCGATGTAGTCGTACTCCACATCGGCCTGGCATGTGGATAGTACATGTCGATGTCGCTTCTCGTGGATGCTCGGCGAAGAACTTTGGTCGTAGTCGTAGGTCGATGTTCGGCTCAACGCGGTGCAGATCTTGGTCGGTTGTTAGTGTTGGCGCGTAATGTTCGGCTCGAAGTAGATAGTATGCTGATGGCGCGTGTCGTATCCATACATGATGCTCAACTGGAAGAGCTGAAGGCTGATCGATCTGGTTGCTTGGCTCCTGGTGTAGCTGTCGTGGTGGGTTGCACGGCATATCCATCAGAGATGGAAAGAAGTATGGGGCAAGGCGACGATGGTGCTCGCGCGGGATTGGGTACAAGCACGCAAACACACGCGATATACCCAGGTTCAGGGCCCTCGTGGTGAGGTAACACCCCTACGTCCTGCTTCTCTTGTTTCTTATTGCTTGATCACATAATCGGGCTACAAGGTGCTCCTAGAGCTGTATTCAGGTGGCAGCCGGCTGGAGGTCCTAGCCGACTGGAGGTTGACGACGATGCTATCTACCACTGATCTCTCTTCCTTCCTTTGGTTGCTTGCCTCCCGCAGAAGGCTCTAGCCCGCCTTATATAGGCAACGGCTAGGGTTTTGGGTTACAAGGATTTTACAGGTCCTGTCCCTATGACATCATCTACTTTCTGGCCGGCTGGAGCTCGTTGCCATGATNTATGATTCAAATAAATAAAAATTGTATCACAAAAACAAAAGTCTTAAAAAGAACCCGGCGAAATCTGGGGCCACGCCCAAAACTTTAGAATGAAAGCCTACCTCTCCCTATCAAAATAACTATAGGGGGGGGGGGGGGGGGGGGGGTTGGGAGCGAAATATTTTTAAAATATTCCAAGAAAGAACCGTGATTTCTGAAAATACTATTGTTTTGAATACTTTGAAGTGTTTGACTTTCACAACAATTGTAGTTTTTTCTAGAAACTACATTAATTTTGAAGTATATAAAAAAGAGGTCCACACCACTTTTCTCAAAACTAAAGTATTGTTTGTCTAGGCATGGAAATACAACAGTTTTCAAATACTTTGGTTTTAGAAAGGCTTCCCTACCAAACAATGTCTAATATTGTATAGGAAATTATGGTGCAATCAGGAAAAAAATATTTAAAATGAAAAGACTTTATTTGCTAGGCTAACCGCGCCGTCACAAAAAACAAAGATCCTAATGAATATACTTAACCTTTGCTCTTTGGGCTCATTTGGACTCCTCCTCATGTCTAAGCGCAGCAATTTTGTCATTTGCCTCCCTCAACGTAGCCCGCTCGGCCATAGTGAGAGGACAAGTCTCAGCTTTGATATCTAGATCATCAATAATCTTAATCAATTTTTCTTTTTCTTTGGTATATTTGCCGCTTAGATTTTTAGCCCAACATTTTTTAAGTATTCCAAGACAAATCCGTGATTTCTAAAAATACCTTGTTTTAAATACTTTGATGCGTTTTTGGCTTTAACAAAAGTTGTAGTTGTATATAGAAATTACACAAATCCTGAAGTATATAAAAGTCCGGGCTACATTTTTTAAAACAGAAGTATTGGTTGTCTAGGCATGGAAATATAGCAGTTTTCGAATACTTGGGTTTTTAAACGCTTCGTTGCCAAACAAAATCTAATATGTATAGGCCTCCACCCCCCTCCCCGCACCAAAAAAATAATATAGAACATATTCTTATAGATAGAAATTGAATATCTCTATATTTATATATGAAGAACGTACAAATTAAACTGATTATTGGAGGACATTTGTAATTCTATTATAATAAACCTATCCATAGCTCCATTCTGAAATTGAATCAAGATCTTTGTTCTTTGTTTTTTCTTACTCTTTTTAAATAAGATTCATGTGTCTACCCGGATTTGTCAAAGACATGATTCGATCTTGGAATAGACGCCTAGAGATGGATGTATATGTACGCAAGAGATTGGTGCTCGATCATGCGCACGCTTAGAGGACAAAGTGTCAAAGACGAAGAGGTAGGCATTCGCCTTTGTTACTGTAACTGTTGATCGATCGATCAATCAATCCGTGCCTCTTTTCCTAATCCGCCTCCTAGGCAGCGGATGGACTCGGTACCTGTCGATGCGGCAATAATGGGCTAGTTGGGTAAAGCATGCGTGTTGTGATATTGGGCCCTTATAAAATTTGGGGCCTATTTCTTCGCACGGATTGCACTCCCATTTGCCTGGGCTTATTTCCATTGCGTGTGAACTCGCGGTGTTGCATCATGTGAGGGTGAAGGAAGTGACAAGACAAAGAGGGGAGGGGGGATGGGGTGTCTAGAGAGGAAAGTGGTCGCAGCTGAAAGTTGAGGTTGATGGTGTTTCCACCGCTCAAGTTATGAATAAGCTTCCCAAAGATGGCATGTTCCATCTGTTGTATGAACTTGAGCAGGAACGACATGGAAGCGCAGGTCCACGGCTTGAGCGATGGGGACCGGATATGCCCCTCATAGGTGAAAATCGAAGCAGCAGAGCCTCGGCCTCCATGGTGTTCTAGCATTGTAGACCCCAAAAACACATATTCACTAGCACGAGGTAGGTGATCTTTGGGCAGCGGAGATGGAGGGAACGTGTAGTGTCGGGCGTTGTATTTGATAATCCGGGTTGTATGACGTGAAGGTGCAAGGTGTGACGAGAAGCGGTGCGACATCGATCACGCCCTGTAGTATGCTGAGTGACACACTGCACATGTAGCTCCACGAGAGGTGGGAATGGTGGTGTCATGCTGCCCCGCGGCGGCCACGACGAGTTGAGATGGCCCCACTTGCTAACGTGCAGCAGGGGAAGGAATCATGATCACAACATGGAGCAGGTGCTAAGATCGTACAACCACGTAGGGCAGTAGGGCGAGACGTTCAGAGTTCTAAAGCCATGTCCCTTAGATTCGAGCACATCATCGTCATGAAAGGAGGAAACATAGTGACCTAGTGTCTAACTCTCATGACCTCCATACATGGTCTAGGGATGCAATATGGGCCTATTAGGTTGGTGTGGCCGTACTGCATTTTTGGCCCTTTGATTTTGATGAATGTGAAGCTATTAAGTTGCTACATGGATTTTTATAAAATAAGCATGTACTTACTAATATTCTAAAAATAAACATGGATTTTACTGATATTCGTAAAATAAACATGGAATTTACTAACCATATTGCTAAAGTTCTTATTAAAATTAAGCAAGAAAATTGCAAGTTGAATTCTCTATCCCTAGAAAATTATAAGATGGTTGGGAGCCTACTATTAAGATTAAAATAAATGACTTTGAGTGCAATTCTTTGTGTGATCTTGGTGATAGTGTTTCTACTATACCAAAAGCTTTATATGATATTTTTGATGTGACATGACCTTGATGTTACTGACAACCCACCACTCTTGGCAACGTCATAACTCGAGTCCATTGTGGATGACGCCACATATTCGGAAACACTACAGATAATGGCTAGCTCGTCCCGTCTACCTACTATGTACTTGTTGTACAGGTGCAGACTCACCGTTTTGGGACAGCCGACTTGACGGCTTCCTGACACATCACCGACTCGTCCGACGAGCCGGCTAACATTGCCATGACCCGCAACAAGATTGGGAGGGCGAACTCCCACTCGACCTGGGACGCTTCCCAAGAATACTTCCCGGGGACACTCTCCGGGAACACTTCCCTGGAATACAAACCTATTCAACCATGGGATAAGGTTCGGCTGTGGCTTTATATATACCGCCGCATCCGCATCTCACCCCAACTGATCCCCAAAATCACCACAATCGTTCGGCGGCGAGTGCTCCGGCTGTCCGGTCGGATAGATCCAACGAACCTATGGCGATGGAAGACGGCAAGGAAGACGTGCTGAAAAGGAAGGCGGATTCGGTGGAGTAGTACAATGGAGATAATAACGGTCTCTTAGTTTTTAATATTTGGTCCCTTAGCTAAGAGAAGTCAATCTTAATTTTTCATTCTCTCTTCTTAAACTAGGTAAAAATCTAACATGTCAACTCTCAGAGAAGACTGATATCACTCCATTGTACATGTCCTTAGCCGGCTTTAACTAACTAATCCAAAAATGTTTCAAATTAAAAATATTACGTAGTATAGTGCAAGCAACTAATTATAATGGGAAGCACTGAAAGATCTATCAAAATAATCCAAGGTCAGGCAAAGTAAGATATCTATGTTCGACAAGTCAACCAAAAAAAGGAGGAAAATCGAAGATGTATACCTTGCAACACACTACATCACGTACTAGAATTGGAGGCATTTAATAGTGCCTCCAAAAGTCCAATAAATGCCACAAAAAGTTTTTTGAGGCAAAAAAAAAAAAAGTGTAGCATTTACTCATGTCGTTAAAAGTTTTTTGTGGCATTTTTCAATAATGCCTGAAAAAGTGGTCATTTGAGGCATTATTAGTGCCTCGAATGCTACCATTTGAGGCGGTTTTGAGTGCCTCAAATGATATACCATTTGAGGCATTATTGAGTGCCTCAAATGCTACCATTGGAGGCAGTTTTGAGTGCCTCAAATGCTACCATTGGAGGCAGTTTTGAGTGCCTCAAATACTACCATTGGAGGCAGTTTTGCGTGCCTCAAATGATATACCATTTGAGGCACCTTTGGATTAGTGCCCCAAAAGTACACCCTTTGTAGACACCCATTTTAGTACCTCCAAATGTAAACAGATGCAAAAACGAAATTACAGCAACCATTTATGTAACAACAACCATTACACATTCAAATATTACAGCAACCATTCATATAGCAGCAACTGACAACATATAACAACCAATCATTCATATTCTGTGCTCACACCAACTGAAAACATATAACAACATATAACAAGTGACAATCATCATGTTCTGTTGAGAACATTAAGCAAATTTAACACTCAAAACTGTAAAAGGTAGATCTCAGGAGAGAAACAAATAAAGTTCACTATAAGACTCCTTTTGTCGCCGCTACTTGTTGCACTACAGCACCGCAGTTCCTTTAGTCACTAGCGATATGATGCATTCAGATTTATAAAAGACATTATATAACATGAACATGTTAAAATGTTTAACAGAAGCTGAAAATAGGAAATGATAGTTGTCCCTCCCTAAACATATTTAAATTTATGTTAATCCCACAAAGCTGACGTTTCGACAATATAGTCAATGAAAATTACAAATAGATACACTAAGGCTAACTGGTTTCTAATAGTTGACACCATTTGAATCTAATGATATTTCTATTTGACAGTTCTGGACCAAACAAGCGAATCAAACCTCAAAGGAGCAGTTTACATGTAGGTAAATATTACATGTCACTACCATATACAATTTCATACAGTACGATTCAAATGCTCACCTGCAATTCCTCTCCCGAGTCCTGATCAATCACCATGTCTTTATTTGAGCCATACAACTGAACAGTGATAGAAGACTCATTGTCTCTGCCTTCTTTTAAAGATACCTTTAGCACTATAAATAATAAACATTATGAACAATAAATATAACCATTTAGGGTAACTATTATTTTAGATAACATGAAGAGGTAAATTAGGTGCATTTGCACTTAAAAATGGATATTACAATCTAATGTATGTAACATAATGGGACCATCGTGTCAATAGAAAATAACTAGATCGTTCAGGGAATTAAGTCGTTATGTTGACGGAGCCACATGCCCACATCAGTCTCAAATCTAGTCTTATTTAAAAAAAAACATGATAAAGTGAAGGTACATCATTCTGCCAAGATCTTTAATGAAACTAAAATATCCATGTGGCCATTTCTTCTATTTTGGTGCAAGCGAAATTTTCAAGCCTACCACTAAAGTAAGGCAGTAACAAAGTAACATGTCTATGTCAATGTATGCTACAAAAACTTAGGAGTTTATTCTGCTACTGCAGAAAACAGAGTTTATTCTGCTACTAAAAAAACAGAACATGAAAACATGCAGTTGTTCCCTCCTAATCCTACTTATCATGGTACCTGGGAAGTAATTAAATAATTCAACCTGTGTTTCTGGTCAAAAAGTTGCACTGAAGTGGGTATCAACACATCTCTCCATATCACGTAGCCATTACTCAGAGAAGCATACCATCGGCAATCACCTGCTGAACACATTGGAGTTCCACCATAGGCCACCTTAACTCTGATTCCAGTCTGGTGAGAGGGCCTCCTCATCAATCTAAAATGTGGTATCATTAGCAATGAAGTCTTATTACAAGTAACAGTAACACAAATGAATCAAAATCCCTTCACATGCCCTCACAAAGAAGAACACAACATGGACAAGACTTAGAACACTGTTATCTAAATGGACAAGGACAAATAGGCGAACATGGTACAGCAGGAGGAGCATCTAGCTAGCATATTGCAATCGGGTCGCTGAAGACAAGGAGCAGCTCTAGTAGAATCCTTGGGTCGATGTCTGCTCGGCTGGGGCCTGTTGGGTCGCTGAAGAACATACTGAATTCACACAAACAGGTCATACGTGATCACACAAAAAAAATGTCTTCCGACTTTGCCATGATGGTGAGCTAACAAGCAAAGGGTGTGTAAGTCTGGGGGTAAAACAATTTAACAATTGCTAGTGTATTCTATCCTATTGCTAGTGTACACCATGATACCATTATTTGTTAACTAAACAATTTAACATACCTGCAAGGTTACTGTCTTAACAGACAACTTAATACCTCTAAGAATTATATAGGGAAGGAATAAACACTTGGTGTCAGTGGCGCAAGGGGTTTAACAGCAGCCCATTAACTGAAGACTAACAGAGTAACAAAGATGGTACTATATGGGCTCACCTTGAATGCTGCAGCCGCAGGGCTGCCACCGGAGGGTCTGGTAATTCTTATCGGGGAGGCCGTTGCAGAAGTAGTTGAAGGACTCGTCCACGTGAGGGCATGATCCCTCCAGGTAAAGAGGGAGGCGGAGATGTCGGTGCGAACTCCTCCCGAGCTCGGAGAGGACGTAGCCAACGGTTGTGGATGAAGATTGTGTTGGAGACGAGATGGCTACCGACACTGATACAGCAACATTGTGGCTTAGGAAATCTGTCGAACAGGCGGTCAGCACCGGAGCAGCGAGGTGAGTGCTGCCGTGTTGACTGTGGCAGTGACGGAGGAGCCTCCGCGGTGGGGGAGGCGTCGGCGAACACGCGTTTGGAGGTGGCCTTGTGGGAGGCGGGGCGGAGGGTGAGCACCGTGGCGACGTCCGTGGGGCCGTCGCGGCCGGGGGACTCGGACCCCGGGAGGCCGAAGCGGAGGGTGAGACGGGGCCACCGGGGTTGGGCGAGGACGAGCAGGAGGAGGAGGTGGCGGTGGAGAGGCCGATGTAGACGTGCGGTGCCCGCGTCGACGTCGATGCAGTCCATGGTCGCCGAGCCGTGGCACTAGGGTTTAGAGGCGAGGGCGTTTCCGGCGGCGGCGACAGCAAGTAGGGGGAATCAATAGAGTAGAGTGAGGGGATGCCGTTGCTTTCAGCGGCGGTGTCGGAGGCGACCGGAACTAGTGGATCGAGACGGCGGCGGCGATGCTCTGTTTTGGGTGAGAGAAGAGAGAGAGGATCAAGCAGTATTTGGCTGGGTCAGGGAAAGAAAATTTGGCTGGGCTGGGTCTTGCCTTGACCACATAGGCACATACGCGTAGGTGATAAGTGCAACGGATTTCGCCCAAAAAAGTGCAACGGATTGATTGCTTGATTTTTTCTATTTCTCACATGTACTCTGTACACGTACATGAATGCTCATTTAGTTGGCTCAGCTGAAGCATGCTCACTTTCGTAAATCATGTAGTAGCTGATCATGGAATTGCATAGCTGAGTTCGATAATGTTAGGATTTGGAGAATCGTTAAATATTTTTGTAAAGAAAATATTAGGCGTCGGTCATGGATGTTTAGAACACACTAAATAAATACTAAATGATAGCTAATGGAATCATTATTTAAAAATGTCTCAGAATAAATACTATTTGAGGCGTATAAAAGTGTCTTAAAAAGTAATCATACGAGGCATTTTGATTAGTGGCTCTAATTGATAGTTAATAGAGGCACTATTCAAAAGTGCCTCGATTGGATACAATTTGAGGCATCTAAAAGTGTCTCAAATAGTAACCATTGAGGCATTTTTTATTACTGCCTCTAAATAATATCTTTTTGAAGCATTATTTCTAGACTGTCGTTGATTACAAAATAATTTGAGCCATTACTTGTAAAAATGCCTCAAAAAATAAACATTAGCGGCAGTTTTTAATAGTGCCTCTAAGAAAGTGCCTCGGTTTCGAGGATGTGACATAGTGACAGTAACTCCACTATACCATAACACTAGTAGAAAAGGGGGCAACGGTGCGCCCCCTTTAGTACCAGTTGTCCAAAAACCGGTACTAAAGGGGGTCATTAGCACCGGTTGTATAACTGCGTCAGGCCTCCAACCCTTTAGTATCGGTTGGTGTTAACAACCGGTACTAAAGGCTACTCTTTAGTACCGGTTTCTAACACCAACCGGTACTAAAGGGTTGGTGCACATGCGGCCACGGTTAGTGGCCCACGGCCAGCCCTTTAATACCGGCTGTTTTAAACAACCGGTACTAAAGGCTACTCTTTAGTACCGGTTGGCAATAACAACCGGTACTAAAGAGGCTCTGCCTATATATCTTCTTACACCCCAAGCCGGCCAGCTCCATTTTTTGACCAACCCGAGCCCAACTCCATTTTTCCTCTCTCCCAAGCTCTAATTCACCCCATTTTCCTTCAACATTTGTGAAGATTTGTGGCACCGTATACAAGGGTTAGCGACTTCTTCATCTTCTCTTCCGGCATTCCAAGTTTAGCTCATTTTGTTGCAAGTTTAGCTAGTTTGATTTTTGTAGTGCTTGCAAGGTGTTTGATGAAATGCCTAAGTTAGGGATTTCATTTATTTTATATGCATTTTGAGCTCAAATTAAAGTATAATTTGTGGTTTCATATAGTGTCGTCCCGTCCCCTCCTCACCGCCGTCGATCGCCCGCGCCGCTCCATAACCGACACCACCTCGGTGAGCCTCTTTTTTATCTTTTATTTTAAAAAATGTTAGTTATATGATTTAAATGCATAATTATTTGTTGTATAATTTTCTTGTGTTTTTTTATATGTATAGTGTCATGGTTTTGATATCCGTCCCCGTCGGCCCTCGTCCGGTCTATGATTCGGATGTGGTATATTTTTATAACTATTTTTTTTCGTGGTTATAACAATCATGCCGACCAACTTGTCATAGATATATTTTTATTTAGGAGCTAGTTGAACCGGAAATTCCAGCCGACCCTATTGTCGAGTTTTTAGAAAAAGAAAACAACGATTTGAAAGCAAAATTGAAGATAAGTGAAGATCTTCATCTCCAATGCCTGGAAGAGAAGATGGTATTGGACTTGAAAATTGCCGACATTGTTGATGCTCACGGGGTCGAGCTTGCCGACGTCGTCGCTGCTCACGAGATGAAGATGGATGCAATGCGCGTCAAGCTTAAAAGATTAGAAAATATGTCATTAGTCAAGAAACTTGGTATCATTATGCTGTTGGTTCAATAGTTACCTTGGTTGCGATTCTGATCGCATTTGTTGTTGGATATAAATTCTTTAGATAGTTGTATGTTAATTTCGATTGATGTATATGTTTCGTGAGAACTATGTATTACATTTGGGTACTACTCTACTTTGGTTTTAATGTGATGAACTTGTATTAATTAATTTGGTCACGTATCTCTATTCATTATTTAGCTGGTGTAATGGTTTTTGATGTATTTATGTAATGCAGATGAGCCGAGAATGGATGTACGGTGATCGACGCCATCCCGAGTTCATTGATGCCATGCATCGTTTTCTCGATGTGTTTAAGTTAAACAAGCTAAAGAATGGTTTTATGATTTGTCCATGTGATGAATGTTGGAATACGAGGAATTACCCGAGCGTAAGAACCATACACTCCCACCTGTTGCGACAAGGCTTCATGCCCAATTATATTTGTTGGACCAAGCATGGAGAAAGAGGGGTTATAATGGAAGACCCTGAAGAAAAGGATGATGACAACTATCCTGTGTTCTCTGAACACGGTGATACTACAATGGGGGAAGACGAAGTTGAGCATGAGGTCATTGTTGATCAGTCCGATGATGATGATCTTCGTCGGGTCATTCTTGATGAACAGATGAAGTGCGGAAGTGAAAACGAGTGGTCGAAGTTGGAGCGCATGTTAGAGGATCACAAAAAATTGTTGTACCCAAATTGTGAAGATGGCCAGAAAAAGATGGGTACCACCCTGGAATTGCTGCAGTGGAAGGCAAAGAATGGAATATCTGACAAGGCATTTGAAGAGTTGCTACAAATATTTAAGAAGAGTCTTCCAAGGAATAATGAATTGCCCCACAATACATACGAAGCAAAGAAGATTGTCTGCCCTCTTGGATTAGAGGTGGAGAAGATACATGCATGCATCAATGACTGCATCCTCTACCGCGGTGAGAAGTATGAGAACTTGAATGCATGCCCGATATGCGGTGCATTGCGGTATAAGATCGGGCGAGATGACCCAGGTGATGTTGAGGGCGAGCATAGCCCCAGGAAGAGGGTTCCCGCGAAGGTGATGTGGTATGCTCCTATAATATCACGGTTGAAACGTTTGTTCCGAAACAAAAAGCATGCCAAGTTGTTGCGATGGCACAAAGAAGACCGTAAGGAAGACGAGATGCTGAGACACCCCGCTAATGGGTCTCAGTGAAGAAACATCGACAGTGCGTTTGGCATTTTGCAGCTGACGCAAGGAACTTAAGGTTTGGTCTAAGTACAGATGGCTTGAATCCGTTTGGGGAGCAGAGCAGCAGTCATAGCACCTGGCTCGTGACTCTGTGTATCTATAACCTTCCTCCTTGGTTGTGCATTAAACAAAAGTATATTATGATGCCAGTGCTTATCCAAGGCCCGAAGCAACCCGGCAACGACATTGATGTGTATCTGAGGCCATTAGTTGATGAACTTTTACAGTTGTGGTCTGACGAAGGCGTACGTGTGTGGGATGAGTACAAACAGGACAGAGAAAAAGTTCCAAAACCTGAAGTCTCATGACTACCACATGATTATGACACAATTACTTCCGGTTGCATTGAGGGGGCTTCTACCGGAAAACGTTCGAGTACCCATTGTGAAGCTATGTGCATTCCTCAATGCAATTTCTCAGAAGGTAATCGATCCAGCAACTCTACCAAGTTTACAGAAGGATGTGGTCAAATGTCTTGTCAGCTTCGAGTTGGTGTTTCCACCGTCCTTCTTCAATATTATGACGCACCTCATAGTTCACCTAGTCGAAGAGATTTCCATTCTCGGTCCTGTATTTCTACACAACATGTTCCCCTTTGAGAGGTTCATGGGAGTCTTAAAGAAATACGTTCATAACCGTGCTAGGCCAGAAGGAAGCATGTCCAAGGGCTATGGAACAGAGGAGGTCATTGAGTTTTGTGTTGACTTTATTCCTGATCTTAAGCCTATCGGTGTTCCTCAATCGCGCCATGAGGGGAGACTGCGTGGAAAAGGCACGCTAGGAAAGAAAGCAACAAGAAGTATGGACGGGCATTCTTTCACTCAAGCACACTACACAGTTCTACAAAATTCCAGTTTGATGGCTCCGTATATCGTGAAACACATGGATATTTTACGCTTCGAATACCCGGAGCAGAGTAACTTCTGGATTAAAGGAAAGCACATGGAAACTTTCGGTAGTTGGTTGCGTACACATCTCATTAATAACACCACTGTTGGAGATGAGCTATACTTGTTGGCCAAGTCACCATCTTCGACTATATTGACTTTTCAAGGGTACGAGATAAATGGGAATACATTTTACAACGGAAACCCAAGACAAAAAGAGCACTAACCAAAACAATGGTGTCTGCTTTGATGCAAGAAACGACGATGGGACAAAGGACACATATTATGGTTGCATACAGCAGATATGGGAACTTGACTATGGACCTTCTTTTAAGATCCCTTTGTTTCAGTGCAAATGGGTCAACCTGGCAGGCGGGGTAGAGATGGACCGGCGGTACGGAATGACTACAGTGGATCTCAACAATCTTGGGTACCACACCGAGCCATTCGTCCTAGCCAATGATGTAGCTCAGGTTTTCTATGTGAAGGACATGTCTTCCAGACCAAAAAAAAAGAAAAGATAAGCGAGCCGATACATCATGCGATCAGCCAAAGCGTCACATAGTTCTTTCAGGGAAAAGAAACATCGTGGGAGTGGAGGACAAGACAGACATGTCAGAAGATTACAATAAGTTTAATGAAATTCCGCCCTTCAAAGTGAAAACTGACCCAAGCATCGTGTTAAATGATGAAGATTGTCCATGGCTACGGCGCAATCAGAAGAAAGGGACACACACGAAGAAACAAGTGAACACTAGATAGGGATGTTGTTGGTGATGTGTAATAATTAATGTATTAAACCTTTTATCAAATGCACACGGTTTCCCCGTCATACAGCCCAACGGTGACTCGTGAGTGCCTGCATATCAAATGCACCGTTGGGCTGTATGACGGGAATCCGAATGATTTGCATATAGGGTCATGTGGCTGATCCAACACTGGTTTTGCCCATCCGGAAGCTTGCGCATCCGTCTCGCGTCGTCGTGAGCAGCAAATCGACCTTCGATCTAAGCAGCCGCAAGACTTTTCTGATAATCTAACGACCGTCCCAAAAAGTGTTGGGAATGTTCTAGATCATCAGAGCGCCTTGCAGCTGTTTGGATCCGACCGAGGGGCATGGCTACCACTTCCACCATCACCACTCCCACCTACTCCGCAATTCATCATTGTGTCACCCTAATCCAGTGGTTGGATTCAACTGACCCGAGGGCTTGTGTTAGGGAACATGCCAGCGGGTAGGCTAAATCCAACCATTGGGTTCGGTGGCAAAGGTAGACGCTCGTTGTGTGCCGTTTCGCTGCAGGGACGTCGCTATTTATAGGCGATTAGAAGGTGTACCTGTGGATGAGGTGGGAGTGCAGATCCAACAGCTCACAAGCCCTCAAAAGAAACACACCCCTGATCCAACGGCTCACAAGCGCTTGAAAGAAACACACGATCCGTGTGCTTCTTTAGTCCCGGTTGGTAACACGAACCGGTACTAAAGGCCCTGATCCAACAGCTCACAAGCGCTCGAAGGAAACACATGATCTGAGTGCTTCTGACCCAACGGCTCACAAGCGCTCTAAAGAAACACACCCCTAATCCAACGGCTCACAAGCGCTTGAAAGAAACACACGATCCGTGTGCTTCTTTAGTCCCGGTTGGTAACACGAACCGGTACTAAAGGCCCTGATCCAACAGCTCACAAGCGCTCGAAGGAAACACACGATCCGAGTGCTTCTGATCCAACGGCTCACAAGCGCTCTAAAGAAACACAACCCTGATCCAACGGCTCACAAGCCCTTGAAAGAAACACACGATCCGTGTGCTTCTTTAGTCCTGGTTGGTAACACGAACCGGTACTAAAGGTCCTGATCCAACGGGTTACAAGCGCTCGAAGGAAACACACGATCCGTGTGCTTCCGATCCAAAGGCCCACAAGTGCTCGAAGGAAACACACGATCCGTGTGCTTCTTCCACCGCTTCCCGCCTTCGTCTTCCTGTAATTTATCACTATATATATGTAGGCTTGGCCGCCATTGCCATATCACATATAAACTCATATATGCAACCTCATCACTCTTCCATTGTAACCAAATTTTGACTTAGGTGTTCTCGGCGACGATGTCCATGTTGGACCAGAGGGGCGATGTGCGGGACTGGGCTCCACCGGGCTGGCACTGGGAGGTGCTACCTTCCGTGACGCGCAGCTTGGTGAGGAATCCGGGTGACGTCGTCGACCCGGATCTTCTGTGGTGGCAGTCGCGTGGGCCACGCTCGGTGCAGAGGGAGCCGGCCCCCGAGGAGGAGGTACGTCACCGTATCAGGGAGGAGGATGAGCACGTCCGTCGCTACATGTATCTATTGGATAGGCAGTATGGCAGTAGGTGGTCGTTTCTTCAGAGGGTTCCTTCTCACGTGAGCTATGACCCTGTGAGGGTTCCTTCTCTTTGGATGCGCAGCGCCGGCGGCTCAGCACCCCGCGGCTCAGGAACCGGTCGAAGTTAGTTTCAGAGTCTGTGATCGCCATTGCAGTTCTCTTGTCTGTGATCGTAGTTTAGGTTACTACTTGCTTTTGAAAACTTGCGACCTAAACTATCAACTTCCGGAGATGTGTGTGATATTCATGCATATGTATGCAAAATATTGGGTCTCACCAGCTACGAGGAGGATGGCCCACCTCCTTCGGACTTCAATGAATATATATAAATTATATAAATAGATAGATTACATTTTATCAACAATTTGATATTTTAATTGCATTTTTCTGTTAAACAGATGAAAAGATATTGAATTTATAAGTTTAATTCATGACTTATTGGAGTTCAAATTCCAAATTTTGTAATTAAATGAATTCACCTATAATTTCAAAAAATGAATTTGTCATAAATAGATAGATTACATTTTTAACAACAATTTGATATTTTAATTGCATTTTTCTGATAAACAGATGAAAAGATATTGAATTTATAAATTTAATTAGTGAATTAATGGAGTTTGAATTCCAAATTTTGTAATTAAATGAATTCACCTATAATCTCAAAAAATAGATAGAAAAATAAGAGAGAAAACATAACCAGAAAACATAAGAAAAAATAAACAGAAAACATAATAAAGAAAAAATAAACAGAAAATATAAGAAAGAAAAAATAGGAGAGAAAAAAACAAAAGCCCATTAATACCGGTTGTCATATACAACCGGTACTAAAGGGGTTTTCGCGCGCCAATTTTTGCCACGGCCCAAAACCAATCCTTTAGCACCGGTTGTTCTAAACAACCGGTACAAAAGACCCTTTTGTACCGGTTGTTTAGAACAACCGGTGCTAAAGGCATGTTTTGGCCAGTTTTATGTCTTCTCCACCGTGCGCCGATTCATTTCTCCCCGACGCCGCCCTCCTCCGCGCACCTCCACATCGTCGACCGCGCACCGCCACGCCTCCACGCCGTCGGCCGCGCACCGCCACGCCTCCACACCGTCGACCGCGCGCCTCCTCTGCTGCGCCCCTTCACGCCGTGGACCGCGCGCCCGGCCCCGACGCCGCCCTCACCGCAGCCCTCTGCTCCGGCCCGTCGCCTCCTCCCTCACCGCAGTCGCCGTGTCGACCTCCGCCCTCATCGCAGTCCTCTGCTCCACGCCCTGCTCTGGCCGCCGCGACGCCCTGCTCCACGCTCCAGCCCTGCTCCGGCCGCCGCAGGTTAGTTTTTTTTCAGTACTGTTAGTTTTTTTTCAGTGCTGTTTTAGATTATTATTGTTTAGATTATTATTTATAGTTAGTAGAAAATAGTTAGTAGAAAAAATTGGTAGTAGAAAATTGTTAGTAGAAAATAGTTAGTAGAAAAAATTGTTAGTAGAAATAGTTAGTAGAAAAATTGTTAGTAGAAATAGTAGTAGAAAATTGTTAGTAGAAAATAGTTAGTAGAAAAAATTGTTAGTACAAATAGTTAGTAATTGTTAGTAGAAAATAGTTGTAGAAAAAATTGTTAGTAGAAAATAGTTAGTAGAAAAAATTGTTAGTAGAAAATAGTTAGTAGAAAAAATTGTTAGTAGAAAATAGTTAGAAAAAATTGTTAGTAGAAAATTGTTAGTGTATTGTTAGTGCCATAAAATTTAGAACAAAGTTTGAAAATTATTTTAGGTTATTATTAGTGTAGCAATTTTGTTAGAAATGTGCTAAGTCATTTAGATAACATAGTAAAGTTGAAATATGCTAAGTTTGAAATATTGCTAAGTTGAAATATTGCTTTAGAAATATTCCTAAGTTTGAAATATTGCTAAGTTAGAAAATTTAGTAGCAAAGTTGAAATTATTTTTAGTGTATAAGTAAATTTAGCAAAGTTTGAAAATTTGCAGTGACATTGAGCTATGGAGGACGACGCCCCCATCACCCGAGACGACGCCCCCTTCATCCGAGACGAGGAGAATGAAGACCGGATGCAAGCAATTATATATGATAGGGCTGCAGGACCCAATTCTGATGGAGAAGATTCCGGCGAAGAAGACGACGAAGATTTCAGCGCGAAATGTTTGAATGACTCCGGTGAGGGAGTTGAGTTAGAAAATTTCAGAGACGACAACGACGACGAAGAAGTGCCGTTAGAAAACTCCGGCGAGGTATATATTAGTCTTGTTGATTACTAGCTAGATGCATTAATTGATTTATATTGCACTTATTAACGAAACATTTTTCTTTTAGCCCTCTGGATCGTCAATCCCTAAACGAGGCCCGAACCAAGGGGTAAAGCTGCCGGATGGTGCAAAGTTGTCGATCGACGAAGTTAGTGTAAAAGGCAAACCGAAGAAACCTGAAGGAATCTACACTAAATATGTAGCTCATGCGGCGTTCTTGTTAGGGATGCCGTCCCGATCACCGTTGCAGAATGGAATAAGCCGAAGAAAGCCAACATTGGCGCAAAATATCTTGAGGAAAGAATTAAAGATACCCTTTGGACCTAGATATCGGATTCTTTCACCCTACCGGCAGATCTCCCACAGAAGAGGCAGGATAAAGTCAAGGAATGGACTCTTAGCAAGATGGCCCAGCAATTCAAGAACTGGAAGAACGGATTGTGGAGAAAATATGCGAAAGAACCTCCAAATTTCACCGGACCTCTAGAGAAGTTAAAAGATGACTGGCCTGAATTTGCGGCGTATAGGAAATCGGCCGTCGCTGTGACCCGATCGACCCAAAATAAGTTGAATGCTCAGAAGAAGAAATATCACCATCGTTTGGGCTCAGGTGGCTACAAGACTGCCTTGCCTAAGTGGGAAGCCTATGAAAATGAGCTACGTAAAAAAGGGATCACTCCACAGACAGATGGCTGGCCCGACAGGTCCAAGTTCTGGTTGTTCGCGCATGGGGCAGTCTTGGACCCAGACACAGGGCTGATTGTTGCATAGGGAAAATGGAAGAAAAGAATTACAAGAGTCGCCAAAAAACTAGTTGACGCAATAGAACTAGTCCGACAGGGAAAATATGTTCCCGATAGAGAGGACGACGAGCTTTCACTCGCCCTCGGGAATAAAGAACACTGGGGACGATGTCGAGGCAGAGGAGGCGGGGTTGGTTTTCTTGAAGGGTTTCCGGAGGACGCTGCAACTTATAGAAAACATTGCAGAAGTAAGAAAAGGGAGGCAGAGAGGTTTACTGCATTAGAACGCCAGATGCATGATGTGAAGGAGCAACTGGCTTTAATTACCCAGCAAAGGGAATCTCAGCCGCGAGTAGAAGATCATGCAGTCGAAGTCTGCCCATCTCAGCGGAAAAGCAGCGTGGGTTCCACGCAGCTACAAGATCCTGCAGTTGATGAACCGTCGGCAGCGCGCTACCCCGTGGATGATATCACGGAGAAGACAAATTGTGAGTTACATGCGCCAATGAATAACCTTAGTTTTCCGGTGGCGAATGGCTATGCTTTACCACATCAACTTGGAGAAACCTTCCATTTTGGTGAGATTCCAGCTGGATTTGCTCGTGTCGGGGTCACGAAAGTTTTGTCGGGATTCAACTCAATGCATCTTGACATTCCTGGAGCTAAAGGCGAGAAGACATTGGGAGAAGTCGAGCTTGGTATCGTTCTATGGAAGAAGAAATACATCAAGTTTCCAGACTCGGCGCCAAGGCCACCGACTCCTCCGGTTAGAAATTCACCACAGCAAAGTTCACCCTCCTCCCCCGACGATTGGGAGCCCACCGCGAGTCCATCGCCCGCGCCGTCCCGTCAGCCGACTGCTGCGCCCACTAGCAGTAATTTGACAAAGCGGAAGCTGTTCACGTCGTCCCCTGTCAAGAAACGTGCAAGAAAACCCAAGGAAGTCAAGGCTCCTGAGAAGTTAGCTGGCGAGATGACTATGGAAGAATTAAAACTGAGCACACAAGGCAAGGCTAAAGCCTTTTTTGAACAGAAAAAAAAGGAAAGACTGGAGGCAAGACTTGACCCCATAAAGGAACTTCTGAAGACTATACCAACCGAGGTAAAAGATCGCACCGTTGACAACCTATATAGGTTTCCACAGCCGCCCCTTTCAGACTATAAGCGAGGTATTGACAAGGTACTTTCCTCACAGACGGAGAAATAAAAAGCGTGTGGGAAAAGAGTTGCCCAGCTCGGAGAACAAGAAGCACAATCGATCGCCCCGCTCATTGTGCCTTCTGAAGCTCGGGAAATCGAGCATGGAGAAGTTGTCATTGGCGACACAGGTTACCAAGTAGCGCAGATAACAATTCAACCTAAATTTGAACTCGGGCTGCCTCTGGTCAAAAATCCGAGTGCTCTAACAACACAGTTATATAAATTGAATAACTGGTACATGGCCGCCGCAAAACAAGGGAGAGAATATCTCATGGCGGGAGTTAAGGACCAACACTACTTCCGAGAATATGGTGTGCAGGTTGAGTTCTCCGAACTTTTTCAGATGTACAATCAACTTGCTCTCGACAAATCTATCATCAGCTGCTATTGTCTGTAAGTAATTTATTCGTGTAATTTAATTATTTATAGTTAAGCTCGTTTCATTGCTTGTAATTATCCTCACAACATTCTTTTGTATGCTATTATGCAGAATGAAGATTCGTGAATGCCGAATGGGTGGAATCTGGGACATTGGGTTCATTGACCCGGATAAAGTTAATGAAGTCACCGTAGAAAGTCCTCTGTATGTCCAGGACACAGAGGACCGTTTGCTAACGTTTTTTAAGCGACAAAGTACCAAAAAGGAAATACTTTTTCCTTACAACTTCGGGTTAGTGTTACTGTCTTGTACACATTCTATTTTGCTTTCTCGATAATAAGTGTAATTGATGAGTTCTGAATACCTGCGTATATAAATGTGCGCAGGTTCCACTACATTCTGTTTATCATTAGACTCGACGAAGGAGAAGTTGAAGTCTGGGACTCATTAAGGAAAGATCAAGATGATTACAAAAGCGTGCGTCTAATCTTCAAGAGGTAATTTCAATCGCACTATATCGTCTACTTTCGTTCATTTTCGGATATCAAAAGTATATAAAATAACTCCTCAATTCATTTTCTTTTTCGGGCAGGGTTTGGAGAAAGTTCATCGCGGAAGAACGCGGTGAATGGAAAGATAAGCTGGAGTTCAAGGCTAACAATGTAAGTATACTACGTATATAGGTCTGTGTATCTTTCTAATACCATTATCATTCTCTTGATTATTATTTGATTAAATTATATTCTTGTATAGTGGTGTCTACGACAACCACAGGGGACTCAACTATGTGAATACTACGTTTGCGAGTATATTCACACGAGGGTCAATGAGAGAGTCAATAGTGTAAGAAATCGAGAGGTATGCAAATATCATATACAACTTTTATTTTGCAACCATCAATTGTGTTTAGTTTCGATCATAACTGACCGGATCTCCTTCTTTTAAAGATGTCAAGGAAGCGGAACCAGCTCGTACCACAAAACCGCGTAAAAGCTATTGCGGAGGAATTGGCGGGATTCATGCTGACGCATGTCATAGATGAATTCGGTGAATTCTACTATGTCGAAAAATAGACTCACTCCGTGCATGTACTAGCTAGTGTTGATCTCCATTGTAATTATGACTTTATATGTAATTAACGAGAGTACTTTATATGTGTAGTGAGTACTTTATATGTGTAGTGTGTATTTTATACGTGCTCTCCTCCGAAACCCTGAAAAATGAGCGAAAAGGAAAAAAACAGAAACCCTAAACCCCGAAAAATAAGCGAAAAGAAATAAAACCGAAAACCTAAACCTCCCTGAAAAAATAAGGGGGGCAAAAAATGCAGGAACCTTTAATACCGGTTGGTATTACCAACCGGTACTAAAGGTCCTCCGCCTGCGCGCGCGCTGCTGTGCCCACGTGGAGGGCCTTTAGTACCGGTTGTATATAAAACCGGTACTAAAGGGGTGACCCTTTAGTGCCGACCTTTTAGTACCGGTTGCACAACCGGTACTAAAGGTCCAATACAACCGGTGCTGTTGCCCCTTTCTCTACTAGTGTAAGCCTAGTATGCTTGTTGATACCCTATGATTTAATATCCATCGACGAGTATTGCAAGGGTAATCCAGATTTCACTTGATGCAATAACGTCTTTGTAAAAATAAGTGTGTAATGATTAAGAGCTAAAACTCATTTTAACCAAATTATAATTATTATTCATAATTTTGTTCATCATCATATATAGTAGACCGTATTCTAGCTATAGTAGGCGTACAAACTATTTCTAGCGGCACCGAAAGAATTGAGCTAATCAAACAACATGTGCAGTAGATGAAGTACTATATATATATAGAGTGAGTATAGATGATGTCTTGGGGAAAGCTGACCAAGCACCCAAGGAAACCGACCTCCGTGGCTTCATGTGCCTACCTGCATGTCGATGGGAGGAAGATCCACCGAGTCTATGAGGTTCTTCATCCTTGTGGTCATGAAATTTATCTTGGAAATGTAGCCCGGCATTGCTGCACGTTGCCACTGGTTCGACGTTAGCCAGGAGAGCATGAAGGCTAGCCCCGTCCCAGTGTCCTCCTCCATGCTGTCAAGATCCCTGCTAAGGCCGTCCCATGTGTTCTTTGCTTCCCTGGCCTCCGGGGTGTGCTCCATGCTAGCCCGCAAGCTCGAAATGCCCGGCAGACTGATCCCACCCTCTGTGGACGAAGCAGCGTCTGCTATCTTGGCGACCTCCTCGAAAACTCTGGCTCTGATGACCTCGCCTGCCACTTCAACCGCCCGGCTGCTCGCCTGCGTCCGACCCTTCCTCTCCACGTATACCTCGACTGGATCCAAGTGCACGGAGGAGTTGTTGACGGGAGAGCAGTAGCTGGCTTCCACGGTCAGGAGCTTCGTCTTGGTTGTCCTCGGGAAGAAGAAGCCTTCGGCTGCTGTAGAGAGATTATAGGAGATTGCACAGCTCCAATAGGGCCGGATGTCACGTATATATATAGGAGGCATACAGATTACAAGCCTTGGTGTACAAGGAAACAACCAAGGAGTCCTATACAGATACTATCTCTCAACACCCCCCCGCAGTCGAAGGGTCGGCAGCGACACAAAGACTGGACCGAAACTCGGAAAACGTCGAAGTCGGTAGTCCCTTTGTCATGATGTCCGCAAATTGCTGGGAGGTCGGTACGTGAAGAACTCGAACGTGACCGAGTGCAACCTGCTCACGAACAAAGTGGATGTCCAACTCGATGTGCTTGGTACGGCGGTGATGGACGGGGTTGGCGGAGAGGTAGACCGCCGAGACGTTGTCACAGAAGACGACCGTGGCCTTGTCAACAGGACAGGCGAGCTCAGAGAGGAGCTGACGAAGCCAAGTGCACTCGGCAACTGCATTGGCGACAGCACGATACTCAGCCTCAGCGCTGGACCGGGAGACCGTGGGCTGGCGCTTGGACGACCAGGAGATGAGCGACGAACCCAGATAGACGCAATAGCCCGAGGTGGAGCGCCTGGTGTCGGGGCATCCTGCCCAATCTGCATCCGAGTAAGCCACAATGTCGACAGAGGGCGAGGCGGAGATGGTGAGCCCGAAGTCCATAGTGCCGCGGATGTACCGAAGAATCCGTTTCACACCGCTGTCCAGTGGGCATCACGAGGGGCGTGCATGTAGAGGCAGACCTGCTGTACAGCGTACTGCAGCTCCGGACGAGTAAGCGTCAAGTACTGCAAGGCACCAACGATGGAGCGGTAATGAGACGCATCCGTAGCCGGCGATCCATCGGTGGCGGAGAGCTTGGCGTGTGTGTCGACAGGAGTGGCCGCTGGAGAGCAGTTAAGCATCCCAGCACGCTCGAGTATGTCATGAGAGTACTTGCGCTGGTGTAGAAAGAACCCGTCCGCTCGGCGTACCACCTCGAGACCAAGGAAGTAGTGAAGTGGGCCGAGGTCTTTGATGGCGAACTCAGCGCGAAGACGATCAGTGAGCTGTCGAAGAAGAGCGTCGGTGCAGGCCGTGAGGATGATGTCGTCCACATAGAGCAGCAGGTATGCCGCATCAGAGCCCTGTCGGTAGACGAACAAGGATGCGTCGGAGCGTGTAGACCGGAAACCAAGCTGATGAAGAAACGCCGCCATGCGCTGGTACCAGGCGCGTGGTGCTTGCTTCAGCCCATACAGAGAGCGAGAGAGCAGGCACACACGGTCAGGATGCTCGGCGTCAACAAACCCAGTGGGCTGCTGACAGTAGACTTGCTCCTCGAGATGTCCATGAAGAAAGGCGTTGGAGACGTCCATCTGGTGCACTGGCCAAGCTCGAGAGGTGGCGAGATGCAGAACCGTCCGGATCGTGCCCGGTTTGACAACCGGTGCAAACGTGTCCGTGAAGTCGACGCCGGCGCGTTGACGGAAGCCGCGGACCACCCATCGTGCCTTGTGGCGCTCGAGTGTGCCATCGGAGCGCAGCTTGTGCTTGAACACCCATTTGCCGGTGATGACGTTGGCGCGAGGAGGGCGAGGGACGAGCTCCCAAGTCCGGTTCCGTTGCAGGGCATCAAACTCCTCCTGCATGGCCGCATGCCACTGTGGATCACGGAGAGCAGCTCGAACGGAGGCGGGTACGGGCGAGGGCGCAGTTGTAGAAGCAGTGCAGGCGTAGACATCGGCGGGGTAGCGCGTAGAGGGCCGGTGCACACCCGCACGTGCGCGGGTAAGGACACCCACGGGTGGAGGCGGCGGCGGAGCAGCAGCCGAGCTCGATGAAGAAGATGCCGATGACGAGGACGGGGAGACCGGCGACGAGGGAGCGGGCGACGAGGAGTCCGATGAGGCGGACGAGGACCCGGGCGTAGCGGGTGCAGCCGGGGCCGCAGCTGCCGGCGCAAGACGCGCGGGCGCTGTCGGGGTGGCGGCCACATATCGCCGTGCAGGGGCGCCCGTAGAGGGAGCGGGCGGGGCTGCGGGGGTCTCCAAGATGCCCTGCTTAAAAGGAAATAACAGCTCATCAAAGTAAACGTGCCGCGAGGTGATCACGCGATGGGAGACCGGATCATAGCACCGATAGCCTTTAGTGTTAGCAGGATAGCCGATGAACACACAGGGAAGAGAGCGAGGTGCAAGCTTATGCGCGGTAGTGGCGGCTGTACTAGGATAGCATCGACAACCGAAGACGCGGAGGTCGTCGTAGGAGGGAGGTGTACCAAACAGAAGATGATGTGGGGCATACTGCCAACGGGAGCGGCAGGGCCGAACGTTAAGAAGGAGGGTGGCGGTGGCTAGGGCATCCGGCCAGAAGGATGGTGGCATGTATGCATGGAACAAGAGGGTGCGGACGCTATCGTTAAGAGTGCGGAGGATGCGTTCAGCGCGACCGTTCTGTTGAGAGGTATAGGGACATGTTAGACGGAAGACAGTGCCATGATTGGTGAGGAGGGTGCGGACAGCAAGGTTGTCAAACTCTTTTCCATTGTCAGTCTGGAGGGCGTGGATGGTTCTACCGAATTGGGTGGAGACGAAGGTGAAAAAGGACGTCAAGGTGGCGAAAACATCGGATTTACGGCGTAGGGGAAAAGTCCACACAAAATGCGAATAGTCATCCAATATCACAAGATAGTAAAGAAAACCAGAATTGCTCGGAATGGGAGAAGTCCACACATCAGTATGAATTAATTGAAACGGAAAAGACGCGACAGTGGATGATGAACTAAAGGGGAGGCGAACATGTTTGCCTAGACGACATGCTTCACAAGAATGAGACTCTGTTTTATTACAAGAAAAGGAAAATCCTTGCATTATTTGGCGAAGGGCGGTGGAGCTGGGATGACCGAGGCGCGCGTGCCAAAGATCGACACCGACGGAGAGGGCGTGGTGGCTGGAGGTGGAGGAGGACCGCTGAACGGGGTAGAGAGCGTCACCGGGGCTGTCACATCGGTGGAGGAGCATGCGAGTACGGCCATCCTTCACAGAAAAACCAACATCGTCAAATTCCACTGTTACAGAGTTATCACGAGCAAGACGTTTAACAGAGACTAGGTTCTGAGTAAGAGAAGGAGAAACTAAGACATTGTTGAGAGAAATAGGCCTAGAGGTGGAAGGAAACCGTGTGGAGCCGGTGTGGGTGATAGGAAGAGCGTGGCCGTTACCGACGACGATACGGGAGGAAGTGGTGATGGGAGAGGAAACGGAGAGGTTACCGGGGTAGGAGGTCATGTGCGAGGACGCGCCGGTATCCATGAACCAATCACCACCGCCCCCATATGCGCCAGTGTTGGGGTTGGAGTGGAGGGCGTGCAGCAGCGCGGGGTCGACCTGCGGCGTCGAGGGCATGCCGTTGTAGCCTGGAGGCCCGCCGTACTGAGGCGTGGCGAAGAGGGCCTGGTGAGTCGCTGGTCGTGGACCCAAGACACCGGGGTACGGAGCCCGGGGCACCGGCATGGTGTAGGCGTGGACGACTCCTGTCCAGGGGTTCTGGCCCATGGTCCAGGGCGGCGTGGGCATGAACTGCTGGGGGGCGCCGGTGCGCGGGCCACCGTTACCGCCACGACCGCGGCGACGCTGGCGACCTCCGTTGCCGCCGTTCCCGCCGCCAGTACCGACGGTGCTGCCGGAGGCGGTAGGAGCGGACGTGCGTGGGGCTCCCCCGCCGTTGGGAAGAACACTGTTTCCACTCGCCCAGAGGGCGGTGGCCGGCTGTGGAGGCGGGTAGAGGGGTGATGGAGCCGGGGCGCGAGGTGGGGGCGCCGTGGTGGAAGATGCAGGCACGCCGTTGGAGATGCCGGCGGTGAAGGCGGTGTTGGCCGCGCGAGCCCGTAGATGGCGCAGCCTCCGCTCCTCGTTGCGAAGGTAGGCCACAGCCTGCTCGTAGGTCGGCGTGGTGAGTAGCGTGAGGTTGGAGGCGGCATGGCTGAGATCCTCGCCGAGGCCGGCCGTGAGCGTGGAGAGGAGGAGGGCGTCGGTGATCGGAAACTCCAAATCGCGAAGCTCGTCGGAGAGGGTTTTGAGGCGCAGGCAGAAGGCGTCGAGGGAGAGATCGTTCTGGTGAAGGCCGAAGAACTCCTGCTGGAGGAAGGTGATGCGCTGGAGCTTGTTGTCGGTGAAGAGGCCGGTGATCTTCTGCCACACTTCGCGCGCGGTGTCGCCATCGCGGACAACGGTGTGAAAGATGTCGGGGGAGACGGTCTGGAAGAACCAGCGGGTGATGGTGGCGTCGATGGTGCTCCAGTCAGGGTCGTGCGGCATGGCGAGGAGGTCGACGGTGCCGTCGATGTGGTCGAGGAGATCGTACTCGCGGAAGAGGAGGCCGAAGTACGTCTTCCACGCGAAGAAGTTAGCCGAGGTGTGGGAGAGCTTGATCGGCACGCGCTCGAGGATGGGGACGTCGCGGATGACGGCGACGGAGGGGCCGGCGAAGGGGTTGGAACTCCCAGATCGCGAGGTAGACATGGTGGGCGGAAGCGGGGGAGCGGCGGCGCCAAGGAGAGAGGCGGCGGCGGCTCGACAGGGGAGGCAGCGGCGGCGGCGGCGCCAAGGAGAGAGGCGGCGGCGGCTGCTAGGGTTAGGGTTGGATCGGTGGTTTAGGCTGATACCATGTAGAGAGATTATAGGAGATTGCACAGCTCCAATAGGGCCGGCTGTCACGTATATATATAGGAGGCATACAGATTACAAGCCTTGGTGTACAAGGAAACAACCAAGGAGTCCTATACAGATACTATCTCTCAACAGCTGCCTCGTCCCTCGGGACGTTGACGTAGACAAGGAAGTTCTTCTCCTCGCTGCTGTAGATGTCGTCGACGATGATCGATCCAAATGTGTTGTTCTCTTCCACGTAGTTGTCGTAGGCCCCGGATGTGATCCGGGTTATCCTCACGCCTGGTTGTCCCGAGCGGATGGAGATCTTGATGCGGCGCGCGGCGATGGACGTCAGGCCGCCGATGCAGAGTGCCATGGCGGCTCCGATGCTCTTGAGGTCCGTGGTGGAGTCGAAAGAGTAGGTGCCATGCCCTTGGGATGCGACGCCGTAAGCCTTCCACCGGTCGTGTTCGGGGCCCAAGCCAAAGGTGTAGGTAGGATAATCGCGGGACACGCCTTGTTTCACATCTAGACTGTCGGTTAACACCATGACGCGCGCCAAACGTCTATCGTGCTCCACCCGCTGCGTTAGAATCTGCATGAATTATATATATATTAACGAACAGAATCACTTACCTTATCGGATCTACTATTCTATTTGTCCCATAATATAAGATGTTAATATAATATTGGTTGTAATCCAAAAGTGCAAACAGAGCTCGAGCTAGCTGGTTGTAATAACATCTTATATTATGGCACGGTAATAGTAATAACGAAGAAAAATGGGACTCCCACATTAGTCAGTAGTACTACCACCTGGTGTACAGCTTCCATGGCCGGTGTAAGTAGGATATCAGAAGGCTTGGCAACCGACGGCAACTCCATGATTTTTGTTTTCGCCTGGGCTTTCGTTTCCTCGTCCGACAAATATGTCAGTGGTAAAAGCAAATGTGTGCAGTTGTCAAAAGCCACGATACAGAGCCGGTCTTCCGCATGCAGGTTGCGGAGGACGAACAGAGCGCCCTGCTTTATTTGACTCAATTTCTCGCCGGTCATGCTCCCGGTGATGTCCAGCACCATGACCAGGTCTATGGGTGAGCGAGACCCGTAGGTGTAGCTTGGCGCCTTCACTCGTATCATAACAGGGGTGTTGTCCTCCTCCTCGGACCGTGACAAGGCCATGTACCTGCTGAAGGTGCTCAGCTCCAGCTTCTCAATGGTCTGTAAATTTTTGAAAATACTTGAGTTAGGAGACATGGTTTACTACATCATCAGGATCAATATATTCAGAAAAAAGTCCACTTTTCATCCTTTAACTTCCGTGAAAGTTCACTTTTCTTCCTAAATGTTTTATTTAGTACAAAACAAACCCTAAACTTTGCCTACCAGCTCAGACACCCCGTTCCGTTGATTTTCTTGGAAAAGAAAACGAACCAGACCACACCACGTGTTGAAAACCACTACAAAAAAAAACCTTATTTTCAACACAACTCATACCAAGGCCCGTCTCAGCCAACATAAATCCCTGTTTCTCAAAGTCTCGCTTGAGTAGGCTGTCGTGATTTCTCATCCGCACTAGCCCTCGACAGCGGCGCCGACCGTGCGCTTGCAGTGGCGTCACATATGGCTCGCTTGTCCAACATTGGTATAGATGAACACGTGGGTATGTGAAGAAGCTCCTACCTTTATGCACATGATGAACTAGAAAATTCGACCCCTCGACATGCTCCTTCCTTTCTTCTTCACGTAGAACGGCGGGCGTAGTTGGACGGTGATTTACAGATGGCGATGAGGTGTGGTGCTGCCGTTTACGTGAGAATACACAAGAAAATCAGCAGAACCATGTGGTGGAGCTGATAGACAAAGTTTAGGGTCTATTTTGTACCAAATGAAACATTTATGACGAAAAGTGAACTTTCGTGAAAGTTCAAGGATGAAAAATGGAC
The DNA here is from genome assembly GCA_012064385.1 of Puccinellia tenuiflora. Lineage (NCBI taxonomy): Eukaryota > Viridiplantae > Streptophyta > Magnoliopsida > Poales > Poaceae > Puccinellia > Puccinellia tenuiflora. The sequence continues at coordinate 542,820 of QRDG01000054.1, forward strand.
TTTCTTCATATATTCAGGGACGGAGCTGGCATATAGGCATTGGGGTCAGCTGACCCCAATGAAACTTAGCAATTTCTTCATTAAGTGGTACTAATTACTCTCTATTTTAGCAAGATGACCCCGGTAGAATATAGATAACATAGAGCTGACCCCAATGAGATATTTTTCTAGCTTCGTCCCTGCATATATTCATAACCAGTGGCCAAGTCCTACAGGAGGTGCAGAGTTCGTTGAACCCGCTTGTCAGTTAGTTAACAAGTAGTAATAGTGCGCAAACAGTGCAAATGACACCACACCATCTTCTTTTTTTACTTACTCTGGTCTTTCTTGGTCCAAATTCTAGAGATGAAAGGTTTTCCTATAAAATCCATTGACATGGTGATGGAAGTGGTGACTAGTGGTAAGGTTGGTGTCAAAGTAAATGGGGAGATTGGACCCCATTTTTTCACCTATCAAGGTTTGAGACACGGAGACCCACTTTCACACTTTTGTTTTTTGACATTGTTGTGGATGTTTTGGCCATTCTAATTGACAAAGTTCAAAATCATGGTTTGCTTTCTGGTCTTTCTTCAAATTTAATTGATAGAAGTGTGTTGATCTTTGATCTGCAATATGCATATGAAACTATTCTATTATCTAAGGATAATCTAGAACAAGCTAGAAATTTGAAGAAAATTATATTCCTTTTTGAACAAATGTCAGGCCAAAAATCAATTGTCAGAAAAGTGGCATTTATTGCATTGGAGAAGCTGCTGCTAGGAAAAACAGTTTTCAAAAAATCCTAACCTATAAATCTGGTAATTTTCCTATGAAATATTTGGGGGTGCTAGTAGACAAAAAAAAACGATCAAATTAGCTGACTGGAGACACACAAAAATGGGTAACGAGTAATGTCTTTGGCAAGCGAAGCTTCATGCTATGGGTGGAAGGGTTATTTTGATAAATTTCTCCCTTTCAAGTGTGTCATTATATATTTTCTCCTTTTATAGGGTCCGAGTGGGTACTAGAGTCGGAATTGACACATGTATCAGGCTAGTTTGGGTTACACTAGTCCATGGTGGATTAGTGACAACGGGTGGTGCATGGTCAATGGTGCACTAGCCCACATATACCTCCATCCTCTTGGACTTCTTTATCTTGGGCCTTCATCTTGGACTTCTTCTTATTCTTCTTATCCATCCATTGACTTGTTGACCATGACTTGACACTTTGACTTGACTTTCCTTGACTGTGTTCACTACGTCATATACGACCACATAGACCCCCCCCCCCCCCCCCCCCCCCCCCCTTCAATTAACTATCCCCATAACACTATATAAAACAAGGAGGAATTTGATCAAATTTACTTTTTTTTCCTAGACTTATTCTTTTTTGGATTCAAAATCGGTTTGCTTTTGAGATTGATCTTGTCCGTATAATAGCTACTCCAAAATAAACTTAGCCATAGATTTTCGCAATTGGTCATCATTTTTTTAAATGAATGCGGTAGGGGAAGCCCCTATAACGAGGTTTTTAAAATATAACAAGAACCCAAATCTGCGTCCGTAAGGACTTGAACCTAGACGGCTGGATTGAACATCCAGTTCCCTAACCAAGTGAGATAGGCTCACTTCTTCAATTGGACATCATCGGATCATGTAGTTAATTACTACACATCAGCTCTATGTTTCTTTGTGCTTGTGAATTGCACAAGAACAAATTGATAATTGCACCTCTCTGTAATGTCTCTCTCTATGTTTACTTCCAAGTTGTTGGCAAGAAAAAAATCTTCCATCTTATTACGCAACCTTATTTTAATAATTTTTAGAGTAGAAATTGTACGTGGAGCACTTGTTGTATAAATCAGAAGGGTCACAAGTAGGAGCAATCTATAAATCAAATTGTAGACAAAATGTCTCCCAGTCTCTACAAGGAAACCCCAATGATTTGTTATGGCTTACACATTTTTCAACTCATTGTCATTGGAAGCATCGACAAAAAAAATCATGAACTATTTATACTTTCGCAACCTTAGATGCAAAATAATTAAGAACCAAAAATAAGAAAACTCAGAACAAAAAATTACCTCAGGGAGAGGGGGAGGAGATGGCGGGGCTCCATAAACTACAGGAGATAGCTCGTCCGTGCCAGGTACCTCGAGCTTGCTGGGCCTTATGTCGATTATCAGCTGATGGCCGCTGCAATAATTGAAGGGCTCCGACGACGACCAGTCTGAGCTCTGAGTGTGAAAAATGAAAATCTATCAAATAAGTATCATTGTACCGAATTCAACTGGATTCTTCGAGCCGTGAAAAGAATGTTATGGAAAGTATACACTAGCTTGTGCAATGTCAGGGGTAGATGACTAGTGAAGAGAAGGCGCTACACAGTAAAGGGGGATAATACATCCTGTACTAAAGCCATGATGAGAACAACATGGGACGGGTGATAAACATGACAACATGATCGTTGTAATCCATATATTTGAGGGAGAAATAAAAAGATGATACCTCCACACTTTGTAGAGAAGTTGTTTCTTCCTGGATTTTCTGTTGAAAGTCACAGTAATGTTATGGTTCCATTTTCCTAGGCTTAAAAATAAACTATAAAATAGTACATTGTATATTAGAAATAAATATATGTGTCATATCATTTCCTAAATCAATTTAATAAATATATGTGTGTCATAAACCGGATCCACCAAGAACACAACCATATGTAGAACGACCTGTCTTAACGGTGATGCTCTCAACTAACACTAGTAGAAAAGGGGAAACGGTGCGCCCCCTTTAGTACCGGTTGCATAAAAACCAGTACTAAAGGGGGCATTAGCACCGGTTGTATTTGTGTGCCAGCCGGGGCCCCAGCCTCCAACCCTTTAGTACCGGTACTAAAGGGTTGGAGGCCCCGCGGCACATGCAGCCGCAGTTGGTGGCCCCACGGCGAGACCTTTAGTACCGGTTGTTATTACCAACCGGTACTAAAGAGTAGCCTTTAGTACCAGTTGGTAATAACAACCGGTACTAAAGGTTTCCCTATATTTGCTTCTTCCGTTAATCATGAATTAAAAAATTACTTTTCGCATCCATCTCAAACAGTAATTTTATAATTAAAAAAAGTAATTCCTCATTCAGTAGTTAGTTTGACTAATTATTTTATTTTAATTACCACACCAGTTGAGCCGATATTAATTGTGATGTATGTTCTGGTCCGGCCTTTGGCTTGTCCAAGCGACCTAATATGGTGACATTTTTTTATTGTCAAAAATAACATTTTTTGATTGTAAAAAATGACATTTTTTGTGAACCAAGTACAACAAATATGGTGCAAAATGGCACCCATCCAATTATCACACAAAGTAGACCTATTTTATGGATAATCCACAAATATTAGTAATTTTCTCGATTTCTAGCTAATTTCGCCTACTTAAACGACTTTATGCCTATTTTCCGAAAGTAATTCAAATTTGAACTACAAGTGTGTGATAGTTTGCTCTGAATTTTTTTCAAAAATGTTTTTAAGGTGCACAAGTAGTGGTTATATCACAGAACCGTCGAAAGTTTTGGATAATTCGAACCCTTACAATGAATACTAACGGCGGCCATTTTGACCTTTTTTCAAAAAAGTCAAAGAAAGTGAAAAAATACTCAAAAAATGAAATCCTTTGGCATGGAGTACTTTCATGTGTACTAGTTGCTAGGATAAATGATAAACTTGAGTTCTGACATAGTTTACAAAAAACTTTTTTATAAAAAGCTCAATTATCTATAAACATGTATAAGTTTCGGGTCAAATGGCCTCGTTATGGTCATCCACGTGTCATAGTTTGTGTAAATGTGCCCATAGTTGACACATAGCTGTATCTTGGTACAACAAACAATGTTGCAGACCTGAGTTTTTTCAAATTACTTATATAAATATCATTTTTTGTTTTTTGATTGTAAAAAATGACATTTTTTGTGAAGCAAGTACAACAAATATGGTGCAAAATAGCACCCATCCAATTATCACACAAAGTAGACCATATTTTATGGATTATCCACAAATATTAGTAATTTTCTCGGTTTCTAGCTAATTTCGCCTACTTAAACGACTTTATGCCTATTTTCCGAAAGTAATTCAAATTTGAACTACAAGTGTGTGATAGTTTGCTCTGAAATTTTTTCAAAAATGTTTTTAAGGTGCACAAGTAGTGGCTATATCATAGAACCGTCGAAAGTTTTGGATAATTCGAGCCCGTACAATGAATACTAACGGCGGCCATTTTGACCGTTTTTTCAAAAAAGTCAAAGAAAGTGAAAAAATACTCAAAAAATGAAATCCGTTGGCATGGAGTACTTTCATGTGTACTAGTTGCTAGGATAAATGATAAACTTGAGTTCTGACATAGTTTACAAAAAACTTTTCAGAAAAAGGTCAATTATCTATAAACATGTATAAGTTTCGGGTCAAATGGCCTCGTTATGGTCATCCACGTGTCATAGTTTGTGAAAATGTGCCCATAGTTGACACATAGTTGTATCTTGGTACGACAAACAATGTTGGAGACCTGAGTTTTTTCAAATTACTTATATAAATATCATTTTTTGTTTTTCGATTGTCAAAAATGACATTTTTTGTGAAGGAAGTACAACAAATATGGTGCAAAATGGCACCCATCCAATTATCACACAAAGTAGACCATATTTTATGGATAATCCATAAATATTAGTGATTTTCTCGGTTTCTAGCTAATTTCGCCTACTTAAACGACTTTATGCCTATTTTCCGAAAGTAATTCAAATTTGAACTACAAGTGTGTGATAGTTTGCTCTGAAATTTTTAAAAAATGTTTTTAAGGTGCACAAGTAGTGGTTATATCACAGAACCGTCGAAAGTTTTGGATAATTCAACCCCATACAATGAATACTAACGGCGGCCATTTTGACCTTTTTTTTCAAAAAAAGTCAAAGAAAGTGAAAAAATACTCAAAAAATGAAATCATTTGGCATGGAGTACTTTCATGTGTACTAGTTGCTAGGATAAATGATAAACTTGAGTTCTGACATAGTTTACAAAAAACTTCTTCACAAAAATGTCAATTATCTATAAACATGTATAAGTTTCGGGTCAAATGGCCTCGTTATGGTCATCCACATGTCATAGTTTGTGAAAATGTGCCCATAGTTGACACATAGCTGTATCTTGGTACGACAAACAAAGTTGCAGACCTGAGTTTTTTCAAATTACTTATATAAATATCATTTTTTGTTTTTCGATTGTCAAAAATGACATTTTTTGTGAAGGAAGTACAACAAATATGGTGCAACATGGCACCCATCCAATTATCACACAAAGTAGACCATATTTTATGAATAATCCCATAAATATTAGTAATTTTCTCGGTTTCTAGCTAATTTCGGCTACTTAAATGACTTTATGCCTATTTTCCGAAAGTAATTTAAATTTGAACTACAAGTGTGTGATAGTTTGCTTTGAAATTTTTTCAAAAATGTTTTTAAGGTGCACAAGTAGTGGTTATATCACAGATCCGTCGAAAGTTTTGGATAATTCGACCCCGTACAATGAATACTAACGGCGGCCATTTTGACCTTTTTTTCAAAAATGTCAAAGAAAGTGAAAAAATACTAAAAAATGAAATCCTTTGGCATGGAGTACTTTCATGTGTACTAGTTGCTAGGATAAATGATAAACTTGAGTTCTGACATAGTTTACAAAAACTTCTTCACAAAAATGTCAATTATCTATAAACATGTATAAGTTTCGGGTCGAATGGCCTTGTTATGGTCATCCACGTGTCATAGTTTGTGAAAATGTGCCCATAGTTGACACATAGCTGTATCTTGGTACGACAAACAATGTTGCAGACCTGAGTTTTTTCAAATTACTTATATAAATATCATTTTTTATTTTTCAATTGTTAAAAATGACATTTTTTTTGAAGGAAGTACAACAAATATGGTGCAAAATGGCACCCATCCAATTATCACACAAAGTAGACCATATTTTATGGATAATCCACAAATATTAGTAATTTTCTCGGTATCTAGCTAATTTCGCCTAGTTAAACAACTTTATGCCTATTTTCCGAAAGTAATTCAAATTTGAACTACAAGTGTGTGATAGTTTGCTCTGAAAATTTTTTAAATTTTTTTTAAGGTGCACAAGTAGTGGTTATATCACAGAACCGTCGAAAATTTTGGATAATTCGACCCCTTACAATGAATACTAACGGCGCCCATTTTGACCGTTTTTTCAAAAAAGTCAAAGAAAGTGAAAAAATACTCAAAAAATGAAATCCTTTGGCATGGAGTACTTTCATGTGTACTAGTTGCTAGGATAAATGATAAACTTGAGTTCTGACATAGTTTACAACCCGGCAACGACATTGATGTGTATCTGAGACCATTAGTTGATAAACTTTTACAGTTGTGGTCCGACCAAGGTGTACGTGTTTGTGATGAGTATAAACAAGAGGAATTTGGACTACAAGTGTTGCTGTTTGTAACCATCAATGATTGGTTTGCTCTTAGTAACATTTCATGACAGTCAAATAAGTGATACAATGCATGCACGCACTGTTTAGATAAGACTGACAATATATATTTAGGTAACTAATCAATTTTCATTTCTAGATATCATTGATAGGATGGCATAGTTGAATTCCTCTCTTTTTTCTAATCAATTTAGACATTTATTTGTCAAATTTTGATGTACGGATTTAAAGATATGAATTATTCCATATTAAATATTATTACATAATCACTGTTATTTATTCAAAAATATTATTACATAATCATTGTTATTTATTCAGAAAATATATTACACAATTATTGTATTTATTTAAATAAATTTTGAAAATTTAAACAACAACGGATTTAAAGATATGAATTATTCCATATTAAATATTATTACATAATCACTGTTATTTATTAAAAAATATTATTACATAATCATTATTATTTATTCAAAATATAGTACATAATCATTGTATTTATTTAAATAAATTTTGAAACATTAAACAATAAAAAAGTGTAACATCATGACTTAGGGGTTAATATGATTGATAGTATACTATTACCAGGAAGTTCTAACTTCTCATTTGACAGCTAATTTGTAAGGAACTCAAAAGTTAAGCGTGTTCGAGCTGGAGCAGTTGGAGGATGGGTGACCGAATGGGAAGTTTGACCAAAGTATGTGCTTTGACCTGAGATTAAGTGTATAACTAGTTTAAGTGTGTGGCTAGATTAAGTGTATAACTAGTTTAAGTGTGTAGTTAAGTAAGAAATTTCAGAACAGAATTAGGAATAGAATTAGGAATAGAATTAAGAATAGTATAGAGAATAGAATTGAGAATATAACTGAAAATAAAATTAAAAAATTCCCGGAACCTTTAGTACCGGTTGGTATAAACAACCGGTACTAAAGGTCCTCAGCTGCGCGCGCGCAGCTTCGCCCACGTGGAGGGCCTTTAGCACCGGTTGTATATAGAACCGGCACTAAAGGGGTACCCCTTTTAGTGCCGACCTTTTAGTACCGGTTGCACAACCGGTACTAAAGGCCCTACACAACCGGTATTGTTGCCCTGTTTTCTACTAGTGTAAGTGTGCATGTGGTAGATACCTGTGCATGCAAGGTAGTAGAAACTATGCATGAGCGTTGGGTATCTACTATATAAAGGAACATGAAAATATTGGCTTTTCTTTTCCTAGAATGAACATTGGATCTCGTGCAAAGTTTCTAATTTTTTTCAAAATGGCAAAATTCACCCATTTCATTAAAATTTCCAAACCGAAGCAAACACCTTGCCTAAACAAGGATGAACTTAGACGCAATGGCGGTTGGCGGTGGCGACCCGAACACTTTGAAGTATTTTTTGGGCTTGTTTTGACTTTGAGACAAGCCAAGCAGGCTATCCCTGACATCTATCGCAAGGTAGAGTTAGTGGACAAAAGGGCAGGCTGAGCCATAGGCGATCAACAAGGTACCGCGTTCCTACACTCCAGGGCTGTCATAAAAAGCATTTGCTAATCAAATCGCGTCTTACCCATTCGATAAATTACATAGTTAATTAAAGTGGATGTGATTGCCACTTGGTCTAGTTCGCACACTAAAAGCTCCCGGCCTATGTAGCCCACGCATCCTATATATATGTCTATCATCCACATGCATCCGCACTAGCGCCCATTCTCAACTTCTCCATTCCTATCGGCCATCTCTTTCGATCCAACCACCTCCTCCATCCCTAGGTCAAGCAAGCCTCATCCTCCATCCCCAAATCAAATTTAGAAATCTGATGTCTAGCGGTTACAGAATGCTAAAATTTAAAAATATTTATCACCTAAATACAATATAGACCTTCCCAATCACAAAAGTTCGTATCAAAATTTGTTTCATTTACTGAGAAACATAAGGGAAAATACCCTAGCATGGAGAGTCACATAACAAGAGTTCATTGTTTCTCATTATATTAATTCAATTTAGATTCGGAATATTTTGACATCGTGTTTTTTCTTTTGGTAAAACATCCTAGACAAATGAAAGAGTTGTTCACTACAAAATAGCCATCGTGCGTGCCTTGATAGGATTCTAATCCAAGTAGAGTTCCCGAGGAAGCAACTCGGCAGCTACGGAATTCAAAGTCACTGCTTCTTGTTAGAGTATATATGTGTATATTGTAGTTTCCCCACCTGTTAGGGGGCTTTCTGTATATTTGCCTGTACCTGTACTATATATATTGTGGCCTTTGGCCCCTGGTAATACAAGCATCTATATATATTGTGCTCGCCGCCCGCTGTCTCCGTCCCCGTCGCCGCCCGCCGTCATCTCGCCCGGCCTCCCGCGCGTGCTCGCCGCCCGCTATCTCCGTCCCCGTCGCCGTCCGCCATCATCTCTCCCGGCCTCCCGCGCGTGCTTGCCGCCCGCTGTCTCCGTCGCCGCCCGCCGTCCCTGTCGCCGGCCTTCCGTCCCGTGGCCGGCTCCTGCTCCCGCGGGTTGCCTCCTCCCGCGACTGCCCGCCACCGGCCGCCGCATCCCGCCCCGCGACTGCCCGCCACCGTCCCGCCGCATCCCGCCGCCCCGCCATCTGCTGCCCCGCGATTCTGCTTTGATTCGATCTAGTTTCGTTCTGAAAAAAAAAATAGGTACAATGTCTTCCTCGTCGGGCTATGTCGCGATTCCTCGCTGCCCGGTGATTTTTGATGGCACGAATTACCCTGATTTCGCTGCCTTCATGCGCGTCCACATGCGCGGTCTTCGTCTTTGGGGTGTGCTTTCTGGCGAGGTCTCCTGTCCGCCGCGCCCCGTTGCTCCTCTGGCACCCATTGCGCCGCCGCCTGTTGCCCTTGCTTCCGATGCTACTCAGGAGGCTAAGGATGCAGCCCAGAGTGCTTATGACACTGCTCTGGCCGATTATAACGGGAAGGTCCAGGAGCATTCTACTGCTGTTGCGACGTACCGGCTGGATCTGACTGACTATGCTCAGTGGATAGATGAGGATGCTCGTGCTGCTGCTGTTCTTACTTCCAGTGTTCTGCCTCAGTATGCTGCTGAGTTCATGGGTCTTCCCACTGCTGCTGCTCAGTGGACTTTTCTTCGTCAGCGCTATCAGCCGTCTGGCAATGCTCTTTACCTGTCCGTGGTTCGTCAGGAGCATGATCTTCAGCAGGGTGATTCCACTATTGATGACTTCTACACTCAGAGTGCTGCTATATGGCGTCAGCTTGATTCTCTTCGTACTGCTGTGTGTGGCACCTGTCCCTGCTGTCTGACTGTGCGCGCGGATCTGGAGTTTCAGCGTGTCTATGAGTTCTTGTCGCGGCTCCGCAAGGAGTTTGAGCCGCGCCGTGCCCAGCTGCTTGCCCGTGGTCGTGTTCCGCTCTCTGAGGTACTAGCTGAGCTTCGGGCTGAGGAGACTCGTCTTCGTGGTGCTGGTCTTCTTGAGGTTCCCTCTGTACTTGCTGCTCGTGGTCCTCCTGTGCTGTCTGCTCGTGGTCCTTCTGTGCCGCCAGCCTCCTTGCGGTCTCCAGGTCCGCCGATACTCTCTCCTCCTCCGGCCCAGAGTCAGCCTCAGCAGCCCCGTGCATCTCCTCGTCCTCCCTGCGCCTACTGTAACAGGCCTGGTCATGATATCTCGAGCTGCTGGAAGAGGGATCCCAGCTTACGTCAGCAGTACCATGCTCGTAGGCAGGCTGGTTCTTCAGGATCTTCTGCTGTTGGCCAGGCTGGATTGTCAGGATCTTCTGCTGCTGCACTATCTGATCAGGACATTATCCGAGGTCTTCGTAGTCTGCTCGCTGCTACAGGCTCTTCCTCGACGGGTACTGATGGTTCTGTGTCTAGCTCTTCGGGCACCGTGCGACCACCACCTTCTACACAGTCAGGTACGTCATCCCCGTGGTATCTGGATTCTGGAGCTTCTTTTCATATGACTTATGCGTCTTCTATTCTTTCTGCTCTTCGCTCTTTTATTTCTCCTGTCCGTGTTATCACGGCTGATGGTACCTCTCTTCCTGTTTCCAGTCGAGGCACCCTTTCTACTTCCTCTTTCTCTGTTCCTGATGTTTCTCATGTTCCTAGTCTTAAAATGAACCTGTTTTCTGCTAGTCAGCTTACTGATTCTGGTTGTCGCGTCATTCTTGACGCTGATTCTTGTGCTGTTCAGGACCATCGTACACAGGCCCTGGTTGGAGCTGGCCCTCGCAGCCTTGAGTTCCCGGGGCTATGGGAGTTAGACTGGCTTCGCGTTCCTTCTGCTGACACTTCATCAGCCAGTCCTCCTGCGATTGCTGCTTCTGTCACTGGCTCTTTTCAGCAGTGGCATCATCGGCTGGGTCACCTTTGTGGCTCCCGTTTATCGTCATTAGTTCGTCGTGATCTTCTGGGGTCTGTCTTAGGAGATGTGTCTTTACATTCGTGTCAGGGTTGTAGGTTAGGCAAACAGATTCAGCTTCCCTATCCTATTAGTGCGTCTGTATCTCAGCGACCTTTTGATTTAGTTCATTCAGATGTTTGGGGTCCGGCACCCTTTGCTTCTAAAGGGGGCCATCGATACTATATTTTGTTCATTGATGATTTTTCACGGTACACCTGGTTATTTTTTATGCGCTCTCGCAGTGAGGTGCTTGCCATTTATCAGCGCTTTGTGGCCATGGTTCGTACTCAGTATTCCACTCCTATTCGTGTGTTTCGTGCTGATTCTGCAGGAGAGTATATCTCCCAGCACCTGCGTGGTGTCCTTGCTGAGCAGGGCACCCTTGCCCAGTTCTCGTGTCCCGGTGCCCATGCTCAAAATGGTGTCGCCGAGCGTAAGCATCGTCATATTCTTGAGACTACCCGTGCTATGATGATTGCTTCCTCTCTTCCGCCGCATTTCTGGGCTGAGGCTGTTGCTACGTCGACTTACCTCATTAACATTCAGCCTTCTGCTGCCCTTCAAGGTGACATTCCTCTCGAGCGTCTTTCTGGTACCTCTCCAGACTACTCGGCTCTTCGTTTATTTGGTTGCGCTTGCTATGTTCTTCTTCCTCCTCGCGAACGCACCAAACTGACCGCTCAGTCTGTTGAGTGTGTTTTTCTTGGATACAGTGATGAGCATAAGGCTACCGCTGTTGGGACCCTGTTGGTCGTCGGATGCGCATCTCCCGTGATGTCACGTTTGATGAGACGCGCTCCTTCTATCCTCGCCACACCTCTGGCACTTACCCGGTGGATGATATCTCTTTTCTCCTTTTTCCTGATTCACCTTCTGCTGTCTCTTCTTCACCTCCTAGTTCTTGTGCGCCTCCTCCATCTTCGGCGCCATCCTCTCCTCCGCCTAGTACTCCTCGTTCTCCGGCTTCGGCTCCTCCTTCTCCTATTCCTTCTTCCTCTTCTTCTGATGAGTCGTCCTCCGCCGATGAGTCTTCCCATTCACGGCCTGTTCGTCAGCGTCGTCCTCCTGACCGTTATACTCCTAGTAAGTATGGTCTTTCTGTTGTCTCCGAGCCGACTTCTTATCGGGATGCTGAGCGTCATCCTGAATGGCAGCTTGCCATGGCTGAGGAGATCGCTGCGCTTGAGCGCACTGGCACCTGGGATCTTGTTTCTCCCCCTTCTGGTGTTCGTCCTATCACGTGTAAGTGGGTCTATAAAATTAAGACCCGCTCTGATGGATCTCTCGAGCGCTATAAAGCGCGTCTTGTGGCTCGTGGCTTTCAGCAGGAGCACGGCCGTGACTATGATGAGACTTTTGCCCCTGTGGCTCATATGACCACTGTTCGTACTCTTCTTGCTGTTGCTTCTGTTCGACGCTGGTCTGTGTCCCAGCTTGATGTTCAGAATGCTTTTCTTAATGGCGAGTTGAGTGAGGAGATTTATATGCAGCCTCCTCCTGGGTATTCTGTTCCTGATGGGATGGTTTGTCGTCTTCGACGATCTCTATATGGCCTGAAACAGGCCCCTCGTGTCTGGTTTGAGCGCTTCTCCTCAGTGGTTATCGCCGCAGGCTTCTCTCCCAGTGCTCATGATCCTGCACTGTTTGTCTACACCTCTCCTCGGTGTCGGACCTTGCTGCTTCTCTATGTTGATGACATGATCATCACCGGTGATGACCCTGAGCACATTGCCTTTGTTAAGGCTCGTCTACATGAGCAGTTTCTCATGTCTGATCTTGGTCCTCTTCGCTACTTTCTTGGGATTGAGGTTTCTTCTACAGCCGATGGCTTCTTTATCTCTCAGGAAAAGTATATTCAGGATCTTCTTTCTCGGGCTGATCTTAGTGATGACCGTACTGTTGAGACTCCTATGGAGCTTAATGTTAAGCTTCGTCCTACTGATGGTGATCCTCTTTCTGATCCCACACGTTATCGTCATCTTGTTGGGAGTCTTGTTTACCTTGCTGTCACTCGCCCGGATATCTTTTATCCTGTTCATATTCTGAGTCAGTTTGTCTCAGGTCCTACCACCGTTCACTACAGTCATCTACTCCGTGTTCTTCGTTATCTTCGTGGCACGATTACTCGTCGTCTTTTCTTCCCTAGTTCCAGCTCTCTCCAGCTCCAGTGTTACTCGGATGCTACGTGGGCGAGTGATCCTACGGATCGTCGTTCACTTTCTGCTTACTGTGTGTTTCTTGGTGGTTCGCTTGTTTCTTGGAAGACGAAGAAACAGGTAGCGGTTTCCCGTTCGAGTGTTGAGGCTGAGCTGCGGGCTATGGCTTCGTTGATTGCTGAGGTGACCTGGTTACGGTGGTTGCTTGCAGATTTTGGGGTCTCTGTTACGACACCCACTTCTCTTTTGTGTGACAGTACAGGTGCTATCAGTATTGCATGTGATCCGGTCAAGCATGAGCTGACCAAGCATATTGGTGTTGATGCTTTTTATACACGTGCTCAGGTACAGGATCAGGTTGTTGCGCTTCATTATGTGCCTTCCGATTTGCAGTTGGCGGATTTCTTTACAAAGGCACAAACCCGAGCGCAGCATGACTTCTTACTCTCCAAACTCAGTGTTGTGGATCCACCATGAGTTTGAGGGGGGGTGTTAGAGTATATATGTGTATATTGTAGTTTCCCCACCTGTTAGGGGGCTTTCTGTATATTTGTCTGTACCTGTACTATATATATTGTGGCATTTGGCCCCTGTTAATACAAGCATCTATTATCCTAACACTTCTGTTACCAATTACCTAGTCACTATTTCCAAAGCACCGTTGTACTATTTGAGAGGGAAGTGGGTTTTATGGATTCTGCGTTGTCACCTCCTAATCTTAATTGGGGATATATGATTTGATGGCCCAGAGTTGCCGTAGAACTACATCTTCTCATTTAGTTGAGTGTGTCAATGGTGGAAAAGGAGGAACTTGTATGTATACTGTGAGGAAGCTGGATACCTTTTGGCCACGGCCTTCTTTTGGGATGCCGGGAGGCCTGGGTCGTCGACGCATCTTCCTATGGCCCCCGACAATGGGCGAGATCGAGATCTTGAATTCCTGCAACACAAAACAGAGAAATATTTACGGTACCTCCTTTTCGCATAGAACACTGCCGGCTGACATCATCTGCACCTCACATACTTCTGGACAGCGCTGGAACACCTCCTCGGAGTAGCGCCTTAACTTGAACAATGAGGTTTGAAAAAGTAAGTCAGCAGACAAGCTTTCTCACTAGCTAATCTATGAACACGATCGAGGACGATTAATTGAAGGTTGACAATACATAATACTGTACCTGTTTTACTTTCGGTATGAGGTTATTCAGGTCCTGGAGCACATCCGAGTGTTTCGCGCCTGGTATCGCCACGGTCTCGTAAGCTTCTTCTTCGTACGCCTTCCCTTCCGCGTAGTGCCCGGTGACATCCACTATCACGCCCAGAGCTTCCATGTTGATCTGGCGGCTCGAGAGGACGGCATGGCAGGGGCAGTGGAGCATGGATTCATGGCGATCATCCCCAAGACGGATGAACCGGTTCACAATCACCTGTACACGCGTATGACAGTCCAAGCCCTTGTGAATCCACTCGACTGTCGAGTCCCGCGGCGACCAGCCGTTGCTGCAGATCTCCTCTAGCTTGCGCACGACGGACTGCATCCTGCTCCGAAGCTTGTTCATGGCGTCCGTCATCTTCCTCACGGTATCCTCTGTTGGCTTCAGATACTGACCCAACCAGGGCACCACGCTCTTCAAGTCCTGATACACCATAGGAACCAGCTCCTTGTTGCATAGAGAATCCATGGCCCTGGCCGGCCGTCCTTCTTAATTTCTCGGAAAAACTGAACAAATTCAAGGAATCATATTAGTTGCTCGGTTTTTTCCTGCTCTCAAACTCGGCATATGCATGGAAGATCATCTACCCAACTGTAAGCGCAACGTACCTGGAGCTGGAGATGAAGAACCTAGACGCGCCAGCGATTTTTCCTTTCTCCTGTTTAATTTGAGAGAGGACAAGTTAGAGGAGATTGTAGCTGATCTGGAGCTCTGGATCATTATTATTCAGGCAGGAGATCGATCCCACCGACAGCGACAATGTCCTCGTGATACACGAGTGAAGGACCATCGATGCAGCCTGTGTGGTGAGGAGGCATTTCAGCTAGCTCCCTGGCCACTTCTGTCCCATCACCGTTAATGCCGACAACTCACTCTGTCCTGTGTTTGGTCCAAGCTGCACGACGTACGACGGGTGATGGCAGAGGGCGGAGAGGTCGAGGATGAGCGGGCCCCCGCGTAATGGATTTGTCAAGATTTTTCATTTTTGTTTAGGCCGGAAACAAAACTATTTCGCGTTTATAACTTTATATAGATGATGAAAAGGTAAGGGGAGACGCAAAACATCTCTCCGTTCTGTCCTAATAATTACGGTTTGGGTCTGTCTGCCTGCTGTGATACGTCGTTGGGGTGGTGGGAGCGGCGTCAGGGCAAATAAATCTGCCCCAACTCTACTCCCACACCGGTGGCGACCTTCACGGCGACGTCTCGGAGTTGATGGCAACGTGTGCTGCGAGATCAATTTCTCGGTGTGACGCTGGCATTTGGCGGCCGGGGCGAGGTGGTTCTTCTGAAGCGAGGATGTTGGTCCGGAGGTGGTGGATCCGCCGTTCTTCTCCAACTTCGTCGATGGGAGGCTATAGATCTTGGTCCAAGACAGCACGGGGACGTCCCCCGTCGACTTGCATGCCACAACGACATGTGCCTCGCTGCGTGCAGCAGGCCTGTTCATCGACTCACAAAGCCTCGTTGCCGATGGTGCTTTCTCGGATCTTACAATGGTGGAGGCTCGGCGTCTCTTTCGGTGTTTGTCTCGGCGGCGGCCGCTCGCTACGGTGGTTGCAGGAAACTCTAGAGATCGTTTTGTATTTCTCGATCCCTTAGGATTTTATCTGCAAATTCATGATAATTATTTTATCCCGATCTGTCTTTTAGTTTCCACATGTGTTGCTTATTGTAACTTGATTTTTGATTAATGAAATATGTGGCTCTCTCAAAAACAAAATGCTCCAACGGGCCTATCAATCGGTTCAAAGGTGGATAAAATTTTATCTGGACATCGAGAAGGTTTACCAACTTCCGGGACCGGCTCAGGTGTCCAGATCGTGCCCCGCTTTCTCGAATGTAACCGATTGATAACCGTTATTTCCATTCTCCTCCGAGAAATATGAAGCCAGTTTTCTGAAAAATTCAAAAACAATACGAGTAAGTTTCGTAAGAATCATCCTAAATGTAGATAATGATGACTTCTTCATGTGTATAGAAAATCCAGTGCGAAATATTTTGTATTGTGGGCTGTGTAAAAATGACAAATTTCTAAATCTAAATAGTGCACATTTTGAAAACCTTTAGATTTGCCAGGATTTTTCATTTTGTTTTAGGCCAGAATAGAAACTATTTCGTGTTGAGATTTCGTAGGATGATCTAACATGTCATTGTCAACATCTAGGACTTTTTCTCGGGTTTTCTGAAACTTCCAAAATGTCGATTTCCAAATTTTAAAAAATGGGCTCCATGGAGCCCATCCTCCAAAATAGAATTTTTGGGCAGGGGCGTATCTAGCTAGTACATAGTCGACGGCGAGTCCATGGGCGTATTTTGCGTTTATACAGATGAAGAGGCAAGAGGACATACAAAAATATGCTCCAACGGGCCTGTCCATCGGTTCAAAGGTGGGACGTCGAGAAGGTTTACCAACTTCTACGACCGGCTTGGGGTGTCCGGATCATGCGTCCCTGCTTTCTCGTCGACTACAAGGTCAATTGTCTAGATAGCCTCGACAAGGGTTTTTGTTCTCGAATGTAACCGATTAATAACCATTATTTTTCATTCCCCTCTGTGAAATATCACTAATGTTTGGAAAAATTCAGATAAATTTGAACAGAAAGTTTTAATATTAGATCAAATGGATAACTTATAAGTGTTTTAACCACATCATGTTTGGTGTAATGGTCGGAGATCTTGCGTAAGACTACGAGGTACAAGATCTATTTTCCTCATGCTGAGGCAGGGAGGTTTCGAAGCCACTCCTGGTGGAAGAAAGGATTTGTCCTTATAATCACATCATCGCTTCTCTTGCGCGTAGTCGTACAAATAACTTTGTCCTTTTAACCTCAACGCTGAATTACCAAGTGTAGTATCTGAGACACACACACCTCAGCGCACACACACCCTGCTGTGCGCCTGCAACTACTACACCTACAACTCGCAAACACGACATATAAGAGACTCTAGAAGCTGCATACTCTCTGTGAACGTCGGGTACGTCTCTCCCTCGAAAAAAATTAATCTCCCTCGATTTTTTTTTAAAACCATCCCTCGAAAAATAAACATCGGGTACGTTCGTCCTCCCTGTGGTCTGATAGCGTGCCAAGGAAACATGATGCGAACACCACAAGTTCGTCTCTGAGCCTACATATATAGGGTCCTTTGCAGATCTCTAGTTGCAGGGTTCAACAAAAAGAAATATAATTAAAATTTCTAGCTTCACCCCCAAGACTTTTCAGGGTTTAGCTGGACGTATGTGCCAACGATCCAGGTTCAGTTTGGAGACAGTACTTTTACTTTGCTTGGCTTTTGAAACAGAGTATTGATTTGTTTGTACGAGAGAACGTGGATCCCTAACGGTGGTGCAACCGTGCAATGCTTGGCCTGGTGAGGTCTGAATAACGACGACCAGGGCAGAGTGATTTTAGAGCAAACTGAATATCATTTCTGAGCGATGAAATGCCAAGAAGATCTCTGAACATGGAGTTGGTCGCTTCAACTCGGACACGGCAATTGGCAATTGGCATCTACTCCCTCCGTTACTAAATATAAGATGTTTTAGCAGTTCTCTTTCCATCCGTATCTAGACATGTTTTAGTGTAAGGTTCAAATAAATCTTGCACTAAAACATGTCTACATACGGATGGAAAGAGAAATGTTAAAACATCTTATATTGTGGAACGGAGGGAGTACATTATTCATAACCGATTCAGATACGGACGTACGCCGCATGACATGTCACATATTCCTATTTCAGAGAAGCAGTCGGATTGAGTTGTTGCCTTGTTGGTAGGGAGTTTTCAGTCGGATTTGGTATCCGATTCCGAATCTGCGCGCGTCGAGTCAGTATATAAAAGCGTCCGAGGCTGCCTGCAAAGAATCAAGAGCTTTGCAGAGAAGAAGAAATCAAGAAGAACTGCGATCGATGGATCGGCAGTCGGAGTGGATCACCCTGCGTCACGTGCACGCCTTCCTCAAGTCCCGGAACCTCAAGACAACGGCGCGCGCGCTCGAGCAGGAGGCGCGGCTCAAGTTTGACTACCCGCACATGCGCGCCCTGCTGTCCGCCGGCCGGTGGCGGGCGGCGGACGAGTACCTCTCGTCCTTCCTCCTCCCCGGAGGCGATCGCCGGCCGCCGCAGCACACGCGCCATGCCGCCGGCACCCTGTTCGTCGCGAGGTTCCAGCGCCTCGTCCGCGAGCTCAAGAGGGGCGACAGGGCGTGGGCGCTGCGCTACTTGGACCGCAGCGTGGAACCACTGCTGGCGAACCAGCCTCGCGAGGCCAACATGCGCGCCGACTGCCTCCGCCGGAATCACCCCGACGACGGCGGGGAGAGGGAACTATGTGTCGCCCATTTCACGGGGCTCGTCCGATGCAACAAGACGTTCGTCTACGACAGATTCAGGCGGTTCAAGGTCACGAGAATCCTTGGCCTACGCCGCTACGCCGGGCCCCGCTCCCGCTCGGAGAAGATCCAACGGGTGTAAATCTCCACCGATCGAAACAATTTTAATTGTCATGTTTGTCTTTGTCTAAAATATAATATTAATCGTCATGTTCGTCATGTTTGTCTCAATTTGGATCCAACATGAACAAGCCCTCTCTCGGGAAAAAAAAAAGTGCGCAAACAAGCATGCATATGCACCACATTTCCTTTCTGCCCACCGATCTGAGGCACCCTGCGGCATACATCCCCATCTTGATCGATTCTGCTGTTCCATGCATGCTCTCCTAATTATTGTAATCAACCGAAGACATGTTTCTGCCATGGTTAATCTAGTTTCTTTTTGTCATAATAAAAATTAGCACAACGACCCTCACAAATGCGAGGACATCGTTCTTATTGTGTCATAATTTTGATGGTTTGATAAACTAATCATATTATATAATTTGAAATAACACAGTTGTATGGCCACTTAAAATGCGATGTTAAATAAGACATCAAAATGTGATGCTAAATAAGGTATCAAATGTGAGGGTCAAATCTTTAATCAGCTATAAGTTGCTCCAGCTTGATTCTGCTTTTGTAGTGAGTATATGTGCTTTGAACATAAAGCAAATATAATCCATTGTGAAATATATAATGGTAATGAGTAAACACATTTCTGAATGGAGAGCGTGATCGTTTAAAATACACAACATAACAATAAATGAATATTCACTACAGGAATGAGGCCAGGTGCCGACGGCCGCCTACTACGCCGACGGCAATTTGTCGGGGCCGTCGGCGTAGCTTCCTGACGGGCCAGCCGGTCGAGGTGGCCATCGGCACACCTTTTCCGTCGGCGTAGGATGGTTGTGACGACTGACATAGGTTCACAGGTTTGCCGTCGGCATAGATATGATTTTTTTTTCTATTTTTCATTTAATATGAAATAATTCATATCTTTAAATCTGTAAATCGAAATTTAACAAATAAAATGTCTAAATCGATTAGAAAAATGAGAGGATTCCAAATATGACATCCATATAATATTTTTCACCATGCATATGACTTTTTGTAATATTATTTTGGTACTACCTTACTTAAAAAGTCATATTTCGCACTTAAAAAATGAAAAATCATATTTATGAAAATATTTTGAAAATTATTTTTGGCACTTAAATAATGCACTTATAAGGTGGTCTACTAGTTTCTATCTATTTGGATGTTGCTCTTTCGGTGAGCCGTTTTGGTAGCTGCTTCACAAAAAAAGCCTGTTTTGGCACTAAAAATGAAAAATGGGTTTTTTATTCAACGAAAACCCTAAACCCCTAAGTCAATACTATTCTACAACCAAGATACAACAGTGTGTCAAATATTGCCTCATTTCGACATTTTTTGCTATGTTAAATGTAATACCCTACCTTATTTCAGTCGAAAACCATACATCTTTATACCTCGTACCTCATTTCTGTGAAGCTTTTTTTATAAAAACCTCCATAACTCATGTTTATAATTTTTTCCAGGTGTTAGGTTAAATAAAAGGATGCCATATGAAGGTTTTCTATTTTTTGATTTTTTGAATTAGTTATGTCTAACCCTAGCCCGAAACCGAGATCGTAAACCGTAACGATAAAGCTAAACCTAACCGTAACTTCGATCCAGCAAAAACCGTCAAAGATCTATAAAGAAAGTATACATTGTGGATTTAAAAGCAATTTTTTCAAAAAATCATGACCAAACTATGCGGCACTCGTAGTTCAAATCAGACCCACTTCCAGCGAAATCGGCAGGAACTTATCTGAAATGTTTGAAACACCTAAGAATGTTTTTATATCGAAACCCAGGATTAAATGCACTTATAAGATGGTCTACTATTTTCTATCTATTTAGATGTTCCTCTTTCGGTGAGCCGTTTTGGTAGCTACTTCACAAAAAAAAGCCTATTTTTTACACTAAAAAAATGAAAAATGGGTTTTTTATTCAACGAAAACCCTAAACCCCTTAGTCAATACTATTCTACAACCAAGATACACCAGTGTGTCAAATATTGCCTCATTCCGACATTTTTTGCTATGTTAAATGTAATACCCTACCTTATTTCAGTCGAAAACCATACATCTTTATACCTCGTAGCTCATTTATGTGAAGATTTTTTTATAAAAACCTCCATAACTCATATTTATAATTTTTCCAGGTGGTAGGTCAAATAAAAGGATGCCATGTGAAGGTTTTCTATTTTTTTGATTTTTTTTTGAATTAATTATGTCTAACCCTAGCCCAAAATCGAGACCCACTTCCAGCGAAATCGCCAGGAACTTATTTAATATGTTTAAAATAACTAAGTATGTTTTTATATCCAAAGGTTTTTGTGATGCAAAAGATGATATGAATGAAATATTTGAATTCCTCTCATTTTTCTAATCGATTTAGGTATTTTATTTGTCAAATTTCGATTTACGGATTTAAAGATATGAATTTTTCCATATTAAATGTAAAAAGGAAAAAAATAAAGTAAAATTCATTTTATTGTTATTTATTCGAAATATACTATTACATAATCATTGTTACTTTACTCAAACAATTTTTAAAATTAAACAATGAAAAGTGTAACATCATAACCGAGGGGTTAATATGATTGATAGGGTACTAATATTAAGTTCTAATTTCTCATTTGGAAGCTAGGTTGGAAAGAATTCAAAAGTTAAGCGTGCTCGGGCTGGAGGATGGGTGACCGACTGGAAAATTTGACTAGGATAAGTACTTTGACCTATAATAATTAAGTGTGTAATTAAGGATTAAGTATGTGACTAAGTCGGAAATTTCGAAATACAAATAAAAAGAATTTAAAAACGATAAAAAAATTCAAAAATTAAAAATAATTGAAAAACCTAAGCTGACGGCAAAGCCGTCGGCGTATGGGGAGCTATGCCGACGGTAAAACCGTCTATGCCGACGGCATCTGCTACGCCGACGGTATATTTACCTATGCCTACGGGGTACTACGCCGACGGCAGCCGTCGGCGTAGATCTACTCCGACGGTAAAAGGTACTAGGCCGACGGCAAAAGGCCGTCAACACCTGGGCTCATTCCTGTAGTGATTTGTCCAGGTGTTTACAGAACCTTGACAATTAAGATGATAAGGTGAATTAATAAAAAAAATCAATGAACCTACAAATCTAATAATTTATCCTCACATATAGGTAATGCCAACTCAACTGTCAAGCTTTTGTCTTACCTATTTTTTAGGACAATTCACCTCTCAGGTACTATCGTGGTTCGTGAAATTCTTGGTGATGACCATCGATACTAAATATACGTTACATTTTAGACATGTTGTGATGTCTAGGATGCAAAATTGGCAATCATCCTTATATACATAATATATCTCGACAAAACAGAACTGTGCCACCGTTTTTTTGTGATATCATTTTTATCATGTTCCAATAGTCTTTTTGTATATACATTGTCAAAGTTAGAGCAAGCTTTCTAGCCCCAGTTCTTTTGGCAGCTTAAAAAATGAGTTGCCCCCTCCCCAGCTTCTCCTATAAGCCATACGGCTTATTACTTGGCATAGTTATAGGATGATTAGTTTAGAAGCTCTAAATAATAAGCCAGATGACTTATTTTTTAACCTGGCAAAAGAAACTTGGCCCTAGATCGTCATATATTACAAATTAAACAAACTCTACATTAATATTTCGTAAGAACATGAATTCTACAATATTTAAAAAAACTGTGATTAAAAAGGATGAAGATCCGCGTCAACAAATTCGCTCAGCAATAACCATGTTTCCCGGTATTCATCTTTCAGTAATACCAAAGCTCTCTTGCAATTACATGCATAATTACCAATGTCTGGTCCTCCACCTCCATGCACATCTTGAGGTCTCTCTATCTCCCTCCAACTTGGAAATATAACCTTTTCCTATTGACACAAAATACACATACATAAGCCTTTATAGTCCCGGCGTTGCAAGTCCGATTGAGCTTCTATACAAATGAGTAATAATAAATGGAGGCTGCATGCATCAATCAATGCAGAGGTTAGGGCTTTGTTCCCCTTTCAGAAAAAATCCATCGATGAGTCAGTGTGCGACATTTTGCGTGTATGTGTGTGTCCTTAGAGAAAAAGTTTTGATAATTATTAGACGAGTAAGAAACAACTATTTAGAGTTGGACTGTCATGAGTGGATCGATTGAGAGCCCTAGGAACTTTGTCAACGTTGTTTGTTGTTTGTCCTGGATTAAGTCAGGAACTACAAATACATTTTGTAAGCCGCCGGTTTTAGATAAGTCGCAAGTTGTAAATCCTCGGCATTGTAACCTCACCAGATTATAGTGGAAAAAAATTGTACGTCCGTGGTTTTTTCTCTTCCTCATTGAAAGGGTTTTCCACGTTAAAATCTGTGTCCCCCTTAGTTGATCTTGTTTTTTATCGCTTATTTGCCTATCGTTTATAAGAGTTTGAGAGTTAAAATGCTTTTTTTTCAAATTTACTAAGAATATACATGATATCATACTATGTTCCTTGTTAATACATATGCACTACTCGTGTGGATAATTGGGTTGGCTGAGGCAAGTGGTTCACGCGCTAGTGCAATTGTAAGACAATCTTGTGATCATGAATGTTGTCCAAAATGTTAGTGTGCATAATGTTGTCCAAAATGTTGCAAATATACAAGATTATATTACCTTTCTGTAGTCTATAATATAAAGAATTTTGGATTGTGATTTTGCATGTTTATAGGATGCATCATTGAGTACACACGCAAATCTTCAGGCGACTTGGAGCAGTTAAGCATTAGGGCGGCGCCCCCAGGCAGGTGGTGGTGGTAGCCGATGAAGTGCTGCAATAGATCGGCGCAGGTGGGGTTGGGCGACGACGTCCATTACACTAACGTCGCATGGCAGCCAGCTTTTATCGGGGCGGCGGCTGGTGGCCAGATGTACTGCAGCTTGGAGATGAGTGGTCTGGATGCCCAGATACAGCGCGGGGCGGGCCTCCCCGTCTAGATTTGGAGCTCCGGTAGCTGGCCTCGCTCGCATCTGCTCCCCATTGGCACATGTTTTCCAAATGATTTGGGCTACATGTGAAGCTGATATGAAGAGGATACGAGATTCAGGATGAAAACCTCGCAATCATGACGGAAACGCCGTGAGAGTCGCTTTAGTTCATGGAGACATCGTCGAGGAACTTGTATCAGCTCGTCTGATTGAAGTCTTGTGGTCTCTGAGTGAAACCCCTAGATCTGGTTTCAACAGATCGGGCCACACTGACGTCTACGATACGACGCTTCCGCGTTGGAGGCGTCGTCTTAGAGACCAGGTCTCTCGATGGCACGTGGTGGTGTATATGGTTTGGGGGATCAATAAAGCCAACATGTAGCAGTATGGTGGGTGGCAGGAGCACCCTTGGCATACCGGCATCGTCAGGAGTGTTTTGTTGGTCTTCTTCTCGGGGCTAGAGCAGCACATGCATGCTCTCCTTCAGATATGCACATATCTCTCTAGTGTTGTTGAAGATGGAAAAAAAAACTCGTGCTAGATGTGTTGATGATGCAAGTTTGGAGCGACCTAGGTGCTATTGTGATGAAGTTGAAATCGTCTGATCGTGAGTGCGATGGATGATGTACGATGATGTTGCTTTTCTGTTTATGTCGTTTAATCGATATTCCCAACGTTTTATATGTTTGGTTGTGACATTGCCAAGAACGTGCCTAGGGCATCTTCAGACAGAGGATTTCCATGCCCGACTAGGCTTGCTTGCAGTTGAAATAGCAGGATTTGGTTTTGTGTATTGTTTGTCTGATACGTGCATATTTCTCTGTAAATTGTAGTGTTTACAGCAAGAGAAAAAATAGCGTGTTACGAGAAAAATAGCACCGGCCTTAATGCTATTAACGTGTTATACCGCAATATAGTGTCCTATTAACGAGACATTCTACGCTGGTTTATTTAGCGAGACAACTCTCAAAACGGTATAACGTGTTATAGCGGCGTTATTGTTTTCCATGGTTTACAGTGACAGAACAATCCATCATTTTTTGAGGAAAGAGTAAGATCGAGCTAGTACATGGTCTAGCCTTTGGACTTACTCGAAAGGATAGACGGAATCAGCTCGTGCTAGCTCCAAAGGTAGCCGATGAATTGACAGGTCTTGTTTTGACTCCTCCATTCAATATGCAAGAATATCTTTAAGCCATGACTTTTACTCCGTAGTAGGGAAGATCTACGGTTTGTTGTTTTCCATCGCGAGCTATATATGCTCATCGCCGTCGCGTGTGCCCGTCTCATGGCATGATTATATAGAAGAAGAAAAATCCAGAGTGACATCATAATTGGCCGACTAATATTTTGTTTAATAAAAATGTTACAGTACCATCGAAAATATGTGGTTGTGCTGTAAAATTGGTTATGACGTCAGTTCCACAGTCTGAGTATCTCCTGTTCAAGTCCGGACGATGCCAATATTCCTCCCTGTTGCTTTTTTTGTATTTTGCTCACTGTTTGTAATTTTTTTATTTTTTCGCAAACTAAACATTAAGTAATAAATATACTGCGGTACTATTACGGCTAACACAGGTGTCGTGGTGTAGTTGGTTAGCACGTCAGTTTGACTCGCTGAAGATCTCCGGTTCAAATCCGGACGACACCAAATGTTTTTTTCGAATTTTGTTTACTTTTTTTTATTATTATTTCTTTATTTTTCCCGAACCTTAAAACGGCAATCGTCCTTTTCGAAATTATAGTCGACAATCACCCTAAAATAAAAGTGGCTATGGTCAAAATCCCTAGTTGTAATTTCTATTTTTACCCCTCGAGACTTTCCATAATCCAATTTCTGAGTGTACCATTTGCCCGGGACCGTGGCGCGGCTGAGCTCTATCCACCCATCGCTGCTCGTATCCGCAGCAGCGCCCAAGAATGGCGGCACCCTCCCACGTCCTCCCCTTCCTCTCCCCGTCCTCCGCCACCCTGCAAGCGCCCTCCGGCCGCCGCCGCGCCGCTGCCGACCACCTCCGCTGCGCTGCCGCCGCCGGGCAGGCCGGCTTCTTCACCCGCCTCGGCCGCCTCATCAAGGAGAAGGCCAAGAGCGACGTGGACAAGCTCTTCTCCGGCTTCTCCAAGACCCGCGAGAACCTCTCCGTCGTCGACGAGCTCCTCACCTACTGGAACCTCGCCGACACCGACCGCGTCCTCGACGACCTTGAGGAGGTCAGCCTCCCCTCCCCTCCCCTCCCTAAATTTGAACTCTTTATTACTGCTTAATCGATGTCCCATTCTCCCTCTCATGATGCTTCGCGCGCAGGCGCTGCTGGTGTCGGACTTCGGCCCCAGGATCTCGTTCCGGATCGTCGACACCCTCCGCGACGAAATCCGGGACGGCAAGCTCAAGTCCGGGGCCGAGATTAAGGTGATCGATTCTCGGCCTATCGTTACAGCGAAGCAGCAATGAGTTTGGCTTCATGGTCATCTGATTTATTTATTTATTTGTTCATTACTGCAGGCGTCGCTGAAAAGATGCATCCTCGACCTGCTGACAAGCAAGGGCAGCAACACCGAGCTGAAGCTCGGCTTCAGGTTCTGCCCTCTCTTCTGAACTGGCTAGTGTGTTTGGTGTCTGAAGTTTTGGGAGGTCTGAGTGTGCTTGGTCGTTTTTTGCAGGAAACCGGCTGTTATCATGATTGTGGGAGTGAATGGAGGTGGAAAGACGACTTCGCTAGGTAGCTCTCGACATGCTTTACTGTCTTCTCACTTGCATTTGGATGTTGATTTTGTAACTGGACTCGCCTTTTCAGTCTGCATTTCTGCAACCAGTGCTTGGCTTATCGGTGCTAGTTCCGACCTGCCTTATTATATGGTCAATGAACTACATTTTCGTATTCTACAGAGAATCTTTCTGAATAGAGATCTTACTAATCTCTTGAAGTTAATTTATAATCCAAACGCAGGGCAAAACTGTTTATATATGTCAGCTGCAGAAATAGGGTAGCCATTGAATAAAGTTGTGTGGTCATTATGAAGCTAAATGAATCCTATATATAGTAAATCTATTTAATACGGTGGTAATATGGGCATTTCTTATCAACTGGACTGGACTCGCTGCTTAATGTACCACTGTTTGTGTTTTTTTTTTTTTTTTTTTTTTGTTATTTGCTGACATGATGCTATGACATGGCAAATTGATCCATTCTGTTGTCTGTAAACTGTAATATTTGCAGGAAAACTTGCCTATAGATTTAAGAATGAAGGAGCAAAGGTGAGGCCATTACTTGATATCTCCTGGTTCAGCTATGCATATTGCTTCAGTGCATTCTTCTAAAATTAGAGATCTTATGTTCCCGCTTTCAACGATAATATAGGTATTGATGGCAGCAGGTGATACCTTCAGAGCAGCAGCTCGGGACCAGCTAGAAGTTTGGGCTGAGAGAACTGGCTCAGAGATTGTTATCGATAAAGATAAGAAGGCACAAGCTCCATCAGGTATGAACTTCTGATCCGCCAAGCATGATTGAAGTATTATGTTATCATAATGAGCCCAACGGTTATGTTTCGTCTAATTTGACTCCGCTTGGTAGTTCTTTCGCAGGCAGTGAAACGTGGGAAGCGTGAAGGATTTGACAGTCGTTCTGTGTGATACGTCAGGACGTACGGTTGTTTTTTACAGAATCAGCCAGAATATATTTTACTCATTTGCTTGTTGAGGAAATTCACTTCTCTTCAGCAATTATCTTACAGGGCTTCATACAAATTATGGGCTGATGGAAGAGCTGGTTACTTGCAAGAAAGTCATGGCTAAAGCCCTTCCTGGTGCTCCTAATGTATGTTCTGCGGATATTCAAAAGAATAAGTTTATTGTTAGGTTACCATTTTTGCGTAGTACTGTTGGGGCGAGTTTATAAGTGCACAGGGTGTCATCAATATGCTGTTTCTTTGGTCGTGCGTGATAGCTTGTTTATTCCATGGTCTGCAGGAGGTCTTGCTGGTTCTGGATGGCACAACTGGCTTAAATATGCTACAGCAAGCGAGGGAGTTCAATGATGTAATTTTGTGACCGTTGTTTTTTATACTTTAATTATCAGATTTATTTATGTAGAATAGTTTTTTTAGGATAACATTTCTATAGAATAGTGATAATGCTAGACTGGCATCATTCCAGGTTGTCGGAATCACAGGATTCATCCTGACGAAGCTAGATGGCACTGCTCGTGGTGGCTGCGTGGTACGCACAGTTGACCTTTTTTATGGTTACTATTTCCATTCGTAGGTCTCAAAATATCTACAACTTAACTTGCTGACCTGAACTCACTAGCTTTATCTTTCTCAGGTAAGCGTTGTCGATGAACTTGGGATACCTGTGAAATTTATCGGTGTTGGCGAAGGGGTGGAAGATCTCCAACCTTTTGATGCAGAGGCATTTGTTGAAGCCATTTTCCCATAAATTTTGATCTTGGAGAAATAACTATTGTTCTCATGTACATCCTCAAAAGGTTGTGGCCTTGTTATTAGTATTTTACATGTGACAAGATTTTGCTAACCTGCTAGAAGTTAGAAACAATTTTGTGAACATCTACAGTTTGTTTTTCAGTCCAGTCGATGTCTCACTTGCGTATTCTTCCATTCATTTTAATTGTGGAGGACGTGAAGAGGCAGAAGAGGAGCAAGCATTCGTGCTAGTATTATTATGTTTGTGATTACACTACATATATCGTGATTAAACATGTTTTATTTAAATGCACAGATTGTATAATTATGCATTGATACAAAAGAATAAGGCTACAGCCTCAAGCCTAAGACTAGGCCGAAACACTGGGTGAGTTGAGACCTGGACCAATGGGCGCAAGCCAAAAATTACAACCGGCGGCACCAAACGACCCTTGACATGTCGTTCAAAGAAGAGCAAAATTTGGCCACTCCTGCTTTAGAAAAGATGGCAAGCTGACATCATTGCAGACCACCGGCGAAGCAACAATAAAGGCAATGTGAAGCAGAAGGCCATTTCGAATTATTCACCATTTTAAAGAAAAACATGATTCAACAATGTAATCTAGTATCCAAGTGCGAGCTACAAAAGCCGATTCGGCCAACAATGTTGGTCGGCGCCTTTTCCAGGTGTGTGCATCTTCTAGAACCACTATCGTAGACGTGTAAAACCGCCGTGGATCCGTTTATATAGTCGCTGCCGTAGTAGAAGAGCAGCTTTCCACCCGGACGCATCACCCTCAAAGGGACGAATTTGTCGGCACGGTCCACCGAGATGGTGTACGCCTTGACCCAGGCGTCCTTATTACCAAAGAGCCATAGGTCAACCGTGTGCCCCTTTGCATGGGTGACGCAGAGGGCGCCACTGAGCTCGACCAAGCCTATCTTCTCCGAGGGAGTCGCCGGACTTGTTGATGGTGGTCCGCGGATGGCCGTCCACTCCTCACGGTAGAGGTCGAAGCAGAATACCTCGTCCCGCGACATGGACAGGAAATGCAGGGCGCCGTCGACGTGGACTCCGTCGTTGAAGCCGCCGTCGTAGGACATAGCCGGCGGTGACCCTGTCGGCCTCCACTTGGAGCCACGGCGACCGCCATGGGCTACCGTGAGGACCTCGCATGTCCGATGGGCCGTTGGCGGACAGATACCGGAAGACGATCCGCATGACCTTGAGCGCGCCGGAGCGGGCGGCGCGGCCGAAGCCGAACCACACGCGGTGGCCTGCCTTGGCGGGTCTCGGGGCGCGAGCGATCGTCTTCCTGGTGGCTAGATCGACCACGCGGACGGCGGGAGAGTTGTCGTCGTCGTCGTCGTCGCGGGAGGTGAGGAGAGCGACGCCGTCGACGCTCGCGCGGAACGTCCAGAGACCGCGGCCTAGGTCAACGATGCGCGCGACGCGGCCTTCGGCGTCCATGATCAGCAGGGTGGTCGAGGTCGGGTCGGAGGACGCAGCCACGAAGAGCGCCTCGGCGCGTGACCTGTGCACGGCGAGGAAGGCCGGGTCGGCGATGAGGGCACGCCACGACTTGCACACGCTTCGGGATCGGCACAGGGACGTGGCCGGAAGCCATGAGAGGATCTCGAAGACGACGTCCGCCGTTGGTGTTGGGAGATCGAGAGGCGCGCTGGCACCGGGGGCGGCGGAGCGACGGCCAACGCGGCGTCGCTTTGCAGGTGCCATGGCAGCGCTGCCGCCCTAGCCCTACACAATATATCGACCTGAGATTGGTTGAGGAACGTACGGCGGCGGCCCAATACGGATGGAACCGTATAGTATTTGTATGGCAAATTTGGATTGACTGGACTCTTCGGCTACAAACTTCCGAAATCCAATTAGCACCGGAGTATAGTATTAATTGGACGATTAGCAGCTACGTATACCACTAGCTGCAAATTATCTGGACGAACCATTCTGATCAAGTCAAAACTTATGCAGCCGAGATTTAGCATCAGAAACATGTCACATTCTACTCTTAATTAGTTGTGGCCATCAACCAAGCGAAAATGCAAACCACAACTATGTGTACGCCACTTCTTATCTGGGACGTTCAAATGCCTTCGGATTCGTGTCCAAATAGCCAATGATTTTTCAAATATCAATGCATTATCAATTATTTTCAGATTTATGTAAAAGAAAATTTGGATTCATGTACTAACAAGATATTTGCGGACATGCATTAATAAAAAAAAATATGCACCCGAGATTTAGCATCAGAAACATGTCGTGACGTGGGTGTACCCTCCGGGTGCACCACGGTTTGATACATGGTGTTCAAATAAAGTCATGGTCCACGGAACAAGACCAAAGAGAAGGCCCATACCGAAGGAAACATCCCAAGAAAGCTAAAACTTATGTCGGTTTACGAATTGTAACCCTAGTCGGTAGAGGATTTCTGAGACCCAGCCCTACTATTTAAGGGCTGGGAGGGCCACCGACTAGAGGACACGTTGATACTTGCCACCGGAAACCCTAGCGAGATCGCATCTACCGATCTCGCCATTATAGCTCTCTTGTAACTCCATCAATCAATACCAGATAAGCAGGACATAGGGGGTTTACCTTCGGGGGCCCGAACCTGGGTAAATCTTGCTTGTCAGCCGACGGATTCACCAACACCACCATCTTCTCCTCTTCTCTAAACCCAAGGATGACCTCCGAGGGATTTGGCGTGGTAACCCCACGTCAATTGGCGCCGTCTGTGGGAAAGACTGGTGTTGGATCTACGGATTCGGCGGCTTCATCATCGACAATCGGCAACTCGCCGGATCTGCAATCGCCGATTTTCTTCGGCTCCCTGGGATTCAGCCCGCACTCGTCGGTTACGCTTCCGGCTTTCGTGGATCTGCACGCGGGCGTGGACGTGAGCTTCGGCGAACTACGCTTCTTCGTCAACAAGTGGGGCACACTCCGCCTCACAGACGCACCGCGCTTCGCGGCAACAGCACCCACTACTTCATCGACTCTTGCGCCGGAACCCGCCCCATCATCGGTTGCATCGGCATCTGCCATGTCCTCCTCCGACGAACTCTCGAGTGAATCGCTCGATGAGATCGCGTCGTTCTCGACTGCGACACCGCGATGCTCATCGCCAACCACTAATCTTGCGCACACGACTGAGCTGGCAGTCATGCCCTATGCTTCATCAACTCCGCCATCGAGCCCTCCATCGGCGAAGCCCAAGCAACCTTCGAGTCTGTCTTTGGAGATGACTCGGATCCAGAAGAAGTTCCGTGCATCCTTCCCATGCAGGTGTACATGACAGCACCCGCGGGACCAGCCGCGGGAACGGCCATCATAACGGCAGCATCACCAAGCGCTCCACCACCTGAGCAACGCGTATACCCGTTCACGGTTACTCTGCAGAACGGACGAACCCAGCTTCATATCACCCAGGCCATGGGCGAAAAAGGCGATAAAGCTGTAGAGGACGGTGCTCCGGCGGAGGACGCCACAGCTGAAGACCTGCAGTGCTACCAGTACCTGCTATGGCAGGAAAGCATCAAACTGAAGGAGCAGGAGAGAGTCCTCGCGGAAAGGAGGAGGCAAGCCAGTCTGTCAAGCGCGCGGCGGGCGGATTTATCCGTCCAATCATCAGGACGATCTCAACCCTCTCACGACCGGCCTCGCTACCTGCGTATGCCTGAGGGTGCAAGGACTACTGTCACACGCAACCAGGAGGAATCCTTCATGTCTCTCGATGAGGGAGGAATATCAGTTCCCAAAACAGCTACCGGCGCCCTCATGTCAGTGGCCACGTACCTATAAGCGACACAGCCTCCGGAGAACGATCCTCGAGCGGCTTTGCACCACCAACAAATCAAGTTCGTCAGCATAGCGGGTGCGGAGCTGATACCAGAAGAACCACCACAACCAGCCGCAGATGCAGCGGCTGTCAACAACGCGCCTCCACGGCGCCAACAAAGCCCACGGCATGAATCGCGGACCCGCCGACTTGGCGACCGCGTGGCTCGCGATCAGGAGGATCGCATCACATGTGTAGACAACGAGCGTGCCGCTCGCAACCGAGAAAACCGCGGCTCCCGCGATCGAAGGCACCGTGCAACTCGCGGATGAGATGATCGGTACCACCTCGCGGAAGGTGAAGACGCACGTAATGTCATCACACAGAGCAAAGTTAATAGGAACCGCTCGAGACGGGTTGCACGCGACACAAGTAGCGACGATCCAGACTCTGAAGAAGAGTTTGAACCCTGTGGCGCATTATGCTTCAGTCGCCGCATCCGAGAAGCAAGAATGCCAAAGGGATTTAGACTAACCTCTAAAACCCCAAAGTATGATGGTGTACAAGAACCCTCCGCCTGGTTGGAAGACTACCTCGCGGCAGTAACTTGCCAGAGAGGTTCCACGTCCACGGCCATACAATATATACAGCTCATGCTCTCAGGGTCAGCCCGAGCCTGGCTCAAAAGCTTGCCGCGGGGAGCATATACCTGCTGGGAAGATTTCAGCGAAGACTTCGTCCGCAACTTCGTCGGCACATGCAAACGGCCCGCTTCATTCGAAGAACTCCGAGCTTGCAAACAACGATCAGACGAGACGCTGCGCGAGTACATCCAGTGGTGGACTCTCCTCCACAACTCAGCAGAGAGGATCTCAGAAGACAACGCGATATACGCGTTCACCCGAGGCGTCTATCGACTTGAGCTGAAAGAAGCGCTCGGGAGAGTAAAGCCGAAGACCATCGCCCACCTCATGCAGATTGCTAATGAGTGGGCAGACGGAGAAGACTCTATACGCAATGAGCGCAGCGGCACACCTGTGGAGAACGGCGACCAAGGTCCTTGGAGTCGCCGCAGCAGCGATCGCCGCCGCAAGCGGAAGTCGTGAGCGTACGACGACAACGAAGGCGCAGAACTCGTGGCGGCGGGTTTTCCCGATAGCCGCGAGCAAAGAAACCGTGACGGTAGTCGCTATGAAAGCGGCAGCCGAACAACCGGTTACAAGGACAACAAGAACATCAAGCAAGAATGGCGACCACGCCAGTCGCGCAATGGGCATGTCTTATGGCGTCGGTACCACCGGTTCAGGACATGGGGTCGGACCATGGCCATGGCTGGCACCTCCCGCACGATGTTGTGATGTTGGGCTTCGTCTCTTTCGGTCTTGACGTCTTTCTGAGGCACTCTTCTTTCTTCTCCTGTGCTCGTCTTATGTCAAGCTTTTGTCTTCTGGTGTGGTGCCCTCTCTGCTGCTACGAGTCCTTGTCCCTTCTCTCGCGAAGGTACATTGCGTGTCTTGGCGGTGTGTAGTGTTTGTTGGTGCGCCCGAGCTCTAGGGTGAGCTCCGGCCCGACAACTGTTTCCGCTCAGCATCCGCTCTTCCTCTTCAGTGTCGATCAAGGGCTTCGCGCTCTGTAGCGTAGTTGTGCTCATGGAAAGAGAAAGACCATAATGTAAGTGCAGTCAAACATGACTACAAGACGCGACAAGCCCACCAACCCTTGAGTAGAATTTAAAATGTCGATAGAGTAGAGTTCAGTGGGGATTCGGTTTTACTTGAGCATTTCAAATGTGTTTTTTTTACGGTAAATCTAATCAGAAGCAGCTTCTGATTAGCGTAGCGCGATGCGGCATGACGAGTCGTCAGATCGCAGAGGAACGATCATCGCGGTCTTCTGTCTCGTCACCTTTCCCCGCCATGGCTCCTCCCGCCTGCGCCGACCGTCCTCGACCTCCAACGCCTCCTTGCAGCTCGCCCCCGACCTCCCGTGCAGCCCGCCCCCGACCTCCTGCGCCACCGTGCGCTGCCCACCCCCGACCTCTACTGCCGCCGCGGTTCGCCCACTCCCGGCCACCTGCACCGCCTCGCTTCGCCTATTCCCCGACCTCCGGCGGCCGCCGCCCTCGCCCCGGAGTTCCCCCGCGCCGCCGCCCCGGAGTCCTATCGCCGCCATCCCCTACCTCCAAATCGACCTCGCCTCTGCCCTGGATCCCCCCACCGGCGGGCGTCCCCACCTCCCAAGCCGGCGCCATGCCCCCGATCCTCCGGATGGCGGCCAGGGACCCGCTCCACCCGACGGTGCCCCACGCCCCTCGCCGGCGGCCGCGCCCCTCTCCCCCGACGCCGGCCGCGCCGCGCTCCCTTGTCGTTCTGGCCTCCCACGGTCATGGCTCCCTGCACTGCGCGCCCGAGTAATCAACTTCCCAGACACCAGCTCCCGCCGGCCCGGCCCCAGCTCCCTCCCGCCGCCTGCACGCCCAGCTCCCTTTCGCTGCCCTCAGCTGACGAACCACTGGTGCCCCCAGCTCTCCCTACTTCTGTCGCGGGCACAGCTGCCCCTTCAGCCTCCCATCGCCGCCGAGCTGGTGTTAGCACTAATTTACTTTGTTAGCTAGCTACATGCGAGGCTGTTAGCTGCATGAGCATGTATTAGCCGGGTCGTGTGGTAGTGGCCGTTGTGTGTGCATGGCCTGATCATGCGGTAGTGGCTGGTGCGGGCTAGCTAGGTGTGTTAGTGGGCAGTGTGGAGTACGTCTCGGCTGTGCCAATTTAAAGCCGTGGTATGTGCTCAGTTCAGAGTGCAAAAAAGAGAGAAGAGAAGATGTAGTCTTCGATAGGTTTTGGTGGCCGGCCGGCAGGTTGCCATGGAGGACCGTCGGGCTGTCGAGGTGTGTGTCGGAGTGTGTCTCTTCGTTTGTAATAGCGCATCGAGTTGGAGCTCACCTGAAATACAAGAAAAGCCGTCAGTGCGGCGGGTGTTTTGTGTGTCTGAAAATTCAGAGTCCTCTCCTTTCTTCCACCTCCGTCCGTGAGTGAGAGTGAGAGACAGAGAGCTAGGGCTTGGCAACAACAAGTGGTATTAGAGCCTCGTCGATCCGAGGCGTGATCGTGGCGCGTGGTGTGTCCGCGGCGAGCGCGATGGACGCGGAGGTGGCTGCGCGATGGAGCTCCAGGCCGTGTGTCGGTATGGAGGTGCGCGGCGCAGCGGCAAGCGCGGAGGAGCTGCATAGGTGGTGACTGTCGTGTGTGCGCCATGTCGAGTCCAGCACGGTGGCAACCGGCGTGTGTGCGCCAGGTCGAGTCCGGCACGGTGGCGTGTGTGCGCCAGGTCGAGTCCGGCATGGTGGCGACCGGCGTGAGCGCGCCCAGGTCGCGCAGCGAAGGCGCGACATGGCGTGGCGGTGTGGAGGCGCTGCAGGGGGCGTGGAGGTTGCGGCGGCCGGGGAATGACAATCGTGGAGGCGTACAAGGCAACGATCGACGACGAGCCGCGTCAAGATTAGGGGGAAATTGTTAGCACTAATCTTGACCTCGGCGTCGTGGGGCGAGCTGCTGTGCGTTCGTGTGCGTCGGAAAACTATTGGTGTCTCCCTCGTCTACCTTCGTCCGACGTTTGCGTCGCCGGAAGGCTGCCTCAGTGTGTGTCGTCGGAGGGCAGCCCCAACAGCTGGCTCCCTTCCCCTCGTTCGTCACCTCCGGTGAGGGCTCATGGCTCGGATGTTCCCAAAATTCTGCAAAAATGAAGCGCATCATACGCAAGTTTATTACATCGACATTGTCATTCTTGGTGGAGAGGATTGCTCGAGACATCATGTAACCCGGATTGGCCATGTTGTGGTCTAGGGCAGGAAAAACGTGGTCGATTAGCTTCCCGATCGCTTTTCCCCATACTTTTCCTTAGTGATGGAGTTACCACACATAAACTGATGAAGTTACCCACCCAGTAGTGATAGAGTTACCCACCCTAAACTGATGGAGTTACCCACCCTATACTGATAGAGTTACCACCCCGTAGTGATGGAGTTACCCACCCTAAACAGATGAAGTTACCCACCATCAGTGAGTTTCCGATCCTATACTGATATAGTTACCACCCCGTAGTGATAGAGTTATCACCCTAAAATGATGAAGTTACCCACCCAGTAGTGATAGACTTACCCACACTAAACTGATGGAGTTACCACCCTAAACTAATAAAGTTACCCACCCAATAGTGATATAGTTATCCACCATAAACTGATCGAGTTACCCACCCTAAACTGATAGAGTTACCATCCCCGTAGTGATGGAGTTACCCACCCTAGACTGGAGGAGTTACCCACCCTAAACTGATGGATTTACTCACCCAGAAGTGATGTAGTTATCAACCCTAAGCTGATGAAGTTACCGCCACCGTAGTGATGAAGTTACTAACCCTAAACTGATGAAGTTACCGCCCACTAGTGATGGAGTTACCCACCCAGTAGTGATGGAGTTACCCACTCTAAACTGATGGATTTATTCACCATACACTGATTGAGTTACGCACCTAGTAGTGATGGAGTTACCCACCCTAAACTGATGGAGTTAGCCACCCAGAAGTGATGTAGTTACCAACCCTAAGCTGATGAAGTTACCGCCTCCGTAGTGATGAAGTTACCAATCCTAACTGAAGGAGTTACCACCCGGTAGTGATGGAGTTACCACCCAGTAGTGATGGCGTTACACACCCTAAACTGATGGAGTTACCCACCCAAAAGTGATGTAGTAATCCATCTCTTTTTAGGGCTGTAGTTATCACCATGGAATCGACAAAATTATCTCCCTAATACTTATGGAGCTACACAGGTGTTTTCTCACTTATGAAACTAGGGGGTAACTTCAAAACTAGGATATAGTTTTGAAGCAAAATGTAATCGTTGCTTACGATGGTGACTTACATACTACAGCCTGGTAACTCACGTGTTAGTGGTTGATAACTTTTGGGTCAAAAAAATATCATCGGAACATATTAACATGGGATCTAGTTTCGAAAATCTCAACGCGACTAGTCTAATGATGAAAACGGATCATAAATCGCATAAACGGTTTGAGCTACAAAACATTTTAATTTTTCGAATTTGGCATTTAATGCGGGATGACATCAGCAGTTTTAGCTTTTAGTGCATGCATGTAATAAAGAGGAGAGAGCTCACGGGTGCTTACGATTTTGACAAATCGAAACAGCTTCTATGTAGTCGCGTCATTTTTTTACCGTTGATTACAAAGGAGTTGATTACAAAGTTTGACATGTCTTCTGTCAGAGACTTCTATGCTACATGACTGTCGACTTCTTTTCTTAACGGACAACTTGACTCATAAACAACAAAAGACATCCATGTTAGAGCACGACCGATGATCACCCAATTTAGTTGACTCTTATGATTAATTTGTGCTAATTACAGCTTGACCGCACCCATCCACTGGATCTGTACTTCTCGGCATGCACACAAAGTAATGGATCTAAGCAATACTCCGGTGACCAAAGCTACACAGCACCTCCACACACACACACACACACACAAACGCCCTCTGCCATGGCCGCCGCCACCACCAACGGTGCCGCTGCAGCCCACCATACCGGCGGCCGCGACCATGTCGTGCTGTTCCCGTTCATGGCGAAAGGGCACACGCTCCCGCTGCTACACTTGGCCACGGCGCTCACCGCGCACCACAAGAGCCTGCGCTTGACCGTGGTCACCACGCCGGCAAACCTCGCCTTCGTCCGCAGCCACGTCCCCTCGTCCGTGCGCCTCGCCGTGCTCCCGTTCCCGTCGCTGCCTCCGCTGCCAGCCGGCGTCGAGTCCACCGACGCACTGCCCAGCCCGTCCCTCCACCCGACGTTCCGGCGCGCCACGGCGCTCCTGCGGGAGCCCTTCGCCGCGCTCATGGCGTCGCTCTCGTCGCCGCCTCTCGTGCTCGTCTCCGACTCCTTCCTCGGGTTCACGTGCCGTGTCGCCGCCGACGCCGGCGTCCGCCGCGTCGTGTTCTACGGAATGTCATGTTTCTCCACGGCCTTAGGC
Source organism: Puccinellia tenuiflora (assembly GCA_012064385.1). NCBI lineage: Eukaryota > Viridiplantae > Streptophyta > Magnoliopsida > Poales > Poaceae > Puccinellia > Puccinellia tenuiflora. The sequence goes on from QRDG01000054.1 coordinate 580,722, forward strand.
AAGTCGGCCATCATGGGCCCGCTGCCCAGCGGCGCCGGGCGTGGCGGCAGTTTCCGCGTGCCCCGTATGCCGGAACATTTGAAGTTCACGGCGACGGAGGTCCCTCCTGGGGCGGTGGCCAAGACGACGGACCACGAGGTCCCGTCAGCAAACGTCGTGGTGGATGACGAGGAGGAGTCCGACGCAAGCAGCTGGGGCGTCCTGGTGAACAGCTTCGCCGAGCTGGACGAGGACTACGTGGCAATCCTCGAGTCGTTCTACCAGCCGGGCGCCCGCGCCTGGCTGGTCGGCCCGCTGTTTCTCGCTGCCGCCGCCGGCGAAATCGACGAGCAGGATCCCGAGGGCTGCCTCCGCTGGCTGGACGAGCAGTCGGAGCCGGTTGTGTACGTGTCGTTCGGCACGCAGGCCCACATTGCCGACGATCAGCTCGGCGAGCTGGCGCGCGGTCTGGCGCAGTCCGGCCACCCCTTCCTCTGGGCCGTCCGGTCCGAGACCTGGTCGCCGCCGGCGGACGTTCTGGGACCCCACGGGCGCGTGGTCCGCGGGTGGGTGCCCCAGAGGCGCGTGCTGGCGCACCGCGCCGTGGGAGGGTTCGTCAGCCACTGCGGGTGGAACTCGGTGATGGAGAGCCTCGCGGCGGGGAAGCCCGTGCTGGCGTGGCCGATGATGGCCGAGCAGCCCGCGAACGCCAAGCACGTGGCGGACATCATCGGCGCAGGCATCAGGATGGTGGACGTCGTCGGCGGCGGCAGCGGCGAGGTCGTCGTAGTCGTCGGCAGGGACGAGGTGGAGAGGAAGGTCAGGCGGCTGATGGACGCCGGGGGAGAGGAGGGGCGTAGAATGCGCGCGAGGGCCGCCTGGGCTCAGCGGGCGGCCATGTCGGCGGTGAGCGACGGCGGCACGTCGCGCGTGGCGTTGCTGGAAATGCTGGAAGAGCTGCAGCGAAGCTACGATCGACTGTGACGTTATGGTATGGTACGGAAAGGGTAATTTCAATCCAAAATGGCGATCCACCGACACATGCTACATTGCACTAATTCTCAGGACGTAGTACGTGTTTGCTTCCACAAGACAAGAGGTAGTAATGGAATGGGATAACAGTACGTGGCAACGATTCACTGTTTTCTTTGGTTTGAGCATGTAACGTGCAAGCAATTTTTGTGTACGATTACGGCATTTTCGGTCGTCTCAACTCTCTCTTTCTTCCGTTCATCCTGATTGCTTAGTCCATTCAGATACACTGAACAAACTATTTTACAGTAAATTCTACCTCGTAGAGAGGACAGAAGATATAGACTTCTTTCTTTCCTTTCTTTTGGTTATGCGGAGGATTCAACTCAACTGAATACATTACGTAACATATTTTTGATAGATCGATTCTTCTTGTCCACAAGGGCAATATGATTCTTGTGATTAAACTACAGATTTTTACAATTCTAGATTATGTCACTTCAACTTACAGATAACCTAGTGCAAGCACAAAAGAGGAATTCTAAACTCTGCCATGCCCCTTTTCAAATACGCCCAAGCAATAAGAACATTTCATTAGCAGTAATACATTTCGTACATTCGTAAAAAAAAAATACAGCTGAAGTCGTAAACAGCATAACCCCCAGAAACTAGCACACGAATAGAACAGATTCTAGAAATAAAGAGTCCAACCCGAAGGGCGTTTCATTGCTACCAGTAGCACACTATTGCCAGCTCCCATAGCCCTGATTGCGAGAACCGCCTTGGGGATAGTTCTGACCTCGACCCGGACCGGACGCGCCATAGGGCGGAGCGCCTCCTTGCGGATAATTCGGCCCGCCCCCGACTCCATAGCCACTGCCAGCCGCGCCACGTGGACCGCCTGCCGCAGGGAACGGAGGGGGTCCTCGCCCTTGCTGAGGATACGGGCCGCTCCCATAGCCGCTGCCCTGGCCTCCGCCGCGGTTCGGGTTGTTATAGCCAGCGCCCTGGTTCCCGCCCTGCGGGTACCTGTTAGGGCCTCCTGGTCCTCGGGGTTTCGCGTAGTGATGGCTCGGACCACCAGCCGCAACAGGAGGCGCGTTGTGGCCTGGTCTGATTTGGTGTGATTGGCCTGGGTGCTGGATCGGAGGCAAGCGAGTGTGTGGAGGAGGATGCTGCAGCTTTTGACGCTTTGCAGCTTCCTCCGCTTGCCTCTGCTGCTGGCGTTTTTTCTTGGTCTGGAATTCGTGTGATGCTTCATACGATGGCAGACTGTATCATCAAACATTTAATGGTCATCAAACTTAGCTAATATGAAAGGTACTAGAAAGGAAATTACTTGGCCATATATTGAAAACAGCCATCAGAACTACCTTTTCGGATCACAAGGTAAGGGATCAGTCCAGAAATACTCTGCATCAAGTGCCTCTTTTGCTGGCATCCTCTGGAAAATAAAGAGAGTGAACTTGTTGAGGAACCAAAATCAAATAATGATAAATGTTTACGGTACATGGGCCTAAAGAAAAAGCAATAATGGATCATTTGAATGGAACAGGTATTATCAAAAAATTAGAACTGCTCAAATTTGTCATACAGTACCTGTGATGGATCTAGAGTTAACATCTTCTCTAAAAGGTCCAGAGCATGCCTATCAAAACTGCAAATACATAAAAGTCAGAGCACATGGGACATGACAGAAGCTGCACAACATAACAATGCCAAGCATAGGACTCACTGTTTAAAGGCTTCTTTAACTTTTCTGTTCAATACTCGGGGAGGCTTGAAATTGTTGTACCATGGCATTTTAGTGACACCAGGCCAGTTTAACTCATCAGGCGTGCCACAAAGCTCAAAGATTTTAGTTAGCTGCTCGGGCTGCAGTAATGTCATAAAATATTAAAATCACACAGGTTTATATCTACAACTTAAGATAAACATGAAGTATTGAAAGGGCTAAATCACAAACACCGTGCTATTCAACTAGATGAATCCACAAAAGAAAAATTAGAAGTATATGACTAGAATGGGAAACGGTTACATAACTAGCTGGAACTGATTCAAGCATGGCTGCTGCACTTGAGAAATATAGAGAGGTTAAAATGCATTCTAACGCATAGGTCATGTAATCAATGTAACGTAGATCATGGTGCAAATAAAACCAAAGTTCGTACCCAAATATGATGCACTGAAGGTTCACTATAAAAACGACAAAAAAGCACAATAAATGCTTATGTTATATACACTTCATGGTTGAAAGCCTCATAGGAGTATACCTCATTCTTTCCCGGCAATATTGGCTTTCCATTGAGAAGCTCAGCAAAAATACAACCAACAGACCACATGTCAACAGCTGGACCATACCTCGTGCTTCCGAGTAGCAACTCTGGGGGTCTGCATGCACAAACCCAACAAAACCATAAGAGAATGCAGTAAAACAGAAGGCAACAGACGAAGCATGCATAAGGAATGACAACAACTCTGTGGGCAGAGGTTCTACCTATACCACAAGGTGATCACACGGTTAGTCAGGTTTCCATTGTGATCACTCGAGAACGATCTTGCAAGCCCAAAATCAGCGAGCTTCAGGTTACCCTCGTTGTCTATCAAAAGGTTAGAACCTGGACGGGAAGTATCAAACACAACATATTAGCTTAGCAGCACCTAACAAAGCCACATCAAAACTTTACAAAAAAAATCCCAGTGGAGCTATCAAAAAGTACAATACCTTTGATATCTCGATGAAGCACCTGATTTACGTGGCAATAGTGCAGGCCCGTAAGCAGCTGCCTCATGTAACACTGGACCAAGACAGTACCACGATCAATCTCATATCATTAACAAATCATCCAGAGGATACATGAACAGGTGGTTCTACCTTAATCTGCGGCACGGTGAAGCGCATCCCTGGCCTGTCGGCGAGCCCGGTGAGGTCGTGGTCCATGTACTCGAAGACCATGTAGATGCTCCCCTTGTACTTGTTACCGTCGACTATGTTCAACAACACGACAACGCGTCAGACCTCACAACAACCTACAATTCACGAACCCCAACCCCCCCAAGCAAAACCGAGGGCACTAGAATTGCAAGAGTAGAATCGAGCCCTACTTGGCTTTCCTTGCTCATCCCGCTCCGGGCCTGCAGATTCCACACGCACACACGAATTCGGTCAGTCCAACGAATAAGCTTCCATAAGCTGCCTTATACATCAAAAAAATTCAGTTTCGATTGGAGGTGTGGGCATGGTCAATCTGAACCCACCTGGGGAGGTGACGATCTCCTTGAGCTGGATAACGTTCTGGTGGTGGAGCTTCTTCAGGATCTTGATCTCCCGTATCGCCGTGATGGGGAACTGCTCCGACAGAAGAAATCACCAGTCAAAGAAACAAAATTTCCGCCATCAGAGCGGCGAAAAATCTGGAGAAAACTTACGCCTTCGCGCTCGTTGTCCATGCGGATCTTCTTGAGCGCGACGATCTCGTTCGTCTCCATCTCCCTCGCCATATATACTTGCCTGCCAACGGCCGTCGGCGAAGGAATCAGATTCTATATCGACGAGTTGCTGCAATTGAGAGGGGGGAGAAAGGAGGAGTAGGTAGGGTACCAACCCGTAGGTGCCCTCGCCGATCTGCTCGAGCTTCTCGAAGCAGTCGACGCCGCGGGAGCCCCACGAGGGGAACTCGTCCAGGTTCAGCTGCCCTGGACCCGCCACCGCCATGGCCGCCGGCCGCCGGAACCGAGCGAGACGAGAAGAGGTGGAGATGCCGGCCGCCGCTGCTGCTACCGGCTAGGGTCGGAATCTGACACCGCGTCTGAGAGAGAGAGAGAGAGGAGAAGAGAAGGGCCGCGAGGTATATGGGCCGGACGGGCCACATGAGGCCTTTATGACCGAGTGGGTAAAGTTTTCCGTGACCGACATCAAGCCATACACATCTCTTTCCCAACTTGCGAGCGCAATTTGACACTAGTTCCAAAATATCATCAGGATTTCCTCAAAAACAAAATCATCAGGATTCCAAAAATTCAATATCGTGTGAAAACTTTGCCATCAAATCTCGAAATTCTACAGGCCACAAAGGTATCATTAACATAAATTGTTGCAATGATAGCACTGGCATGTTTGTGTAGGTAGAAAACACTGTTACACGAATTTATCCCACTCACGAGCGAAAAAGCCTACGGGTTTGTAACAGACGCACTGCTCCCCGTAAGTGACCGACACTGTAAACAATTCCCTGTCAACTGGTTGTAAGTCTTCAAGATGGAACTCGGAAAACCTTATAGCAGCTCCATGAGGATTGGCTTAAAATCGCTGGAAACACGGAGCCGGATTCCTCCTACACCCATGCGCTCTTCAGGACAAAATGGATAAATCCACGGTCTTCGTGAAGATATATGCTGGACGACTTCCTTTGATCTCAGGTTGTCGCCGCAGTTCTAGGCTTCTTGAATCTAGGAGAGTTGGCCGATGGTCTCGTCCCGCGGTTCTGTGACCTGTTGAACCCGCCGTTTCTGGGTCTCGTGTCGTGCCCCTGAGATTTACCGCCTCTGTTGCTTTGACCATCTCCTGGCCGCGCATTGGATTTGGATCTGAAATCACTTCTACCGCCTCTGCCGCCTGATGCTTTGTCGTGCTGCTGGCTTCTGGCACCCTGGAAGGGAGGTTTCCTAGCCCCTTTGACGAAGAATTCCTTCTTCGGTTTCTCCTCTTGTACAGGTTCAGCATTAGAGTCACCCCATTTTCTTCTGTATATATATATATACAACAAAGATAAGTAATCAGTAGTTCGTCGTAAGGGATAAGAAAGAAGGAGCTGACACCGGCTTCACCTCTTCGGAGCAGGGTGCTCAGGGTCATTTGCCTCAGCCTCTGCACCATCTGCTGGATTATTTTGATTCCCCTTGCGGCCCTGCAAAATTGAAGTGCCAAAGCTTTCATTAAATACAGACTTTGAGTTATGTTTTTCTTTCCATGCGGGCAAACTTAGTTGAGTATGTGAGAAGGGAATAGTCGAGCAAACTTAGTTGAGTATGAGTACGTGGCCTCATGGTTTGCTGTTTTACATTTTGAAAAGTTTGCAGCTAAAGATTTTTTTTTTAGGAGAAAGAATTAACTCTTTTAACAAACAAAAATACAGCATCTTTGTACTGAATAGCTAGAACTCAAAACTCCATTTGACCTCACTGTATGAGTTATATGATGAATTTATGAAGATTAACCCCCACTAAGCATTTTAATTGATAAACTAACTCATAATAGATGGATATGGATCAATCACACACTAAATGTAGTTGGCCAAAATCATTACAAGCTTTAGGGCTACAAGAAAATATACAAAACATCCCACGGATGAAAATGTATAGATCTGTCTTCCACGGCCAAGTCAGAAGAAAAGAGTGAAGGGAGTCTCACCTCTTCAACACTTCTAACAAATTCCTTGTATTTTTCCGGTGTTACCAAGTTAACAGCATCAAATCCACATTTCCTAATCAATATTTCCAATATTAACACAACCTGCAACATCACAACACATGTTATTAAGTGCACCGTACAGAACATGGAACAGATGGGAACTAAACCATGAATAATTGCACCGACTAACCTTCCCTTTGAAATGGTGCTTTGTAAAAGATGACCATGGTAATATGCCAGTCGTGATATCTGCTTGCAAACTCAATAGTTTTTCTGAATGCAAAGATGTTACCAACACCTTAACAAAGCCCAAAGATGCCTAAATTTGTAATGTGATAAAGGAATCAGACTCTTTGATAACAGGAAAACAATCAATAGGGCATACAAAAGACACAGAACTCACCTTAATTACTTCAATAGCTTTATTTTGCAGCAGAACTAGAACTGAAGGTATCAAATTTGGAACTTCCATGCAAAAATTGGCATCATTGTATATAAGCAATGATAGCGCAGCAATTGCTCCGCTCACTATGTGAGGAGACGGGCTAGAAAGATATCCCATTACCTAGATATCAACGATATCGTCATTTTTCAAAGTTAAAAACAATGGAAATCCTGCATATTAGACAGGCTAATGCACTTGCCATGTGGAATTAATTGCTTAGTCATACATTGAGTAAACATGATAAAGTAGCTACTAAATTCAAGAAAATACATAGGTGTGATAGATCTCTACTCTGAGGTATGCAGGTTAGATATTTACACAACATCACCGTGATGCTCAAACATCATTGCAATGCTCTCAGGGATTGAAGATTGCTCTTCTCAAATATAGAATAGCTTGGTTGCTGCAAAATTAAACCTTGGTTCGACGTTTTCTACAAGACTTGTTCTTTGCATAGACTTCATGCACTGAGCATCAATAATTTATACAAATGAGAGGACTTAATGGGCATACCAATTCATAATACTATCATTCAGAGCTAGAAATGGAGAGATCATGTTGCAAGATTTCTTTCATGAAAAGTGAAATAAGTACTTGAGCTGCAATTATTAGGAATAGGAAACAAGAAACAGTCGTCTCCTCAAACAACATGGCACCATACTTTCGCGCATCCAATAAACATAGGGAAAATATCTCAAGAGCGCAGAAGATTGTTTTAACTAACCATTGTGAATAGTCGTTGAAGATCTGAATCTCCATTATTTGATTCGGAGCTCCTCAAGCTAGTACTGATAGCCAGGAGTACATCGTATGCTATTCTTCTATTTTCCTTCTTAGACTGCATTTAAAAATAAAAAAACAGAAGGGAATGCATAAAACAGTCCAATGGCAGCGGCCTCAAGAAAAAATCTTGCCACATGACTTTCTTCACGGCCTTGCCTTAAGTTGGTATAAAGTTATAATTGTATAAATAATGATGCCATATGTATGACTTGATGTTTTCCCCCTAATACACAATTGATAATTTATAAAACATGAGTGTAGGGAAACACACCTTAAGTGCAAGTATTAACTCATTTAGAATCAAGAATGCCTTTTTGCTGGTGCTCTCTTCATTAACCTTCAGAATGATAGGTGGTAAGTAAGAAACACATCACGTGATTCAACAAGCAGGACAAGTGAAGCATAGAACTAGACTAAAGTAATACATGAAAAAAATGCATGCAGTATTGCAGTCAAAGAACATCATGTCGATATCTTCATGCTCTCTTGGTAGCAGGTACATGTGTGTCCATAAAGGAAGGCATAGGATAGAGATGAGCTAGTCTGCCGACTACTTGGACACGGCTAGTATTCCATAAGGATATGACAAGTAGCGGTAACAGGATGGCCGTACATGGACAAGGAAACATTGTAGATTACGCAAGGTATTAGGTCTGATCATTGGTGCATCTTGAGTTTGAATTTAGATCCCTTGTGGATCAAGTTAGTTGACCTATGCATAAGGGTGCACCTCTCATTAACAAGTAGTTGTGCTCTTATCGTGCTCACAGCTCAGACACTTGTATATATTTTTTAAGTACAACAGATCTATATATTTCAGAGGTACAGGCCAATCGATTTAATTGTATGTCCCCTTTCAACACATTGAAGTTAAATGAGATATACATTCTTGTTTCTTGTAAGTCTAGATTCTTATTGTACTAAAGATAAGAATATGACATGAAGGTAGACCGATACATTCAGATAGAAGGCATGTTGTCAAGTTGCAACAGTACTTTAAGTTGCATTAACACTGGTTTGAATGTAATTTGCATTTTTATGTCATTTGTTAAAATTAGCACCGGTCCTAAGACCAATAAACGTTTCCGGGAGAGGGGGCAAAGGATTGGAACGGGGTTTAGATCTTTCTAAGTACATCAACGAACTAACCTACTGTCATTTTCTCCATAACTACTGTTACTGTTGACATGTGTACTGTTCCCGTGAATAGTAATTCCTGCTTAGGATGGCTCCTAGCTTGGTTCTGCCCTGAGCAATTGGACCTTGACCAAACTACCATGACAGTTAACATGCAAAGGCAAATTTACTTAACTCACATGTGTACCCCTCCTACAATAATCATTTTATGCATGTAAGAATATCGACAGGAATATAACATTGCAGGATGTGCAGTTGTCCAGGCAGAAAAGCATGTTCTACAACTACTGCAGACGGCATACACAAACATAAAACAGAAAATTCAAAAATGAGGTCACATAAGGGGGAAAGCTTCTGATACTGCATTATGTTGACTAAAGAGAATAGCAACTTTTAGCCAACCTTAATCATGTGAACCAACAGATACTTGTAGCATACTAATTGGCCTTCTAAAACTGCACTATTAGAATCTGGCTTTATTCCATGAAGAAGCATCATTATTTCATCCAACTGGGTTAAAGAATATCCATGATGTTCCTGAAAGTAAAGAAAGTGATGAGATGACAATTAATATTGAAAAAAGTACATGTCAAAGTTTGGAAGTTGCATATGAAGAACTCGTGCTGACCTTCAAAATCATGCTTAATGCGAAGAGAGCTTTGCTTTCACACGACTTGCTGCTGTTCTGTGGAGAAAAGGTAAGAGGTATGAACAATGAACTATACTAATAGTTGGGCTTTGGGGCATAATGAGAGCAGAGATTAGCAAGGATACCAGTAGAGAAGATTTGATGAATCCAAAAAATAAATCAAGCGCATCCACGTCGGCAGCTTCAGCTAGCGTGGAAATGAGTTCCATCAGAAGTGACCTGCACAAGCAAAACTGTAATCATAATGTGCATAACAAGCTTCCGGATTGGAAAGATCATGTGATTACAAACACATAGCGACCACCAAGGTTTTTGAGTCGCCAGTCCTGCAAATTGCTGTATAGTCGACGAAAGTCACTGTATAGTCACCTAAGTCGCCTGAATAGTCGCGAGTCGCCCTTTTGAGAAAACGACCCGGCAACTATACAGCAACATTTTATCGACTCAAAAACCATGGCGACCACATGTGAATACATGATGATGCATACATACAATCATATAATAAGCTTACTAGTTCCTACATATCTGGTAAAACTCCAAGAAAAATCCTAGTTTGGATGCATGATTGTTCCATGATATTATATTTTAGAGAACAATTTCATGATATTTTTTAACACCCAAGATATTTAGCACTGTGTCAATACGAACCGTGATTACTGGAAAAAACTTGTTATCTGCAGTTTTCGGAACAGCACAACTGCACATTCGTGCTCACTCTTTGAGATCAAGTTGGCTCCACTCAATCAACTTTGATGAATGAGTTAGGGGCAACTAATATTAATGTATACTACTAAAACGATTTAACTATAGCTAATAACAGTACACAACCAACAGAAGATAAGTATACTAGTACAGATATATATTTTTGGTTCGACCAAACACAAGATCATTAATAGTTTATCTCACTAATTCTCTCATGTCCCAGAGCACTTGCCCTAAATGTACAAATGCACGGTGAAACTCAAGGTCATGTGGATTGTGTTGTCGACACTGGAATGTAAAGACATGAAGGAATCAAGGTGACCGTTAACTGGCTGGTAAGATCACTGTAAAAGGTTACCAGATTAAAAAATGGTGACTATTAGGTCATCGTTTACATGGCAGAAAGTTTTGAAGCTGCTGAGAACCTAATATTTTGTTTTTTCTTCAAAATGATTAACCTAGATCCAAAGAACAGATCTTATGATGGGCAAAGATAAATAGCAAACCTCTTATTGTTTATCTCCGCTGTTGCATCACTACTCTCTTCACCTTTTCCATCTACCTCATCTGTTTGACATTCTAGATTCTCTGGCTCCAGTGGAGTATCTTCCAAACCAAATCTTTTAACTAGTGAAATAAAAAGGTTACATATGTTTGAGCTACCAGAAAGTTGAGCCAGGGATCTCAGAGCATCCTGCAAAACGACAAGAGGGCCCAATAAATATCAGTGGTAAATAAATGTTTGTCATGAAACAAAGGTATGGGATGACAAGTAGCTACAGATCTTGCATCGGTAAGAACAGAGCAAATTTTCAGTCGACGTGTTAAAATGCATAGTGCAACAAAACTTTACAGGATAGGAGAGCTGGAGAGGCATACAATTTTTTAAGTCCTAAACAAGCAGATTTGAGGATCTAACATATACGAAAACCATCTTACACAAGTCTGCATTCAGTCCTTCAACTGTAAGGCTTAAATCATGTACATGGCATGCACAGGAACAAAATAGCACAATAGTTATGTACAGCAAACATATTAGCTTATGTAGGACAAGACTCCATGGGTAAGTTTTATTGTAAAGTAAGTCATATTTTAATGTCATGGGACTGTTTAGTTATTACATGGTCATGCGGCCACTTAGTTAAAGATCATTAAGGATAGGCAAATAGGATCGCAAAACGTCCTATTTCTCCTTATTTGCAATGCACTTAGTCTTGCAACTGATGAAACAGTCATGGCACTCTCACCAACTTAACAGGCCCCAAGGCCGAAGCATTCATGTAAAACTGCATGGACTGGGTTACCGAGCCAGATAGGTAACTTAAGCTCCCTCAAGCCTATGGTTCCAAAATCCAAACTTAACGAGCATCCATCCATCTAACAGCCTCTCTTTTCAATGACAAAGTGTCTCATAAATCTAACATCTATAAAAAGCATCCATGCATCTAACATGCACAAGTTAATAAAATTGTAAATGTTGGTCCATACGTTTGAGATGATGTTCCAAAATGTGCGTGTGTAACTGAGTTCAGTAGTTTGAGAAACAAACAATTACAAGATAGTCATCTGATAAAAGGAACAACTGACAACGAGTGAGTGATGCACCTTTAAATGAGGACGCTTTTCTGATGAGTCAAGGAAATCATCTGCCAAAGTGCAAAGAAGATCCATAGAATGTGATGCCAGGACTTTCAGGCTTTTACGGGCATCTTTCTTAGAGCACCTTCGTAAGCCAACACAGCTTAAGTTATTAGCCTCTGAGGAGAACAAGGCTGCAATTTCTGCAGGGATTTCTACGTCTTGATCACTGCTACTTAATCTTCTAGTTCCATCTATAAGTTGCTGCGGAACATTAGATAAATTGTCTGAGAGAAGGAATGAAACAGGTTTGTAGTATACAAGTTAAGAATATTATATTAAGAAAATTGCAGTGTATACAACTATACCTGCAGGCCTTTACAAGCGGGTTTGTAGAGACACCGATCACACTTCAGCATCTCTACCAGCAGTTTGGACAAGGAACCAAAATTCAGATGTACATCAGACGGATAGCGGCAGAAGGCAGGAAGCAAGTTCAACAGCTGATCACTCCAAGCTTGCAATTCTTTACATTTCCGCGTTTTTTTCGCTAAAGGTGCAAAGAAAAATATTATGAAGTTGTGTAGCATACAAACACGTGCATTTATAGCATATCAAATTGATTGTCTTTACCCCTGCTTGAAGCATCACGTAACGATTTTGCTAGCGGTACAATGTACTCTAGAAAGTGTTGCAGCGAGGCCCCATAAACATACTTGTTTAAAATGGGTACAAGCCAAATATTTGAGCATGTAAACCAATCCTCGTCAAAAGATATTGGTAGTAGTGAATGAATTTTATCTGGCCCCATAGCAACTATTGCTGCCCCAATGCACTCTTCGACCTGCAAATGTAACACAGTTAAGAGAAAAACTAACCTAAATGGAAGGTTACAATTTTGAGGTCCATGCCATCAAATAGGTGTGGAAACTATTAATATAAACTAAACCATGCTATCATGTTATTTGCATTATGCACTCAAACATATCGAGCTCAAGGAGAACAGATCTAGTGACACCGCTCTTTAGGTCATACTGTGATACCAATATCGAAATGGTGCCATAATGGTCATGAAAAATTCAGAAATAAAATTTACAACATCAACAATCGTATTATGTAAAATTTACATATGAGAAACAAAAAAACGATGAAATCTGCAGAAAAAGAAGGAAAATGAAAGGATAAAATTAAGTGAATTTTGTTTCTCTTATGTACATCGTTTTAATTGAATTTTTGCAGGCCTCTTCATATGTTGACATATCGAACTGAAAATATTTCAGAACTATTTCAACCACTAATTGGATGTTGGTGTCACCTAAATGTGGCATGTTCTACGACCCTCAAGCTTCCTTCTGCAGTATCTAGATAACGCTAAAATAACAAAATAGTAATTATGTATGATTATTTTCGTAACAAAAAAGCTAGATGATGTAGTAAATGTATAATGTTTTATGATCACAAGAGTTGATGTATATACGAAATAAGCTAAGATGTTCCTTTCTGGACGTGATAATAATCAAGAGATGAACTTACATTCCTCAAGGATGGTTCTTTGTGTATTTTTGTACCAAGTCGTGCTAAAGTTAGTAGGATGTCTTTCATAAAAATGTAAGAACTCTCCCCTGCAGATGAATTAACAATACCAAAGAGTTAATGAATCAAATGTGGGTGATGTGTAAAGCAGCGCAATGTCAATACAGCATGTATGCAGAAAGGGTACACAATGCACGACAAAATATAGCACGTTAAAAGGTGCAATATATGTTTAAGCAATTTGCTAGATACTCGCAGCACTAAAGGGTAACTATTTTGGTACTGTGTTTGATGTACCTTTTTGTAACATTAAGTGTAATATCTGTACTACCTCCGATCCTAATTAAGTGACGCAACCTGTAGGCTAATTGCTCACAAATTTGTACAGCGGCTGCGACACTCATTTCGGTCCGGAGGGAGTACTTGAAATGCATTTTCCAATATATGTACAGGAGAAAGGATTAAAGGCACTGGCTGTTTTACGCAGAGGCAAACCACATTAAAACAAAATAAAGCCTTGAGTCAGGGTAACTACTACTTGGAATTCAAAAGATTCTCTCAAGTGATTACTTATATGATCCAATCAAAGGCAGGAGATGTTCTTGCTGAAATAACTGAAGACATACCCAGTTTGAGAAACAAAGCCAGGACAATTGATAACACATTATCAGGAAGAGGAGGAGAAGGACACTTTCTAAGTCTTTTGTTGATAGACAAACAGATTGATTTGAGGGCAGCCCCATCACTTGAATCCTCAGCATCAGGCTGTGATTCATTAGTCAACAAATTACTTTGGTCGACATGAGAATAGATGCACTCAATTAACAGTTTTGCTATATCTTCGGAACATTTTCTGTCCAGAATTAGGTATCCTGCCAAGTTGAGAAGCAGAAAGTAAGTTAGGTTAGTATTAGTAAGCATTACAACACAGATACAGCATAAGATAATATCTATCACCAACCCATACGTTTGGGAAAGGTTGACCAAAAGATGTCTATCAACATGAATCATAGAGAATCCCCATAGATATGTTCTCAACGGTCATACACTTTAAACAAGAAAAGCATGCAAACTTTGAGCAGATTCCAAAAAACAAATATGGCAAGTGTTAACTTTCATAACTGAGCGATGAGATAAGTTTTCCCCCAAATGCACCCATGAAAATAGCATTCGGCGAAGCATGGTTGAGGACTACTGGTTCAGCACGCACAATTATGATAACCAGAAGAACTCACTATGTATGAATATCCTGTTGACCTAGGTAAGTCAACTGGAAATTCATACAATTTCTTTTGAACTGGGTATATAGATATTTATAAGAAGCACCATTGGTGACGTCCTGACACATGAAAAGCATGAAGATGCAAACCTGAAACTGCCTCAAATGCAGATGGAAGAGCCTTTGTCCACAATATCGGGCGAGCAGACAGTTTCGCTAAACAACTTCTCAGCAGCTGTAATGCTGAGATGATGGTATCGTCAGGCTTCTTCTCATCATAAGGCAGATATGCCAATAACAAGGAGATAAAATTTTCCAACTCCGACTCAACATTCTCAACCATAAGATGCTCCAGCAAGGTCTCCATAAGCCTAAGGACATGCCTTGTGACTGGGCTAAAACGGGGCCTCAATAGCCGACGAGCACCTGAGAACACTTTATTCCTTGCCTTCTTAGATAGATATGGAACTAAAACTGCCACTGCACCTAGCATATGAACCGCTTCCGTCTCCTTAGCCTCGGAAGCGTCTGAATCCAATTTGGCAAGAATTCTCACCGATGAAATGTGCTTCTCAAACAAGTCAATTGCAGCAGTGCTAGCTTTCTTCGCACAGGCAGAACGCTCCAGGTACGCAAAGAGCTTCTCCACACTCTCCTGTGCGCATCTTCGGACCTATCAAAGCGAGAAATGGCATACACATGAGTGTGGTTTCTACATCAGCAACTAGAAAAACTCCACCCCTAGCTTCCTCACCTTGGCACGCTGATCAACGGAAGCAGCAAGGAGAGCCTCGAGAGGCGCGGCGACAGCGCCACAATCGGCTGCTGCGTCGAGGTGGAGGGACAAGTGGCCGAGCGACTTGACCACCGAGCGCACGGTGCCGGTGGGGAGCTTGGAGGCGTCAGGGGAGGCGAGGAAGGTGGCGAGCGAGGAGGCGGACTCAGAGGCGGCGGCCGGCGGCAGGGAGGAGATGTGCGGGGTGAGGATGACGAGCAGGGATGCGAGCGCGGAAGCGGCGGCGGGGTCAGAGGGCCCGGCGGCTCGGAGGGCGGATATGACGGCGGGGAGGTAGGCCTCGGCGGTGAGGGGATGCCCGCCGTCGGCGAGAATGGAGCCGATGGCGACGGCGGTGGCGAGGAGGTGGCGGTGCTGCGCGGAGGCGGAGCGGCCGTAGCGCGCGGTGAGGGCGGCGGAGACGTCGCCCGAGTAGTCGTCGAGGGGGAGCGGGGCCTGGGAGGGCTCGTCGGCGTCGACTTCGGCGGCGCCGCCGGCAGCCGCCGGGGCTCTCTGCTTCCGCTTCATGGCAACGCACGCGGCGGGCCGAGGGAGAAGGGTTTTGGGGGATTTGGGTCGGGAGAGAGATTTTTCTCTTCTAGGGTTTAAAGCTTGGGATTATATGTCAAATCTCTTTCAAAAAAATAATGTGAAAACTCTTTCAATTTTAGGAGGCGACTACATCATATTTTAGCAAGTTTATTTTTAAGTTTTTTTCAAGACTCCAAATAAGTTGTTCAAGTTTGAAATTTTATGCATGTTTTCTGAAATAAAATTTGACATGATTTGGAAGGAAATTCAAAAAATTGCCAAAGTAATTGAGTCTAGAGATGGACAGAGAACTTTGAACAAAGAAATTAACATAACTGGATTACATGAGTGAGTGCGCTATGGTTGGGGTGGCATCTGTCGATTGGATGAGTGTGGGGTAGCATATAGGACGAAAGAGGAGTAGTGATAAAATGGGGTGAAACGAAAGGGTGAGAGGACTGATAAAATGGGGTAAAAGGAAAAGGATGTGGGGTACATGCTAAAAGTGAGTCGCTTGGTGTCCTAAGAAAAAGAGTAGTGTGTAGGACATGGTGACGAGAGATAGGAGCAACTTTTTTCTTGGACTATAGAAACCCTAGCAGGTTTCGCAATGTGTGGTGCTCAATGGCTACCTCGACGGTGAGGGTGGTGAGATGTTCGGTATGGATTAGTCATGGTCGGTGCTCCAATCAGATTGAGGTTTCTCACATGTTTCTAATCACCCTTATGTTGCCAATGTGACTTGTTTCGAAGAGTGGCCATGGTATCCGGGCAAGAGCCTTGCCCGACAGTTGTTGGTGTTGGCAACGATGACACTTTCTAGCGTCACATTCCTCCTTGTAGGCATCATCGAGGGTCCATATTAGTTTGTATGCAGGCTCGGGGTGAAAATCATTGGTCTATTCCTTGTACTGGACGACGGGACGCTTTGGCGTCGTTCCCTTCTTGTAGACGATATATTGGAACCCAGTTTTCTTTCGGTTGACAGGGTGTGGTTGGTTGGCGCCTTGGCGGTCGTTGGTGGTTCCCTTCTCGATGTTGTCCCAGCTCAGGTTGGATGGTCGTGCTCCTATGTCTCTCTTGTCTGTCAACCTTGTTATCTCCTTGTCATTCATGCTCTAGGCCGAGCTTCTCCAACATGACATGGTACGGGGCTCCTAGAGCTATGGAGAGTGGGCGGGGATCCTCTTTGCGAGTGGATATGGATGGCGTCTCAACGGCAAGAAGACTTTGTTGTAGTAGATATGGACATGTTTTTGTCAATGGCTCAACCGCTCCGACATCAAGATCATACGATTTTCCTCTTGATCACCCTCCCCGATTTGCCTCTGCACCAAATCTTGTGGTACTCCGATCTTGTCCATGAGGAAGAAAGATTTCCTTCTTCATTCAATGAATCTAGATTCATTTATTTGCTTTATTTCATATATTTATTCAGTAAGATGATATGATGAACTCGCTCCACCTCTAGTGTTGGCAAGGATTTGTTGTAGTTTCAAGTGGTGTGTCTTGTTTATTTTTATTTTTCTTATAATCCGATTTTCTCAACACCTTGTACGTACACTCTCTTACCCTTTGGGATTATTAATTTAAGGTCGAACATATTTTCTGCTTTTGTCTACAAAATTATTACATGATCATATTCATATCCAATAAAACATCCAAATCCACATAATTAAAAGAAGAGTGAATTCCATTTTTTTACCCTCTAGATTAACCCATCTTGTGAAAACACATCTAGATTATCCATTTTAGAAGTTTTGAACGCTCTTTTTTGTATCCATTCTTGTTTGGCAAGGGGTGAGGTGATGATTGAGGTTTAAAAATACGAGGAATTGAACATATGGCGCAGAGAAGGCTGGACAATATCACCGAAAATGCCCTCCGGTCTTAACATATTGAGTTTTGACGCGTCACATAGACCTAAGACTAAGATACATTTTATTCTAACGAAACACATATGGAATGCCAAAATGGGGTAAGACCATGTACAAACTTATATGGTGTATTTCTGATTTTTTTTGTTTCACTAAATGGGGTATTAAATCTCACAAATGCACTATAGGGTAAAAAATGGAATTCAATCTTAAAAAAAAAAGATTAGCTAATTCAAGAAGACGAAAAGGGAACCAGGAGTTGATTTCGTTGGGATGGCGATAAGTAGTCGAGGGTAGATATACATGAGGAGGGAGGAGGATTCGAGGTAATGACGACGGAAGGAGGAGGCGGTCACCACTAACGTTGTAATGCCCTAGTTAATTTCAAGACTGAAAAGAAGTTTTGCAAAAGTTTCAGATCCTAATGCATGAAACTGAAGCGACATTGTAGTACAGTTGTTCTGAAGAAATGGGAGCAAACACTGAAGTACTGAACCTAATGAAGAACAATCAATGTCATCTGCTGATCTCACCACTCAGTCACGAGCTCGATCGGTAGATAGAGTGAAGCTGAGCTTTCGCATCGGGGAGGGCCACGCAGTAGTTGAGCAGAACCTGAACCAAGCTAAAGGGGCGAGCATGGAAGCCCGGGATCATGGCCACGCTGCCATCCCTGAGATCGTACCTCCACACACCATTACCCCTTCCGGTGACGAGGTGCACGCAGTTGGCGTCGACGGACGGAAGTCTATCAGCATCGACGGACAGGCACCGCTCACCGAGGAAGAGCGCGCGGCGGCCGATGCTCCTCACGGGCTCGAGCATCTTCCGCTCGACGTCGACCCTGTAAACCTCCACGGCCCGCGGTCGCCGTAGCAAGCAGACGACCAGCAGCTCGCCGGCGGACGCCACAAGGAAAGCTCGACCGAGCCGTTCCGTATGGTCCTCCCAGTCCCACTCCCAGGACACCGTGGCTACCGGCTCCACGCCACAGTAGCGCTGTTCCTGCTGCTGCTCGACGTCGAAGCACCTGACGATCTTCCCATCACAGTCGGCGATGTAGACGTGTCCCCGGTACGCGACCATGCTTGCTTGCTTGGAGAACAGAGGGCCGGCAGCCGAGAGCTCACCATCGGTTCGGCGGGCGCACGAGACCGCATCGCCGTAGGGGTTGTGGTAGAAGGAGATGGCCAACGACGGGTCGTCGTCGGAGCCGGCCACCGCGGCTCGCAACCGGTGCACGCGGGGTATGGCGGCGGCGAAGCGGATGAGCCGACCTGTGAGTGGGTGGAGGACGCGAGCCGCGTGCGGGTACCTCACGTCCGCGAGGACGAGGAGGCCGTCGGAGGCGGCGATGAGGACGTGGTCACGGAGCACCGGGACGCGCCGGCGGATGAAGCGGCCGGTGCAGACGTCGAGGAAGAGGCGGACGTTGTCGTTGTCTTCCGGCGGCTCCTCGTCGAGCATGACCCAGTTCCGGGGACGGAAGCAGAGGAGGTCCACGCCGTGTGGGTTACATGGTTCGGCGGCCACGGCTAGGCGCCAGCTGTGGCAGACGGCGCGCATGCCCATGTAGTAGTCGACGTCGTTCCCGGCCAGAACGCGGCCGGCGACGCGGCGGACGAGGTCCGGCGGAAGCGACGACCAGTCGGCCATGATCGGTACAGTGCGCCGTTGTTAGATGGATCGATGTATATATGGTAACGAGCCGGCGCCTAGATTGCCCTGCAGTGTGCAGAGTGTTTATAGGTGGAGGAATGGACGCGCCGCGCCGCTTCGTTCACCGGTGCCTGGTCGGTGGATGGAGGCACGGAACACGAAAAGACGGCGGCGTCACACATTCCACCGCCAGCAGTTAATGGGTCTACTAGTCGCATCGAGTTCCTAATGAACGCACACGGCGATGAACCGATATCTGATGTCCACAGCGAACCAGATCAGAGGTAACCCTGTTTCGCTGCAAGAAATGCCAATATGTAGAATGGGATAGTGTATGTGTATCTGTAACCAGCTGGTTTAGAGCCGAAATGGGTTCGTTTTAATTTTAGGATTGTCCAGTTCTCGGTCAAGTTAGATTTAATTAAATCGTTGTCAGTTACATACAGTTGCAAATCATGTGTAACTCTCAGACTAGCACGAAATATGGTATAAATCCAATGGATACGGAGACGGCTGAGAATTAACTAAATCCCAGTCATTTGAGTATAGTTACGGACCATATACAACCCTCAGACCAACGCGAATCACGATACAAAATCCAACTGTTTTAAAAAGACGACTGCAAATTAGTTTCTCAGTCTACTTAGAATGAGCAAAACTGTTTAACTTTTTAATTGCAAAATAAGACATATATAGACTACTCGTGAGAGGAGGGGCTGATGCCTTCTAAGTTCTAACCCACCTCACTTCGAGTGTTGTGACTCGCAATTTTGATGATGTTGCACCATTATGTTTCTCTTGATGAAATGCCACAGTGCATGGTCTTGTTTCTTTTAATTCAGTGTTTCACTCAAACTTATGGTCCACATATCCAAATAATGAGACATTTAGGCACCCCAATTGATCTTTTCGTCGCATACTCTTAAAAATTAAAAAGTGTATCTGATAAGTTTGATTTTTTTTTTTGCGAAACACAATACAACAGAGACGCTTATAAACACATGTATATACTCATCCCTATGAACACCTGCAAGAGACTGAGCCGACGGGTCAGGTCTTAAGATTGACGAAGTTACCGCAGGTGTCTTGGTATCAACGGGAACGTCGCCTCACTGAAAATATTCCGTCTTTAATGAGATACTAGTGTCAAACATGGAGTTTAAACTCTGATAGGTTGAGGATACAACCACCCACCTAACTATTCAACCACAAGTTGGTTATCGTTTGGACACTATTGTTTGTTGAAAAACCATGTGTGATGAGGCGTACATTTTATTTAAACGTACACATTGTGTTGGCACGTGGTTTTTGCCCCCAAAAAAGTGTATGCGATGTGTTCCCTTTAGGTCCAGTGTTCCTTCTCACTTCCGAACAATGCGACTCAACTGAATTTGTGTTTTTCTTGCCTTTTCTTGACGGCATAACTGATCAGCTATCAGATGCTCAGAATAGTGAGTGAGCACATCTTTTTTCTTTAATGACCAAGTGCTTTATATACACACTATGATGCTTAAGCATACATGCAAGATTGTACAGCACATTAAAATGACGAGCAAAAACAGATACACGAAGCATGAGGCTAGTCACAATGAGGAGTAACATAGAGTGGTAACATACACGTTTTATTAGGTTTTGTACTACCTCATAGTGGGTAGTAACATATGTGTGGTATCATGTAAAGCTATATTTATTACGGTATAGACTCATATTATCTTGGGAAGTGTGATGTTACAGTAACTAGCTATGTTACTCTATTTGTCTCTCTCATCATTAATTAGCTGTCATGTCATCTTTTTTACTTATGTGGCATGTAAGTTACTAGCTATGTTACTAGCACTATGACTAGCCTGACCAAAACCCCTCTCAGGCCCTGTTTGTTTCTAGTGTTTTTGTGGGGATTGGTGGGGCAGCGGTCAAGGTCGGGAATTCCGCCGAGGCAGCCTCGTCCCTGGAGAAATCGGCGGCCGCAGCCAAGGAGTGTGAGGGGTGCTTCAGCAAGAGCAACGTGGCGTCGCCCGTTACGGTGGAGAACGACAACGCTTTCCAGCTCGCAAAGCTCGCCGTCGCCATAGTCTACTACTAGATGCTAGTTTTGTTTTTGCGTGTGTAGACATTCGATATCTTTTTTGAATAAGATGGATTTTTTCCCACTGAACCTTCAATAGAGATCACATAACGTTTTCACACTGATCGGAGTTGACCGAATGAGATAATTACTCTTGAGGCATATGCAAGGCTTGAGTTTAGAGTTCAAGCATAAGCAAATTTTCTGTTTTTTCTATTGTTGTTCTCAACAAGGGACGAGAGGGAAAACCTGGGAAAAGACAACTAGATTAATGTGTTTAGACGTCGGATGTGAGGGGCTAAGATATGCTTGGACTGGCTTCAGGTTCAGGAAATACAATAAACCTGACATGACTGATGCAGATGCTGCACCCAAATGGTTCAGCAAACTAGCGCAAACAAATTAGGGACGTGCATTTGGGCTCAATGGCAGCGGAAAACACACATCCACACCTAGGAGAACGTCCACCCACTATATTTTTTTTTGTGCATCCATTCTATATTTTAAGTAAACTTTATAACTATATTATCTCGATCCTTTAATAATTTGATCCAAAATTATTGTCTACACATGATTTTTTTGCTAATACATTTTGTTTTGTTAATGAATGAATTAACAAAAAACATATATCAATAAAAAAATCTTAAAAATTCCATATGCATTAACAAAATATCGGTAACCGATATGCATTATCAAATATTTGTATAAAATTTGGATGCAAAATTTATCAAGCACTAGAATAGTTGGAACTTGTAAATATAAAAAATTGTGAGTCGTTTGGATTCACATTGGATGGCTACGATAGTGGGTGGACCCCCTCCTAAGTGTGAAATCACCGCGTTGCAATGGCATCACATCAGTTGGAACCTGAAACTATTTCAGTTTGCTTCCAAGTTGACCTGATACCGTTGTGATATGGTTGAACCCAATGCATATCGTTGCGGTCACCAACCTGATACTACTTGTGGGGTGAGATATAGGCCAGCCAACATCTCGGCGCAGAAAATGAAGACGCGGATTTAAGGGAGTGGAAGTCGGTTCACATAAAATTCAGACGATTACAGCAAGCGTGCAACACCAGAAAATGGAATGAAACAAGAATTCATGAACATCTGCTGCACATCGAGCAGTCCGGATAAACAACATCACTCGAGCTGGATGAAACAACATGACTGATGAAAGAGATAACTACCATAATATATATAGCTGTTTCAACTTGATCTCCTACTACTGACATGTTGGTTGTAAGCCCAGAAGTACTAAAGCAGGTTTGGCTTCACAACCTTGCCTACTTCAACGGAAATCACAGTACCACAAGAGAACCTGAACAAGATTGAAAGGTCGATCAATATGGTTCTCTCTAGAGATAATCTCCATCGAGCCGTCTCTTAGGTTATACACGCACATATCGTGCCTTCTGTATTCTGAAGTTGACAGCCATTTAAACGTGTATATGCAATCTGCGTCCACGCCTCCTCCACAGACACACACCTCTCTTCGCCGAGGAACAGCCGCCAAGGCTGTTGACCTCCTCCAAACACTTGTGCTCGACATCGACTCTGAAAACTTTTAAGGCTTGATGCAAATGGCAAACGAGCAGCAACTGCCCGGCAGACTCCACGATGGCAACTGTTTATACTACCAAATCAGCCTGCGATCTAAACCAGGCAGTGGCGAAGGACGGTATAAAATTTAGTTACGGCAGAGTCAGAAACATATATCACTGTTTAGTTTGAATCATTTTGGCGTGGCTGGGACGGGAGGGGGGGGGGGGGGGCAATTGCCCCCATCCCCCATGGTAAGCTGTAAAAATATTTTTTGTATGAATATGTAAGTTTTAATTTTCTAAATCAATTAAAAGTAATGAGAATAGTTGTGTATTTAACTAATCAAATATCATCAAGGTTCCCTCTAGGAAAAAAAATCGAGGTGGCACAAAGCACAAATTAATTATATGTTGTTAAGTTAGACTAAACTTTCCTTCCAAATTCTTGGATAAACAGAAATTCATGGTCAATCAGTTGGATTGATTTCTCGCACTTCAAACATGTTATATATAAAGTAAAGATATATGTATGAGTACAAGAAGTAAATATGTAAACATCAAAATGATTTATGATAACACATTTATTTGTCTTATAGATATAATATAGTCACTAGTTTGACATTTTAGTTCTTTTATTGGTTGAAACAGAGTAAACTCTTTGACATTTTATAAAAAAATTCATTTGACATGCTTTGTTAAATTTTTGAAAGAATTATGAAAATAGTTCATTTAAGCGATGGTCAAAATCGGTGTTAATATAGTCTATAGAAATAGAAGGTGTCCACACTGTAAAATAATAAAAAATGGACAGATGTCTTGCTCTTTTCTTGATTTTCCCCCTTTTTTGTTACCCTTTCATCGAAACTTAGAATTATTATGTCATTTTTGCGCAAATTGACGTTTTATAAGAGAGTTGTCAGCCATCATTTTTCCAGTAGAGTAAACATGTGTCCTCACTTGTTGAGAAAAATATTGACTGAGCTAACACAATTAAAATTTTAGATCAGTAAAATATACAAATTCAAAGTATTGTAAAACATAAATTATTATATAACTAAAGCTGATTGCAGCCTCCCCATAAGCTGGCCAAATACTCCCAAGTCCTACTTAAATACCCCCACCTGAAACATTACTTAGAGTTTGGTTTTGTTAGATATAGATTAAGCTATTACGAAGAGAAAGAGTTGATTTTTTATTAGACTATACCTACTCCCTCTTTTCACTTTAGAATCGGCTTTCTGTAGTGTTGACTAAAACAAACACAGTTTTCTCATACGGAGTATGTTTTTAATGTACGACCACTCAAATTGTTCAGAAGAAACACGTGCATCTGAATATTTCTGTCAAAAGTCAAGGTAGGGCGGCTTCCCTACCTTGCCCTACTAGGAGCTCCGCCCCTGAAACCAGGGGTGTACATGTACAGCATCAAGGATATCATAAAATCAAGGATTTGAAAATAATGCCGTCTCTGAATTCAGGTGCTCCTCGGATACTGCTTGTCCGTTCCGGATGTAAAAGCTCAACTGAACCATATCGTCCTAACTAGAAAGGACTAGTTAAATTATATCAGAATCTAGTTCATGTTTGAACCATGTACTCGTTGTTATGTGCTAAAAAATGAATAGGAGAACAAGCGAGAATTACAGTAGTGCAGCTCCATGTACTAGATGTAGTTATGTACTTGTTAGATGCTTATATCAGTACATGAACTGTATTTGCTTCGGTTCAATCCATTTTCAGACAGTAGAGATCTTTTTGCTTATTGTATTGGCATGTTCCAGAAAAATACGTGTATGCCATTGGTTAGAATCTCTTCGCAATTTCTGTAAGTAATGAATATTGGTATATTCAAGTGAACTAAGATGTGTGTATGTTTTGGGGGTAGAGTTTTGGCTCCCGGGAGCATATGCTCTCGGTTTTTAAAATGTAGTTTAAGAAAATTTTAAAACTTCAAAAAATTCGGATAAAAAGTTCCGTGTATGCGTAAAGCCAACATTTCTTGTGTCGTGTATAAAAAAGATAAATTTTGATGCTAACAAAAGGCTTTTCACAAGACAATTTTTTGTCTTTTTTATACAGGTAAAAAAATATCGTTTTTTCATGAAACTTGTTGTGCACACATTGATCGTTGAGATGTACGCGCCATATTTTTGTTCAGAAATTTTTGACTTTCCAAAATATTTTTCCAAGTGGTGGGAGCATATGCTCCCAAGTTCCGAAACGAATTTCCGGTATGTTCTTTGTTACTATCTCGGTCCAAATTCAGTACTTACTGCACATGCTGATAACAACCTCTCGGTGCCAATATTACAATCCAGTAAAAGAAACAGTATCAAGTTCACTTGGAAGTTGGAACCTGAATTTTAAGTATCAGGTTCACCAGTACCAAACTAATAAGGTTCAGTCCAACTTGGAAGGAACCATCTCAGGTTCAAATTGAGAAGCCATTTTTCCATCTACACTTCAGCTCCAAGCCTGACCATCTTTCTCGCGTTTCCTGAGCCTTAAGAAATTTCAGCCTTACCATGCCAACCCCGAAATTCTTCTACTGCACCTGTCCACCACCAAGGGCTTCAGGCGAAGCTCGCAAATGATGTAGAGAGGCGTGGCAGGGATGGAACAGTTTCAGGAAGCCAAAAAAAAAAAAAAAACTGCCATGACTTGCACACGGATGGTACAACAAACCACACAGCTGGCCATGCATTCTACTGAAATGGAGCCACTTCAACTGGAACCTGAAACTGTGTCAGTTTGATTGAATTCATCCTGATACTGTTCCTTTCCACGGTCGAGCCCAATGCATATCAGTCCGGTTACCTCGGAACCTGATACTGCTTGTTTCGCTGAAATGTAGACTAGCATTGCAGTATGGAAGTAAAGACAGATTTTAGGGATTGGAAAGTCAGCTCCCAACAAAAAGAAATCAGAAGCTTGTAAAAAGCGTAAATTGACAGAAAATGGACAGAAACAAGCATTAATGAACAGTGCTGCAAATCGTGGCATATGAGGATTCGTAGTTTGCCTCTTTTGTCCGCAAAATAGACCACACGATGGGATCCAGTGTCCCACACCATCAGTAACAGAGACCAAACAACATTTCACCAGGGGTGCGAGTAAAGATCACACAAATCATGTTATTATTATTTAAGATTCAGAGACATTGGAGGTGACACGACAGCTCATGGTTCAGGAAACACAGTAAATCTGATATTACTTGGAACTGCACATAGATGGCCCA
The DNA here is from genome assembly GCA_012064385.1 of Puccinellia tenuiflora. Taxonomy (NCBI): domain Eukaryota; kingdom Viridiplantae; phylum Streptophyta; class Magnoliopsida; order Poales; family Poaceae; genus Puccinellia; species Puccinellia tenuiflora. Next base: position 606,820 of record QRDG01000054.1, read on the forward strand.
GGAAACCAACACAAACAAGAACATGCATAGACCGAAATGGCATCACTTCGATTCGAGCCTGAAAATGTTTACTCTTCTTATTGTTGGACCAGGTTCATATCATTCAGATTACCTCGGAACCTCATACTAGTTGTTTTTTCCTGTTAACTGTTCCATGATTGCACCCAATGCATACCATTTCGGTTACCTCGGAACCTCGATACTACTTGTTCTGGTGAAATATAGTCTAGCATTGCAGTACAGAAAAATAACGACAAAGATTTAACGGATTGGAAGCTTGCAGTACGCAAAATAGTTCAGAAGCTTGCAACAAGCATACATTGTCAGACAATGGACTGAAACAAGCATTCATGAACACAGCTGCTACACATCACTAGCGGATGGAAGAATATGACTAATGAAAGAGATAGATGAAATACAAATAACTGTTCCAACAAGAAAACATACTGCTCGGAAAGTGCTTTTGACACACGAGCTGCAGTGTTCCCGCCAGGTGGAGTTATGTGCACCGTCCGTTTGCCGTACCTGACCATACGATTGTATGTATTGTCATGGTACATATACACTTACCTTATGGTATATTTATGTGTATACCTCTATGTGAGCAGTGTTTTCTCCGGTTGGACATTAAATGTTGTGCCACGTTGCCAGATTGCTACCAACACCCGACCATCACCGCGCACAGCAGCTAGTA